>CM035419.1:143086970-143289953 GCA_020310875.1 Ceratopteris richardii
TGCAAAGGCTGAAATTGATGCGTTCAAAGGAGATCGTTCACGGACTACCAAATTTCAAGGTTTCGGAGATGCAAAAGGTATGTGCAGCATGTCAATTTGGTAAACAATCAAGATCATCATTCCCACATGACAAGCATGTTAGTGAGAATGTGCTAGAAATAGTACATACAGATGTTTGGGGTCCTACAAAGACCACACCTATGGACGGTTGTAGGTTTTATGTTACTTTCATTGATGGCCATACACAGAAAGTGTGGGTATATTTCATGAAAGAGAAGAGTGAGGTGCTCACTCACTTCCAAAATTTTAAAGCTATGGTGGAAAAGTAGACAGGGAAGTATATTCAAACATTAAGGTCTGATGGAGGAGGTGAATACATGTCAAATGAGTTTACCAACTTTCTTAAAATTCATGGAATTTGACGTGAGTTTTCATTCAGGTACACACCACAACAGAATGGCATTGCTGAACGCAAAAATAGACATATTGCAGAAATAGCAAGAGCCTTGATGGCTGAGAAGAATATGCCTCATTGTTATTGGGCAAAGGCTGTGCATATGGCTATATACATTATGAACAGAACTCCAACTGTTGTTGTACATCAAGTTACACCTGAAGAAAAGTTCGCAGGTAAAAAGCCAAACTTATCATATGTGAAAGTTTTTTACTGTATTTCATATGTACATGTTCAAGATGATTTGAGGATGAAGCTTGATCCAAAAGTAGAAAAATGTGTCTTCATTGGATACTCCCTTGAACAAAAGGGATATAAATGTTATAACCCACTAACAGGGCAGGTGAAGGTGAGCAGAGATGTGGTATTTGATGAAATGTCAAGCTTTTATGCAGATGCCAAACAAGAACTTAATCTTGAACCAAATGACAAAGAAGATGCTAAAAAATCAAGTGTAGAATCTCAAGTTTTGAGTGGACCGGATGCATCACCAAGCAATAGTTTCAACTCAAATCCATGGAGTGGAAGATTGCGTGGAAATTTCAGTCCAGCAAATTCATCAAGTACATCCAAGAGAGGTAAAGAAAAGCTTTTTGTTGGTAGTAAAACATGTGAAGGTTTTGAAGATGTTGATGGAGATTCAAGCGGTTCAGAAAAGAGTCTTGATGAGGAACTTGGATTGCCCTCTGTGAAGACTCCAGGAGTAAGAAAAGCACATGCAGATGATACAAGGAAAAGTGACCTAGGACCAAGAAGATCTGGGAGGATGCGGAATTCAGTACAACGATTGACGTATGATAGTTATATGGCTCGTCATTGTGCCTACATGACAAAGGTAATACAAGATGTTGAACCCTCTTGTTTTGAAGATGCAATTGGAGATACAGATTGGGCTGGAAGCATTTCAGATAGAAGATCTACTAGTGGCTTTCTATTCTCACTTGGGAGTGCAGCTATTACATGGAGCTGCAAGAACCAAGCCATTGTTGCTTTGTCGAGTACAGAGGTTGAGTATAAAGGTGATGCAATGGCAGCATGAGAGGCATCATGGTTGGAGATGCTACTTGCAGATTTAGGTGTGGAAGTGCAAAAGCCTATCACCATCTATTGTGATAATCTTAGCAACATATAGTTATCATAGAACCCTATTTTTCATGCTAGAACAAAGCATATTGAGGTACATTATCACTTCATCAGAGAGAATGTATTAATAGGTGATATTGATCTTGTTTATGTGAGAACAAATGAGCAGGTTGCTGATATTTTCACTAAAGCACTTGGAGCAGAGAAGCTGAAGAAGTTTTAGAAGATGCTTGGATTAGACGACATGGCGTTGAGCTTGAGGGGGAGTGTTGAGATATCAAGCTCAACATGTGATGATCCAGGATAACACGTATCACTTCTTTCATTTCTCTAACATGTATAGTGGTCACGCTGGTATATGTCATGGACACCTCATTAAGCTTTATTAGATTTCTCAACCAAGAGTCATGGCACATTTGTTTCTTGCTAGCTCACTCATTCGCGGACATTAGGTTTTTCCTTATGTATTGGTCTTTATATATTGCAGTAGTTGTATGCTTGTTTTAGGTCATTCTTATACATTCCTTTTTATGTAATAGAAGAAGAAGAAGATCATTCTTCCTTGCCTCAATCTGTGTGTGTGCTTCTTCTTGAGAGTGATAGTGTGTGTGTGTGAGCTCTCTTTGTTATCTCCTTCCTCATGACAATATGCATATAAATATACATATACATACATATATGCATACACATATACATATACATATACATACATGTATATATACATATACATATACATGTACATATACATATACATATACCTATACATATACATATACATAGGAGATAGGGATATATCTAACCTATTGGGGTACCAAACTCTGAGTTGGTGTTACATCATGAGCATGATGTGTAAATTACATCATGAGCATGATGTGTAAACATCAGTTAGGAGGATGGGTATTTAGGGATTATGTGAATCTCGAAGGGAATGCTTTTGCATTCATAGGGCAAACTAAAGGGAAGAGAATATTTTTGAGTTTGCACTAGTGCCAATAGATGCTCTTCCAATAGAACTTAGTCCAATGGTAAAGGATGACAAACCATAGACTTCTTGGTTGGTGAAATGTAGAGATTGCATTTTACTACCAAGAAATTCTTATGTATGAGCTAGATGATGGATTTGCACAGTTCACAAGGTAGTTTAGATTAAAATAGTACTTGTGAGTACACTCAAGGTTAGGAAGACCTAGAATGGTATGAGGGCAACCTATCATTTAGTCTTAGATGGGTTTGGAGTCACTTGTTATGGGACTTTGTTCTATATTTTAGAGGATTTTATGGTTTATTATCTCCATTATGGCATGATCAAGCCTATAAGTTTGGCACCTTACACTTCCCTTTTATATTATTAGTCCATAGAGGATACATCATATGGACATAGGTCATTTTGATGATGTTATATGTTATGGGAGTGATAATGTCATATGAGACTTCTTAAAGGGAAGCATATGGGGAAACAACACAGAGATGACCATGTACATAGAGTACATGGGATTTAGGGGATTCCGATCACATTCTTCTACCGTTAAGGACATTTCATGTACATTTTTTAGGATAAAAATGCTTCTTAAGGGGAAGGAAATGTCATATGATATTATTATGGGTAGAGGAATAAAAGGGAGATTCTCTATTTTAGAGAAAGAGTCTCATTAGCGAGACATATACGCTCGACAGCTGGGAGGAAGAACATACAAAAGGAACCTCTATGTGATGGTTGGCTACGATCGTTTGTTTTGTGGAGCTATGGAAAAAAGGAGCTTTTACAACAACCATAATAGTCTAATCAGTTTAGACAGATCTAAAAATGGATGCAGTTTGATTGCTTATGTGTATGGCCAAAGATCTCAAGACTAGACTTAAGAAAATGTTCATATACTCTCTAAGGCAAGGAATCTGCCTAAATTAGTGGTTAAGTTTTAAGGGGAGATCAAGGATTGATCATTGAATACAATGATCTCTAGAAGGGGAAGAGAGTGTTAGACTCAAGAAATGACAGCAAGGAGATGGTTGAACCACACCCTAAGAGGGAGGATTAGGAAGTAATCTTCAACCATGGCTTTTTGGTAAATTGGTTAGCACATCATGATCCTAACCAGTAGGTCATGAGTTGAGTTCCCACAATTGGTCAAATTGAGGCATGTAACATACTCTTGGAAATCTCTCGGAAAGAGCTTTCAAATTTCATGTGCTAGCTAGGAAGTTTGAAGCCCTTGGAAAACCATGGGTGGTATTTGATTGAGGGTTTAAGATACCAAACATGGGTGAGAATGAGGTGCAAGATACTAAGGTTGAGGATAGGATTCAAGACACCAAGGTTGCAAACATGTTCAAGAAACTATGTGAGGTTGAGGACATCACTTCAAGGGTACCTAAGGATGTTGATCATTGAGGCTAGAGGGATACAAGAGTAGTCAGGAAGAATGTGATAAAATGATAGATAGGAGATGGTTGAACCACACCATTGACAGGCAAGAGATCGTTGAAGTACACACTAAGAGGGAGGACTAGGAAGTAATCCTCAACCATGGCTTTTGGGGCAAGTGGTTAGCCCATAATACTCCTAATTGGGAGGTTTTGAGTTCAAATCTCTAGTTCATTACAATAATGGTCTTGTATAGGACGATATATGTGTATTGGTGGTGGTTGGGCATATGGTAAGGAGGATTAGGAATAGGTGGGTAAGGATGTCATTGGAAAGTATTTAGAGGTTATTGCGATGGCTGAGGTGATGGAAATGGAGCAGTCGGGGGTTATGAGGAGCATAATAGTCCATGGTTACCTAATGCATTGCTAAATCCAACTTTTTAATGTAATGTGATCCATAATGTCACAGACTTCACAATAATTCTGATTCAAAGCACAAGAGTTTGTAGTGTGGCCAACATTTCTGCAAGAAGTGCAATAGACTTGTTTAAAAGGATTGGAAGACTCGATTTTGAAATTAGCAATTTTCCTTTGTACACGATTTAGTATTTTGTTAGTTCATTGGTTTTCACCTTGCTTGTAGTTAATCCTAATTTAGTTTTAAGGGGATTCGGATGATGTTGTCTAGAGAAATTTCTCCAAGGCCATAAATCCACATGATATCACAAAGGAGAGGGGAATTTCCATTAATGAACAATCCTACAACTACATCTGGTGGGGTTCGACTATCTATAGGAAATTGTCAATATGTGCTTCTAAATTCTTTAGCATAAGCCTGCACATGTTGGTGACATTGTTGCCTAAGATTCTCTAAGTTATCATACAATTGTGGCATAGATTTCTTTCATTGAAATTTATTTATGAATTTGTATTTTTGCACTTAATAACCCCTAAAATAGGCAGGGTCATGTCCAAATGGGTGTGGTGTAGCGGTTAGCATCGAACGTCGTGGGGTAGAAGGCCTGGGTTCGATTCTCGCCCGGCTGGACATTTCAACTTTCCTTGTCATTTCAACCTTTCCTGTACTCTCAAAAGAAAAAATAGGCAGGTCATACTTTGTTAGCCATTTAATATCTTTACATATAAGTGTCGCTTGGAAAACTTTGCGTTTGTGCGTAATATCTTTATTTCCATCTAAAATGATATAACAATTTTGGAACATACGAATATGAGCATTGGGAGCATTGGGATAATCATTATAATGCCCTACAAGTTTATCATAGTGGAGTCCTATGACTCACCTAGGTGGGGCTTCATGAAGGTAAGCATTTTCTTCATTACTGCATGCAAAGTTATGACCTCCTGAGGATACCATTGTGATGTTGCCTACTATTGAACTACGTGGATTTCGGAAATATTAGTTATTGGGTACAATATTCAATAATCGAGTGTAATTATCTACAAAATCCCACTCTTATGATGTAGTTGTATGGAAATTCAATCTACTCCTAAAGGGTAGGTTGGGTGGGTTTGCAAGAAAATCTATTGTGTTCTAGTGTATTTTGTGAGAAAATCTAAAATATTCAGGGAAAGATTGAGATGAATCCAGGTTATTTTGGGGTTTCTCTAGGGTTTTGCAATTTATGTGAGGGGAGCTTTGGTTTTCCTTGGGAAACTGATGGGGTGGGTGTGGTGGATGTCACTGTTTCTCTAGGATAATGTAGAGTGAGTGCAGTGAAGTTTGGGGTTTTTCTTGGGTTTGACGAAGCAAGTGTAGTGAACTTCATGGTTTCTCTAGGGTTTAGTGGAGTGAGTGCATTGGACTTTGAGGTTTCTCTAGGTTTTGTCAAAGAGAGTGGGGTGGACTTTGGGCTGTCTCCCAGGTTTGATGGAGCAAGTGCATTGGACATTAGGGTCTCTCTAGGGTTTGATAAAGCGAATGCAGTGGACTTTGGGGTTTCTTGGGGGTTTGGTGGAGTAAGTATCGTGGACTTTGGGGTTTCTCTGGGGTTTGGTGGAGCAAGTGTGGTGGACTTTGGGGTTTCTTTGGGGTTTGGTGGAGCAAGAGTTGTGGACTTCAGGGTTTCTTGGGGGTTTTGTGGAGTGAACATAGTGGACTTTAGGGTTTCTCTAAGGCTTGCTGGAGTTTCTTAAGTGGATTTTGGGGCTTCTTTGGGGTTTGATGGAGCGACTGTGATGATATTTTGGTCAAATTCAAATTTACTTTCTGTGAACTACCAATGGTTTGTGATGAGACAGCTTGTTTTACTTCTTCCTTCTTTTATTCCTGAATCATCAATTGTTATTTCGTATGCAGAGAATAAGTTAGGCTAGAGCACCTATGGGCATGTCACAACCTCCATGGGGTTCTCCCTGTTCAAGTGCCTCACCTGTCTCTTTTAGGGTGCCTTTCGTTTTGCTTCTACCTATTATTTATTGTGTAAGTGGCCACTCTTGTGGAACAATTATTTACCTCTACAAGAAACCCTAACTTCTACTAAGTCAGAAGAATGAGAATTCAGGGATAGTTTAACCAAATTCAAATATTTGAATTTAGATTGTTCCACCAATTGTGAAACATACTAGTATTCCAAATCCTCATTCATAAGGCATCCAAGAATATCTCGATCATGAAAGGACCTTTATGTCTATTCCTCCTTCAAAAATACTAAAACAAGTGGGTTACTAACAAACTTCGTGTTAGATATAATAAGTGCAATGCAACCGAATACTCCTATCGAAGTTTGTAATCGATGTAGTAAACTACAAAGCCGTTACTTAATACTCCTGTAGCCAAACGATTGTTATTGTACACAAAATCTCTCTAGAAAAATGTTCCACAATGTAAGCCTTTCAATTGGTTATTCCTTCTGCAAAACATTTAGGCATTCGAAAAGAAACGTAGATCTAGTATTGCAAGTCGATTGAACTCCATTCCTATGCCTTCTATGAAGTCCACATGAAGGATACGATCTTGTGCTATTGAACGGTAGCATAGAGTAGAGAAAGCAATAATTAAGTTCTTGAAATCACAAAGATACCTAGAAGGTGCTAGACAAGTTAGAAAGCAAGCCCTCAAAGAATAAAGCAAAGATTATGTGACCATAGGAAAACAACTTTTCAAGCGAGGAAAAGATAATCAATTAGGAATGTGCATTCATGAGGGAGAGTATCTTCCTATATTAGAAATGGCTCATGCTAGAGCAGCTAGAGGTCATTTCTCAGCTCATAAGACTATAAAAAAGACCCTTTTTGCAGGTTTATGATGGACAAACCTCCTCATGGTTGCGAAAACATATGTAAGAAGTTGTGTTGAATGCAAGAGAACTAAGTACCCAATTAGGAGAAATGAGATGCCTTTGAGACCGATGGTTTGTGCAAGAGCTTTTCCATGATGCGGAATGAACTTTATTGGACCTATTAATCCCCCAGCAAGAGGCTCGCATGCTAAATACATCATAGTGGCTAGAAACTACTTGACTACTTGGGTAGAAACCAAAGCCACTAAGAAAAGTGATGCCCATACAACTACATAATTCTTATTTGAAAACATTTTGACGAGGTTTGGACTACCTATTGAGATATTCAATGAAGGTATATGATTTGTTAATGAAGTCATTGAGTCACTCATGAATGAATTCTTGGTGATTCATAAAAAATGTGCACCCTACCATCCACAATCCAATGGACAAGTTGAAAGTTCAAATAAGGTATTATGCATAGTTCTATTGAAAATAGTCAACAATGATGGATCGGATTCCTCTGGTGGAGCTATTAACTTAGCCACATTAGATAGAGATATCTTAGCCAACTACATCAACAGATGTTGAGTAGAAGCGATCACAAAACAAATGCTAAGAAGACTCTTAGGAACTCAAAATCGTAAGAGGGAAGAAGAGCGAAGTTGGGAAGAAGCTAGACAAAAAACCCTAGAGAGAATAGGGAAACTAAAAGATTGGATTAGAGAACGAGATGAGAGGTACTTAAAAGGTGAAGAACCAATTCCCATAGCCGACTATCATGTGACAAACATCAAGAGATTGGGTAGCATTCCAAGGAAAACACTATCTAAACCTAGGAATTGGAAATGAGGAATACCACCTGGTGAATTCTTTAATTGACACAGGAGGATCTTTGAGTAGTCTTCGTGCTTCCTTGGTTGAAAGACAAAAGGTGTTGATCACTCCTACAGAAGCATACATGATCAGAATAGGAGGTAACCATATTAAATGCTTAGGAGAAGTAACCCTATCTCTGCACCTAGGGAATAACACAATGCAACACAAAACTCTTAGTCTACAAAAACCCAAACTTATTGGAAGATCTTCTCCTAGGACAAGACTATATGTATGAATTTGAGGTTACTTTGAATCTAGCACAATGATACATATCTGCCAAATTAGGGAATAGAGAAGTCTTTAGCCTCTTAGAGGAAAAGCCTCTAATTACGGTCAATGCAAAAAACCCTAATGTGTCAAATTTGATTGTGCATGACCTAGATTCCAAGATGGAGTCTCATCCAAGTGAGTCCATTTCTCACTCCATCCTATGTCTTCAAGACAACCCTTGTTCTAGTGAAAGTCAAAAACTAATACCTCCTTTACAAGGAAACCTTCAAGAGAGCAATAGTGAGGTTATCATTTCTTGAGAAGAGAGTAGAGAGTTATTGTCAAGCAGCACATTAATTGAGTGGAAGATCCACAGATGCAATCATTTCATGGGAGGTTGCACTAGCATAGTGTAGAGAGAATGCTAAAGTTGTATTCAATCAAGGCCCTTCATTTACCAAGATCTAACTTCATGGAGTAACTCGTGTTGTTCCAAAAATAGGAGCCTCTAAGATCTATCTAATTTGTAGATGATCTAAGAGTGCAGCACATTTCTACCTAATCCAAAAATCCTCTTGGATGTGGATTGTTGGATGAGCTTGGGATCCAAGGGACCACAAGAAAAGGCACTCTTCCGCCCATCCATTGATGCATAGCCATTAGATATTGGGGTGATCCAAGGGTGTTAAAAAAGTGTGCATTTCTTTAAGACAGATTGTTTTCAACCATTCAATGGGAAATGAGATCCGACAATCAAAATAGATTGCCACAATTTCTTGACTTCATTGAGGAAGATCCATACAATGTTAGCTTGATCCAAGGGTCTACCTTTAATGATGCCTTGACTTTTCCAAGATAATACCATCCCTTCAATTTTTTGGTGCATCCAATGGTTGCGATTGAAGGACTTGAAATCTCAAACCACTCTCCTAGCAAAATCCATGAATTCATTGTAGTTTTGAATGCTTTGGCCATCAAAAACCACAAGAAACCTAGTCCTAGTCTAGTGGATTAAGAAACTAGAATGTGTCCATTGCTCTCTCCTCATTGGTGGATCACTAATCAACCCTTAATCTAAAAGGCCCAAAGAGGGTTCATATTTTTTCCTAATGTAAGGAGTTCATCAACAAGCTTGGACCCCAAAGAAAACCTTAAAGGAAGCAAGGATAATTATACAAGCCATGAACCACGAATTTTTTCTCCAACCAATGGCTAACCAAAGGAATCCAAAAAAAATCCAAGATTATCTAGGCCATAGAAATCAATGAAGTGGAATGCTCGAAGAATCTCAATATGGAGAATCAAGACAAAGAAAACACCACCAAAGCAAAGACAAGCTAAACCACATGAAGATCAACATTGAGCTACAAGTACATGTCAATTGTGGAGATCCAAAGAAATCAATGGAAGCAAAAACTTGAAAAGTGGTTTCATTCTTGCACACATGTTGATTTGAATGCATCTAGAGTATCCACAATAGGACCACACTACAAGGCCTTGCATTCGGCACATGGCTTCTCCAAGATTTGTTGGTGGTGCACATTTTCTCAAAAATAGAATAGATCTCCAATTGCACTATATTAGTTTAGGCATTTAATTAAAGAAGTAGTGTCTTTAGACACTAGAGATGAGAATAGTAAATTTAAAGAGGAATCCTAGCAACAACACAAGCATGAAGAGCCAATTTTACCTGTCAAGGTTGTTGTAGAACCTTCCTACATGGATGTTAATCCTGATGAAAGTAGCTCAAAAGTAGCTCAAGTGCAAAGAGAGGATCAAAACAATGTGAATTTTTGGATTAGGAAACCATTTACATGGAACATTATATACAAATCAAGGAAACCTAGTGGAAATAGGAGAACCACCCGTCATCCCCAAAACATGGTTTAACATTGATGTAGCACAATTGAAACTAGTAATCAAGCATATGATACAAAGCACAATGGACACACAGCAAGAATTCATGGAAGAAAATAAAGAATATGAACAAGAACACATTGAAAAGAACAAATGCAAAGCCTTGAGTGAGCAACTAATGAAGTTGCAAAGTCAACTTGAAAAGGCGGAGAGAGTTGGAAGAATCAATTGTAAAGATAGATACATTGATGTCTGACAATGTCATATGGAAATCCAAAGTGAAGGAAATTACTCATGAATGAGAGAAGACAAAGATGGAGAATGTTGATATGGAAACCAAGTATGCTCTCATGGAAGTGGAAAAGGTATGCATGGCTAATAGAGAAAAGTTGATTGAATCACATATCAAAGTATACATGGAGGAAGTTGATTCCCTAGAGAACCAAAATAAAAAATTGATGAATTCATTAGTGTTGAATCAACCATTAGAAGGTGAAATATAGGGCAATTAAGAAATCCAAAAATTAAGCGAGCAACTGGAGGATTATGCTACAAAAATTGAAGTTGAGAAAGCATATTAAACAAATTTAGAAGACAAGTACACGTTTCTTGAAAGCATATTAAACAAATTTAGGGCTGTGTTGTTAGCCACACTCATAAAACTACACGTTTCTTGAAAGGTTTTTAGTTTTGGTGGGAGGAACTGCTACAAATTTATGCAGGTTTTTTTGAGCCTAAAACATGAAAGTTGACACTTGCACATGCTATTGACTAGTTTTTGGGCTATGCATTCAGCCTTTTAGTGTCATTTTACTACATATATTAAGCACATACACACCATTTATGCTTCTGTGGATACCGCTTATGTATGTCCATGTGGTCATTGATATAGCAGTTATGTTTTTTGCATAAAGCCTTTTACGTTTGATAAAAAGGGTCGTGATGAGGTTTTCTTAACTAGGAGACACTCAGATGTTGAGGTCTCTTCGATGATGCAAGTGGAAGACTTACCCAACCTCACCATAGGAGATGTATGATAGTTGTTCATAGGTGCTCGATAAGCCTAGTTGGCTTCTATTGGGTAACTAATTATATGCAATGTAGTCAGTGATTCACTATGCAGGTAAACATGTTAGTACTTGCAATTTTATGATATTTTGACATTGGTCATATGCTCATTTTATAGAGGATACTCTGGAAAAAAAATTCCAGATTTTTTGCTTTTGTCAACTATGTAGTGGTTGATTTAGTCCTTGATACACTTATTCGTTGGTGTTTGGACTCTTGTAGATCCATTATCATTCTATTAAGTTCTCTACCATCATGGCATCAAAGGTCTCAGGGACATCTGGTGGATCAAGGTCTAGTGCCAGTGTTCCTAGGAGGAGCTATAACTTGTAGGGAAAAGACCATTTTGAGATCTGAAAATTTGAGGGCACAAACTTTGCTATATGGAGGAATCAGATTAAAGATGTGCAAATTCAAAGGATGCAATGGAAGCCAGTAAACAAAATTTCCAAGAAGCCTGCTGACATGGATGAAGATGATTGGGATGAGTTAGATGAAGTGGCCAGGTCTACCATTCAATTGCACCTGACAAATAATGTTTACTTTATAGTATTAGACTGTGAAAGTGCAAAGGAGCTTTCAAAGAAGTTATGCAATACATATGAAAAAGAAATGGCATCAAATAAAGTATATCTAATGACAAAATTATATGACCTTTGCATGAAGGACACAGATAGTGTTGCTGCTCATCTAAATGATTTTGATGCTATATTCTCCCAATTACAGGCTCGGAATGGATATGGATAATGAAATGTAAGCAGATTACTGTATGCACCTTGCCATCATCATGGGATACGTTCTGCATAGTTATTAGCAATAGTGCACCTCGTGGTAAACTTGTCTATGATGACATATGCGGAGCACTCTTGAGTGAGGAAATTTATAGAAAATCTATGTTTGGCACTCAGAGTGAAGATGCATATAATGTTCATGATTCTTACCAAAGAAAGAATCAGAAACATGGCAGGAGCAAGAAAAAGGAAAAGAATGGTCAACAGAATAAGAGTAGAAGTAAATCAAGGAAGAGGGATATCGAATGCCATTATTTTCATAAGAAAGGACACATGAAGAAAGACTGTTATGCATTAAAGAATGCTAAGGGTAAAGGACAGAATGTTGATGGGCATGTTAAATAGTTACCCGCACCATCTACTTTGACTATGATGATTGAAGAAATTAATGCTATTTTTTATGATGTTGATATGTTGACACTTGATAGTACTATGCCAACTAAGGATCTTATGGATGATTCTCTTTCCCACAAATGGCTGCTAGATGTGTTGGAATTCGGGGCCCCAGGATCGTTCCAAACTAAAACCTTTTCAGCATACACACTTAATTAATTAAGATGATAAGTGAGATAGAGAAAGAAAGAGACTAATGGAAGAATATCCAAGAAGATGATGATACAAAATTTAGATTATGTTGAAATAATCTAAGTGTGTGAAGTGAATGAGCAATGAAGCTAACCTTATTCTCACAAAATAGTGTAACAAAATTGTAAATCAACCAACCCTAATTTTGAGATTAGGGTAGAGAAACCCTAAAAACAAAATATAAGGTTAACTGACAAAAGATAGTTACCACCATCTTGTAGAAGACTTCTTGCTCCAAGAGAGTAGCCTCTCCTTCACCAAAACTCCACCTCCAAAGCTTCAGAACACCAAGAGCTTGCTTGATCACCTTCTCTTTGCTTGATGAGTGATGATACAACAAGGAGCTTGGTTCTTATTTTATAGCTTTGATTGAAGCTCTTGAAGCATAATAATCAAAATAAAGCATGTCTTAAAAGCTACAAACGTGATCGGTATTGAAAAGCTAATCAGCGTTGTCCGTGAGAGTCTTCACAAAGAAAAACAAATAAGAAAAACAATGTTGCACTATTGTGATATGCGAAAAATTTCCATCATTTTGAAAAACACCATCTATTGCGCCAATCGAGATTTGAACTTTGGAGGGTTGCTTGGAAGGCACTTGATTTGTCCAACATGCCCACATCTCTTTGTTGAAAGGAAAATAAAAATAATAACACTTATGGCTATCAACTTGAGCGTTTGGGACATTGTTGAAAATTTTCAACAATCCCTCCTTCAATGTCACAATGGTACAAGCTTCAATAACCTGCAAATCTTCTCATGACTGTCTCGAATCAATGCTTTGGTAAATATATCTACAACATTCTCACTAGAAGGAACATAAACCAGCTCAATGTGCTTCTTAGCTATCTACTCTCGAATATAGTGGTGGTGTACCTCTATATGCTTTGTCCTTGCATGATGCACTAGATTCTTAGCTATAGCTATAGCACTCTAGCTATCTGAAAATATCTGAATGGGTTCATGTAATCTCACATCAAGATAACTGAAAATCTTATGCAACCAAAATGACTGTAGAGTAGCTTTAAATGTTGCACGATATTCAGCTTCACACGATGAAGTGGCAATAATGGGTTGTCTCTTTGAAAACCATGAGATAAGATAATCTCCAAGATAAAAACAAAATCCACTAGTACTTCTTCTTGTGTCTCTATCACCTGCCCAATCAGAATCTGAAAATCCTTTTAGTAAGAAATGTGTAGATTTCGAAAATACCATAGCATAATTTGAAGTTCCCATCAAATATCAAAAGATCCACTTTACGGCTTTCCAATGTAACACTGTCGGATTTTGCATGAACCTTGATACTTGAGAAACTGCAAATTGTATATCAGGATGTGTATTACAAAGATATATCAATCAACCAACTACTTGAGTATATAGAGTAGCATCAAATGGCTCTGCATCTGCTACTATATGTAAAGATGTGTTCTAACCCATAGGTGTTTGCATAGGTTTAGAATCACCCATCTGAAACCCCTCTAAAATTTTTTCAATGTACTTTTGTTGTGTCATGTAGATACACTCATCTTGAAATAGAAATTGAAACCCAAGATAATAATGCAAAATGCCTAAATCATTCACATCAAATGTTTGCTTTAATTGTTCTTTGAACATTTGCAAATCTTCATCTCTGGGACATGTGACTATAATATCATCCACATAAATGATTGCTATAATCATCATACCTGTTTCAACTTTGACATAAAGAGTCGGAGCTGCATATGAGTTATGGAAACCAATGGATAAAAGATATGTATGTATCTTTTCATACCATGCTCTAGGTGCCTATTTTAAACCATACAAAGCTTTTATAAGCTTACACACTAAGTGTTCTTTACCTATCTCTTCAAAACCTTCTGGCTGTTGAATATGCACATCCTCATGTAAATCACCATTTAGAAAAGCAGTCTTAATGTCAAGTTGATATATATGCCAACCAAAATGTGCTGCTAGAGCAAGTATTGACCTAATAATAGTCATCCTAGATGTAGGAGCGAATGTCTCATCATAATCAATACCTTTTTGTTGTGCATATCCTTTGACAACTAATCTAGCTTTCCACCTGTCAATACTAGTACCATCTACTTTCCTTTTGATTTTGAAGATCCATTTTACACCTATAGCCTTCTTTCCCTCTGGTAACTCACATAGCTGCCACGTTTTATTCTTATGAATAGAATCAATCTCTTCTTGCATAGCTTTTCTCCAAATAGGAATGTTAAGTGCATCTTTAACACATGCAGGTTCATCTTCAACTGTCGTAAGTGCCAAAATATCATGAATCTCAAAGTCTTCAGCAAAACTTACATGATCTCTTTGTTGTTGTTGTTGTCTAGTCTGAATTCTTGTTCTTACATGATCTTGTTGTTGTTGTTGTTGTCTATTCCGACTCCTTGTTCTTCCAATAAAAGTCTTTATACCACTATCTTTCCAAGTCTGATATAACCAAGTAGGTGTATCCTTAAATAGTGGTGAAACTCTTTTTGACCCTTCAGCTTCCACAGGTTTTGGAACTTGTCCTTCCAAGGTACTAGGTGAGAGACAAAAAGAAGTAAAGAGAAGAAGAGATGAAGATCATGCCCAAAAAGTTTTCAAAGAAGTCACCATTTTTCTTTTTGAATATCACATCTTGGAACATAAAATCCTTGTAAATGCACTAGAGGAGTCCTCTAGATGCACATTCCCTCAAGCATGTAACAAAATCCATGTACAATAGTAGGTTTGTAGGGATTTCTAGAAAGAGTGATGGTCTCTTGTGTGAAAGGACCAAACTTACCGCACTTGTATATAAGTCACTTGGTTACACCATTGTAAGGACTTTTGCCATAATACAAAGACTAACTTCTGAAATTCATGTGTCCTTCTTGCTTGTGTATCTTCTTCTTCATCAACTTGTATGTGTGCTTGAGGCATGGAATGTATGCTTGGAGGTGGTCTACCCTTTCCCCACCTTTTTCCTCTAATATCATGTGTGTTCAAAGCATAGGGAGTGGATAGGTGTAGGTAGATGATTCTCAAGACTTGGTTTTTTTGCGTAACTTGGATCATAGTAGTCTGATCGAGTTATTTGACCATTAGATTTGTCTCATAGAGAGATTTGAAATGAATCTACTATTGAACATATTTGGGTATCGGAGCTAGGAGAAATAATCATTTGTGTGTTTGTTTTTTTGTTTGTTGTTCTCAATGATCAAGGAAGGAAAGTGTTTGTGAATCAGAGCCTATAATTCCCAAGTAGCATCTATGAGTGGATGGTTGGTCCATGTTGTTAGCAGTCAAGGAGGTTTAACGTGCCAAAGTAACATGAGGCAAGGGAGCCAGAGAGTACAAAGTCAAAGAGAAGGTCAAGGAGGGTCAAGGAGGGTCAAGCAAACAAGTAAGTCAATGAAGGTCCAATGAGATGTAGGTCAAGTTCTTTTTTCCATCTCCAATCTACAACAAATAGTGATTCTCATCACAAGATTCCATTGTAACTCCCATTTTTGCTAGAATAGACTCTGTTTTGATCAAGCCAAGGAGTCCTCAAGCTTGAGGAGTAGTAGAACAATCTATTTCTCGAAATTCATAATGTCCTCAGCCGATTTGTACCTTCAAATGAGCCAAGAAACCTGATTTTTAACTAGGTTAGACACTTGGTTTGAACAGGGCCAAAGCTGGTCAAAAACTTATAAAAAGAGCTCAATGATTCATTTATGTGGAGCTAGTCCATGATGGACGCCTCTATCCATAACAACAAATAGCCCATGATGGACAGCTCTGCCCTTCGTGATAGATAGCCCACAATGGACACCTTTATCCATCACAATAGATAACCCACAATAGACACCCTTGTCCATCATGACAGACAGACTCTCTCTATTATAATAGACAAAAAATTTTGGGAATTTTTAGAGTTGCAAAAAATTGGTCAATTTTGAGCTATTTTTGGCATTTTTTAGGCAATTGACACTCCTTGGAAAGGCTATGAAAGCTTAGTGTACATGGCATGGTTGGGAGCATGAATCCTAAACACTGGCATTGACAAAAGCATCAGGCTTGAGGTTGGAAATTCACTAAACCCCCTAAGCCAATTTCTACATTAGGCTAAGTGCAATCTAGATTAATTCACAACTACAATAGGGATGAAAGAGTTCAAGATCTCTTAATCTTTCAAGTCCAAGAATAATTTAAGCTAAGTCAAGGATGATCTAAGTGGAAAAAGAACATAATTTGATCAAGGAGAACATCAATTGCAACAATATTAAGTGATCTTGATGATCACCATATTAAATTCAAAAGGAATTAAAAGAACAAGTTCATACTACAAAAGGACCCAACAACATGGTTGTACTTAGGAATTCAAGCCAATCAGCAAGGCATATGAACCTTAGGTCTGGTAGACATCTAGGATGGGATAGAAAAAGCATCAAGTCATCTGAAGCTAGTGTCAACCACACCGCTAGGTCATGGGCTCAATAGCTCAGTGACTATCCTCACATGTTGAGCATTGATTCACCAATGTTGTTTAGCATGGAAAGGCCTATGAGTAGTTCAAGACTTGCCTACTTACAGAACCCAAGGACCCTATAAGACTCAACTGGAATATATACGAACCAACCAATTAGGTTCTCACATCCATGAGGATGGATTGAGAATATCGGTGATCCAACTCAAAAACCTTGATCAACCCTTTGAAATTGAACACCTAGTGGTCAAATTCAAATAGAGATCATATATTGATAAGAAAGAACCATGTATGTGGTTATCAACTCACCTGGTAGGATGGATGAGTTTGGAATCATTATTCCTAAGGGAGAAATATGAGACTTGGAGCAGGAAAATGCGGGAAAGGAGCCAATAATACCTCGTGGTAAGTCTATCTTATCAAGGATAATCACATCAGAGTGGATTCCTAAATATAGAAAGAGTTTAGAGCTTTTCTTAAATAGAGAAATTGATGAACCATTATGGAGGTTCAAAATTGACAAATCAAGTAAAAGAGTCGGAGTGACTATATATGAATTCAAAGACTCTAACACCCCTAGGAAGGTGATCTATTTAGATAACTCTTTAGAGAGGATGTTTGTGATTATGGAACCTGGAAGATATGCATACACTTGGAAAGGTGAAGTGGTATTCCCTCTTTAGAGACCACATTGTTTGCATTTTCAACATGGAGTGAGATCTTCTCATGTTCCACGAATTCATAAAGAGAAGGCTTGAAAGAGACTTGAAGTAAGCTTTGCAAAACCCTTCAAGACGAGAAAGGTCAATATGGGACACAGATAGAATGGATCATGAGAGATTGAGAGGACCTAGACTCCAAAGAGGCATGGATGAGTTTCCCTTACCTAGATCGAGAGAGCACCCTAGGATTCTAAGACCCACTCAATTGGTAAAGTCAATGAAAAATTGCATTGATGGACTCGAGACCCTTATGATCATGTGGTGGAACTCAAACAAGTGTTGAGAGCCAAACAGGTTGATAGGCACATATAATACCTTGCTCAATAGGTTCATATTACCATCAAAAGTCTTCACATTACCTATCTTTTCAATTGGATGTCTTGTGTCATCTCCTGTTTGGACTTCATGTCTATTCCTTGGATCCCCCTAGTCTGAGATTAGGGCTACATTCCCTGCAACATGATTTGAGCAACTTGAGTCTATATAGAATACATGTTCATTTGCCTTACCTTACTTCATGTTCATGTTCATTAGAAGAAGTGAATCTTCTTAGGTTCGTTCTTTTTCATAATTGTTGTAGTCTCTCCTTCCTCTTTATCGTCTTTGTTAGTTGTCGTTGTTGTATGAGTTGTTGAAGTTGTTGAATCTACCTCTTGAGCTTCCATAGCCTCCTCTATTGTAACCTCTACCTCTTTGGTTCCTAGGATTCTTGAAACAATTCTCAGTGATATGATTAGATAGGCCACATATGACACATGGAGATGAGTTTTGAGTTCTCCCATTGCCTTTTTTTCCTCCTCTCCCCCTTCCTCTTGAGCCTCTAACTCTACCTGCAAAATGTGCTTGAGAGGTGTTTCCTTCATCATCAGACTTCTTACCTTTGCCTTTTCTATCTTTGTTCGTATTCTTATCTCTATAGAGAGTAGAGGATTGATTACCTTTTGAGTTGTCTCCATTCTTCATAAGCTTTGCCTCATGTGTGAACAGTTGTCCCATGAGAGTGTTGAAATCGAGAACTTTCATGTCCATATAAAGGTCCATGGTTGTGGTGAAAGCTTCGCAATTGTCATTTGCCTTTATTCCATTGATTACTTGCCTTACTATTTGCTCTTTATCAATGATTAGTGCTTCCAAGTTGGTTTGTTATGTCCTTTATTTTGGTGACAAAATCAGTCACACTCTGCTTGGGCATGTTCTTGAGTGTGATGGATTCCATCCACAATTGATTCTTCCTTGGCTAGGTACTTGATGAGAAGGATGCTTCAAGAGCACTCCAAGGCTCTTGTGGAGTCTTGCAACTCTTGATGTGTGGAAGTAAAAAAGCAGAGATTGAGTCAAGAATATATGACCTTGCTAGAGCATCCTTTGAGCACCATGCATTCAACCTCTCTTGTTCTTCTTGTATTGGTTGGCCCTTGCTTCTGAGGATTGGCATCATCTCATCTCCAAATATGTAACCAAGAGGTTTCTCCCTTGAAGATAAGCTTCCATTCTAAGTGAGCAAGTTGAGTAGTTACCTCCATCCAATTTTTCTATGGATGAAGGAAATCCATCTCCCATGTTGACTAGTTGCTTTGATACCACTGTGAGGAGATAGTGAGTTGATTCTAAAGATGAGGTGGTGGTGCAAGAAAACTTCTCTACACCTGCCAAATAGATTCAAGGATACTTAATATACTTCATTAGCTTCACAATGGTGCACATAGAACAACCAAATCCTTTGGAACATCAGTCTCAAATGTTTGCATCAAAACAGATAACTTCTATATGCAAGGTGAAGAGAACCTTCTATTTTGCAAAGAGATCTCACTGTTATGCTTAGAGCTCACAACTTGGTACCAATTCACTCGAGAGATTTTGCGCACATATATTGAAGTGTATAGCTAACCAAACCAAGTTATTTCATGAATTTAGATGCACCATACAAGGAGAAATGAGTTTAGTAAGTAAAGCGGGTCACCCCGACTTTTCAAGATCTAGAAGATGTGTAGACAGATTCACATTCCTTACTTCATATCTCAAGATCTACTAAATCAGACTTGATGGATGTCTTGGACCTCTATGCCTCTCTTGTTCTCTTGGTCTCTCATGTCTATCTCCAATCCTGACTGATCTCTTCCCAAGGGGTTTGCAAAGCTTACTTCAGGTCTTTCTTTATTTCTTTCCTTGAGGATACCATGAACCTGAGATGATCTGTCTCCTTGTTGGCCACGGGATACATTAGATCTTGGCAGAGGGAAAAGCAATTTTCCCTTCCAAGTGTATGCATGCCTACCATGCTTCATTACCACGGACATTTTCTTCGGAGTGTTATCTAGATAGACAACCTTGCCTGGTGTCTCAAGATCTTTGAACTCATATATTGTGACTTTGCCTACTTCATTAGGTTAATCTGGTTTAAATCTCCAGAAGGCTTCATAAGTGACCCTATTCAAGAAGAGTTCAATGCTTTTTTTATCCTCAGGGATCCATCCTTGGTTGATGATTCTAGTCAAGATGGATTTGCCACGAGGTGTTTGAGGTTCCCTTCTTATGTTTCCTTGTTCCAGGTCTCCTATCTCATTCTCTAGAATGAAAATTCCAAACTCGTTTGTTATGTCTAGCAGTCGTAACCACATTCATGGTTCCTTGCTTATCAATATATGAGCTCTCTTTGAATTTGACCACTGGGTGTTAAAATCTGAAGTGTTGATCATGGTTTTTGAGCTTGACAATGGGTCTTCTCAAACCATCCTCATAGATTTGAGCAGCTAATCGGTTAGTTCTAATATATTCCAACTAAGTCTTATGGGGACCTTTTGGTGTTTGTAAATAGGCTATACATGAACTAACTGTGGGTCTTTCCATGCTAAATGACATTTGTGAATCACTAGTCTCAGAACTTAGCATGTAGGGATAGTCACTGAGCTATTGAACCCATGACTTAGGTGTGTAATTGGGACTAGCTTCAGAGGATTTGATGCTTTGTCTATCCCAACCTAGGTGTTTTCCTAATCTAAGGTTCATATGCCTTGTCTATTAACCCAATTTCTCCCAAGTACAACTCTGTTGCAATGTTCTTTTGTCACAATCACTTATTCCTTTTAGATTCCTCTTTTTGTGTGAAATCTTGTCTAATGAGTTGCATCATTAGGAATACTTGGATTATAGTGATCGAAAAAGTTATATGCTCTTTTTTCCCTTTAGGATCTTCCAAAATTGTGTCCTAGCTATACGTGAACTTGAGTAAATAGTTTTTTCTTGTACTTGGTTCGTTCCTAGCATAACCTTAAACATTCCAAAAAACCTCTAATTGTGCTTAAGGTAGGCTAGAAATTGAGTAAGGGGTTTAGAGATTCTTCCAACCTCGCATTTGCTGCTTTGATAGTGCTGCAACACCCAAGAAGTGTGCTCTTCAAGCACATTCTGTATGCAAGCTAACTCTTTGCCTCGCTTGAAACTCCAATTTTCCTGAAAAAATATCAATTTTTAGCTCCAAAGTTCAAGAATTTATGAAAGCCTAATTTTTGGCCAAAAATGGCTATATATCACAATCGATAGGACTATCTATCACAAAGGATAGGCTCTCTGTCGGGGGCTATCAATCACGATGAATAGCTATCTATCGCAATGGACAGTGTTTACCATGATGGATGGTATCTATCGTGAAGGACAAAGATCCTGAGATTTTTTGACAGTCATCTATGTGTGCTTATCGCAATGGATAGAAGTCTCGGGTGAATTTTGTGTCTATCATGGAAGTTTCTATCGTGATGGATAGAGTGTCTCTCATGATGGATGGTTGTCATTCATGATGGACAAGTCCATTGTGATGGACACCCAATCCTTTGTGGCCTGTTAATCACAATAGATAGTTGTCTATCATGATTGATACTATCTATTTTGATGGACAGAGAAAACACAATTTTTTTTGAAATTTTTCTATTTTTGTGATGTGCACATGGTCGACATTAGTGTGGTCTACTTTGTTTTACCAAATGTCCACTTTTTCTATGTGTCATGATGGACACAGATCTTCATCTCAGGGTGCATGCATAGAGATTTCGTACTTACTAGACCTATTGTTGTTGCTGTGGATGCCGATAACTGACAGAAAGCTCACAAAACATCCAAAATACAGCACAAGAACTAGCTCTCTCTCTCACTCATTCTCACAAGTAAAATGAGAAAATGGATATGGAAGGAGGAGATATGACCAAAATGGTGAATGTTTGTGAGAACCGGAAAGATGGTAGGGAGAGAGTAGGGATGGTACGGATGATGATGAGGGAGGTAGAAAATTAAGAAGAAGATTTTACCTATGATTCCAATGTGAGGTCTCTATGTCTTACCATCACACACTCATCTTCAAAGTTTGATCCCCAACAACGATGCCAAATTTGGTGTCTCTCTAACACAATGATAAGTATCAACATGAGGATATCCACCTCATAATATTCAATCTAAGGAGACATGAGGGAGGTATGATGACCATGAGTGACTGAGTACACAAGTGCATGAGTGAGAAGCACAGTAACATGCACACACATACACACACATATATACATAGTAAGACACAAGGATGGAAGAATGGAGTCTTCAAATAGCCAAGAAATGAATTTAAATTGCTCTTTGTTACTTCAATTGCCCATAAACCCACCAAAAAAATGAGCTCTCTGGCTCCTTTTTATAGTTTTTTACTAGGTTCAGCCATGTTCAGACCTAGTGTCCATCCTAGTTAAAAATTAGGTTTGTAAGATAAATTTTTCTTACTCTATTGCAAATGTTGAAGTGATGTTTGTGTTCCTTGTGCACTCCTCTCTTCCCTTGTGTGCTTGTATCATAAAAATTCATATGCTTTCCCTAAGATCATTCCTCAAAGAACTCGAGATGTGTCATTTCTCCCCATATGTGTGCGTATAGGTGAAGATGATGTGTCCAAGTGTAGAGCTCGCCTCAAAGGTCTTTCCTATCACTTTTTAGCACTTAACTCCCTCTATAGGTCGAGTTCTAGGTGATACAACCCTCAATGATATCAGTCTCTTGCTGGCTCTCTCCACAATACCTACACTTTGCAAATGGACTTTTTGGATATGGGTTTTGTTCTTAGAAACTTACAAGGATCAGTGACCTCTAAAAAATGAAATTCTTTTGTTTTTTGGGGGGTTTTCGGGTGTCCTAACCTAATCCAATGCTATTTTTTTCTAAATCATAAAACTTAATGTTTCCACTTCCTAGCCTAATCCTAAAAAAGTTTTACACACACACACACACACTAGGTTTATAAGAAAACAATCACAAGTGATCAATGACTTGCCACAATACTCTTCCTATTCACTATCTTCACAATGACACTCTGACCATCACGTAGGCACCTTGACTTAGGCTCTTGTCCTTGGCAATCGTGTCAAAAATTTCTACATCAGACTCACAAGGTCCTATGCACTCATGACAAGTGAGACTAGTTAGCCCTCACATGCCCAACAAGTGCACATAGTGGTGGTTTGATACACACATTAAATTATCAAACAGAGAGTACGACCTAGTCAAGTGCATGGAAACATGTGCTTTGGTCATGGTAGATGTGGGAATGGGTCATGTAATGCATGCACAAGTTGGTTCCCTCCTCACGCGGCACATTCTACATGGAGGTGTGTGCCGCAATACTTGGTGAAGTAGTAGACAAAAAATGGATGATTTCTCTTAGCTCTGATATCGGAATATATGTCAATAGCCAGTTCATTTTGAAGCTCTCAATGAGAAGCATCTAATTATATATTTTTCAACTCAATCGGACTACTTTGCTCCAAGTCACACCCAAAAAACTGTGTTAGGAATCACCTACCTACACCTAGTGACTCTTTATACTTCACACATACACGATATCAGTGAAAAAAGGTGGGGAAGGTGTAGACAACACATCCAAGCATACATTCCACACCTCAAACACACATATTCCACACCTCCAAGCATACATTCCAAGGGGTGTTTGGACCTTAGAGAAGACTCAAGAAGTGCACAAGGGCAAGGAATATTTAAGGTTAGGAGGAGACTCACAAGTAGCTAATTGGGAACTTTCATTTGGTATTCATGCATTGTGGCGTGTCGACATGACCTCATGGATAATGGATCAAATAGTTAGTTCCCATAAAAACTGTCTTGTTGCAATAAGCAAGCCTTAGAGCTTTGCTTAATTCTTTGGATGTCTCTCACCATTTATCACAAACCTCATATGAACCTATGTTTGTAAAAGTTCAAAGGTTTAATCCTTGGACTTATCTCAGTCAATTGTAAAAACCAAAAGTGAAAGGAATCTCATGCAAAGAGAGAGAGCATGTCACTCTAGCACAATGGCAAGTACCAATGTGAGGAGAACCACCTCATAAATGTCAATCTGTGGAGATGTGATGACTAGTATGACGACCAAGAGCAAGTGAAGGCACAAGTGTGTGAGTGACAAGCACACTAGCATGCACACATACACACACATGTGCACACAATGCAAGAACGAAGAGATTAACAATGGAGTGCTTTCAATTATCAAAGATCTCTTTTACAAAATCTCTATTCTCTAACAAGCTTACCCAAAAAAGAGCTCTCGAGCTCTTTTAGTTTTTGACTAGCTTTTGGCCTTCTCTATACTTAGTGTCCAGCCTAGTTAAAAATTAAGTTCTAGGGCTTATTTGAGGTCTAAAAATTATGAAAATTGATACATAGGTACTTCTAATACTCCTCATGCTTAAGGACCCCTCGGCTTGTACAAAATGCATTTGAATCTATCAAAAATGGTATGTACAATGTTGGTGATGAAAATCACTTTTGATTTGAAATAATTTATGAAACCAATGATTAGACCTTATTGCTTGATGGTGCTTGAAGCTAATGACCAAAAACTTGCTATTTTGGTCTTGATACCTGCTTGATATTTTGCTAAGTGCTCATAGTACACTAGCAATTAGGAAAATTCCTTTTGATGGTATCTAATTAGATTAGATATCTAATGATTCCAGTCGAATCACTTAAAATGATAAACCATACATTGAGCAATCACTTTGGCAAGTATATGCTTACCCCTGACTTTTTAGGAACTGAGCAGAGAATGACCAGAGAGCACTTCGATCAAGATTTCTCCAAATTGTCTAAACCAAATCCCTTCAAAATTTGATAGAATATAGTAGACCTTGAGCTGGTTCCAAGAAGCTATAGAATAGTGAAAATGGTTGAGAGATGACTGAGATATGAGCATTCAAAGTTCACTTTATTGAGTGGACATAGTAGAGAAGTAGGCAGATATACTCAATGATGTAAATGTATTATAGAACAATGTTATACATGATCATTGGCATAGCGATGATGCCCAATGATAATGATATAAGTGAGCTAAGATTTAATCTACTTAGACTCTACAAAAGATCATCAATAAGATCAAAAATGGGGGCTCAAAGGCCACAAGATTACAAGGCTTTTATAACCATCTTCTTCCAAATTTGAATTTGAATTCAAGTTTGGATCTCACTAAAAAGTGATCCCATTAATCTACAAGATATTCTATCAATCCAAATTCGTAACTAATGTTCTATCTTCTTCCACGAGTTTGTAGCCTTTTACAAGATTCTTGAAAGGTACAAACCATTTTACAATGGTAAATCATTAAGCTAATACAAGGTATGATTCATATGAGCCATCAAAATCTTCTTCAAGATCTAGCCGAATGTGAAGGCTTGGATTTGCACCAATAGCTCTCCCTCGAGCCAAACGTCTTGGCTTGTACTTCTTCATGAGGCGTCTTGAATGTCCTGCAATCCAATCATAGATTTGAACCTGCAAAGTTTAGTACCATCAACTGCTTTGGTCAATAAATCTGCACATTGCATATTTGTGGATACATATGCCAATTGAATCTCCTTGCTCAATAACTTCTCTCTAACAGAGTGATAGTGTACTTCTATATGCTTGGATCTTGCATGATGGATGGGATTTGTTGCAAAATGTAAAGAACTTGTATTGTCACCGAAGATCATAGGTGAGAGTGTGAAGTCCCAAAACTAAATATAGCAATCTAATCCAAATTGCTTCGTGAGTAGCATTGGCTAATCCCCTGTATTTAGCCTCTATTGAAGATAGATCAATAGTAGTTTGCTTTCTGGAAGACCATGAAATGGGTTTATCACCTCCAAAGAAAGATAACCAGAAGTACTCCTCCTGTCATCTTTGCAACCTGCCCAATCTACATCTGAGTATATTTTAATGTCCAAGTCTGATGTGTATGGAAAGTATAAACCTTAATTTTGAGTACCCTTGAGATACTTCAAAATCCTTTTGACAACTTCCAAGTGACGTGCTCTAGGTTTATGCACGAATTGACTTAAAAACCTTACTCCACAAGCTATATCAATCTTTGTCAATGTTGCATAGTTTAGACTCCCAACTATGCTTTGATATCCTGCAATGTCTTCAAGCAAATCACCTTCATGAGCACTCAATTTATGATTTACCTCCATAGGGGTGCTAGCTACCTTTGCATTTTCCAAGTGGAACTTCTTCAACATGTCCTGCACATATTTCCTTTGAGTAATGTAAATTCCAGAATTTGTGTAGACCAATTCAAGTCCAAGAAAATACTTTAGAAATCCTAGGTCAATTTCGAACTCTTCCATCATTAAGTTCTTGATTTGTTTGATGCCATTGGCATCACTCCCTCTAAGTATGATGTCATCAACATACAGACATAAATATATCATCTCTGAATTACTTCTCTTGACAAACAGAGAAGAATCTGCTTTGCTCATCATGAATCCTTGATCTTGAAGGTATGTAGTTAACCTATGGTTCCATGCCCTAGGTGCCTACTTCAAACCATAAAGAGCCTTGTTCAATTTGCACACATAGTTTACCTTGCTTGGGTCTTCATAACTAGGAGGTTGAGCCATGTAACACTCCTTTGAAATCTAGCCATTAAGGAAAGCATTTTTCACATCCAATTGGTACATATTCCAATTCTTAGATGCAGCCACATTTACCAATACTCTGATGGTTGGCATTTTAGCCACAGGTGAAAATGTCTCTTCATAATCAACTCCTTGGGTTTGTGCAAAACCCTTAGCCACAAGTCTAGATTTATACCTGTTTATGGATCCATCTGAGTTTCTCTTGATTTTGTAAATCCATCTAGAACCAATTAACTTCATTGATGCCTTCTTGGCTACTAACTCCCAAGTATCATTCTCTTGGAGTGCTTCTATTTCTTCATCCATAGCTTCCTTCCATTGTTCCTTGGTCTTTGCTTCTTCATATGAAGAAGGCTCTTCAAGTGATAAATCTTTAGCAAGATAAATGGAATGCTTAGTAACTAATGAAGTATCATACCCATATCTGATTGGTTTCTTACTCTCCCTTTGCGATCTCCTTAGAGCTTGATTGGATGATTCAAGTAAGTCTTCCAACCTCTTCATCTTGGCCTTGCCTTTTGATTTTGTTGGCGAAGACTTCGGCTCTAACGCCTACTGTTGCGGAAATACTTTCGCCCTGATGGTGGGTATCGCGACAAGGCTTGAACTCTGTCAGGCCTGCGGAAATTGCCGCGCCACCGAAATAAGATGCTAAACTAGAGTGATTCAGAACACTTCTGTAATCAACAGTAGCTCAGCCTAATTTACGTCGCTTTAACTGTGTTATTCTGCGACATAAGTTCCACCGGAACTTCACCAGACTGTTACTGGACTGACACCGTAGTCGTACCGGAACTTCACGGAAATGAACTGCTACTTTGGTTATAATTACTTCAAGTGAACATACAAGAAGTAGGAAAGTGATTCGTAACCTTTCTCCACTTAATGAACTCTTCTGAAGTTTAAGGAAAAACTTCACAGTTCTGAAGTGCTATTTTCGGGTTAACTTCTGTACTGTGTGTACATCTCCATTCCACCGGAAATTGTGATCAGCTTAAAGTAGAGACGTCTAGCTACAAGATGAGCTATCTCTCATACACAGCTTCAAACTCTGCTATGAGTTATACTTCGTTGTTCTACCGAAAACTTGTTTTCTGAGAAACTGTAACTGACCAGAAAAATTACTGAAAATCGTTTACTGAGTAAACTGTTATACACCGATACATGCGTTTACAGAGAAGGTACTGAAACGCGTTTAGTAACGAGTCGTGACTGTTAACGATAAACAAAATTTCCTACTGTAACATGAAATAGCTTCAGATTCTTCACAAGTAAAGATTGCGCACAGACATCCACATGAACATGTGTTTTTTTATTAGAGAAGATGTGTACAAGTAAACTTGGCCTCTTCTTGCTCAAGTTACAGAAACTCTCCTACAGTGAGTAGTCTCTTATTACCATCTCTCTTCAGATGAAAAGACCCGACACTTCAGGCTTGTGTTATTCATCTGTACATACGCGATCTATGGCGTCTTCTGAGAACTTCTAATTCTCTCTTCACTCATACGCGATCTATGGCGTCTTCTCTCAGTCTCTCGTTCTCCTCTGTGTATCACCTACGATTCTCTCTCCGTGTATATCTACATCTGTGCTCTTCTCTCTCTCTCTCTGCGAGCTCTTCAAAAAACTTGCTGTATATATACACTTTCTTTGGCGCTCCTTTGCTCTGTCATTCTTCAATTCGCGTTATGCGCGCCTTACGCGCCCGCCGCGGTTAATTGCTCTGTTATGCGGACACCGCGCACTAACTTCGCATACTGTACACATGTGCACTGATTCTCCGGCTGATTCTGTTTTTCTCTTGTTTGTTGTGTCAAATTCGTGAGTGTTTCCTTAACAGCTCCCCCTCAATCACTAATTTGACATCTTCCGGTCTTTCATATATCTTCCTTTCTTTTATTCCTGCCATCTCTTTGAATCTGTTTGTCTTTGTTCCATCCAAGCTCTTTGTCAGAATATCTGCAATCTGATCTTTTGTAGGAGTGTAGACTATTTCTATCTCTTTCTCCATTACTTTTTCCCTTAGGAAATGATACTGAATCTCTATGTGTTTTGTTCTTGCATGAAACACAGGATTCGCTGCAAGATACAGCGAGCTCATATTATCTCCATGTATGATCGGTATACTTTGATCTATACCCATGCTTTTAAGTAAAGTCTGCATCCATATTACTTCCTTTGCTGCTTCTACCAGTCCTTTGTATTCTGCTTCTGTTGATGATAAAGCTACTGTGTGTTGCTTCTTTGAACACCAGCTTACCAGCTTATCTCCTAGGTATATCATATACCCGTGCGTTGATCTTCGGTCATCTTGACTTCCTGCCCAATCTGAGTCACTATATGCTCTGAGCTTTATATCTGACGTAAAAGGATAATATAATCCTTCCTTTATAGTTCTTTTGATATATCTAAGAACTCTTTGTCCTGCAACCCAATGTTGCTCTGTCGGACAATGCATAAACTGTGAGAGAACTCCCACCGGAAAACTGAGATCCGGTCTTGTTAGCGTAGCATATATTAGGCTTCCTACTAACGATTGATACTTCTTCATATCCTTGAATTCTGTTCCACTATATTTGCTGAGTTTATGATTTACTTCAAGCGGTGTTAAAGCTTCTCTGCAATTTTCCATGTTGAACTTCTTCAGTAAGTTCAGGAGATACCTCTCTTGTGTGACATATACACCATGATCTGTATATGTGATTTCCATTCCTAGAAAGTATGATAACTTTCCTAGGTCACTGATCTTGAATTCCTTTTCTAGCAGTTTCTTTACCTCTGTGATTCCTGCATCTGAGGTTCCTGTAATTATTATGTCGTCTACATAGATACAAATGTAGATCATTCCTTCTTCTGTTCTTTTGATGAGTAGACTTGCATCTGCCTTCGAACTTTGGTATCCAAGTTCGCTCAGATACTTCACGAGTCTGTAGTTCCAAGCTCTTGGAGCTTGCTTCAGTCCATAAAGTGCTTTTCTTAACCTGCAAACAAAGTTTGGGTATCTGGAACTTATAAACCCTTCTGGTTGTTCCATATATACTTCGTCTGATATATATCCATTCAGGAATGCATTCTTTATATCTAGCTGACTTAGCTTCCATCCTTTTGATGCTGCTATAGCAATCACTGTTCTTATGGTTGACATTTTTGCTATCGGACTGAACGTCTCGTCATAGTCTATGCCATGCGTCTGAGCATAGCCCTTGATAACCAGTCTCGCTTTATGTCTGGCTATCCTTCCATCTGCAAGTTTCTTAACTTTGAACACCCATTTATTTCCAATTACTTTCTTACCATTCGGTTTAGGAACAAGCTCCCATGTCTTGTTCTCTTCCAGTGCGGTGAATTCTTCTTTCATTGCTTCTTGCCATTGCTTCTTGCCTTTGGCTTCGTCATAGCTTTGAGGCTCTTCCTCTTCTTTAACCATATATGCATAATCTTGTTGAGTTATATACGATGTATCATACGAGTATCTCTCCGGTTGTCTTCTTACTCTATTTGACCTTCTTGGTTCATATTCTTCGTGTGTGTCTGAGTACCCGTCTTCATCTTCGTTCCTTATACCTATTTCGGTCCTGGACGTACTTGCCTCTTCATCTTTGTTTACCTGAACAATTGATTTTCCTTTCTCTCTTCTTTTTATCTCTTCTTCAAATTCTTCAGCTGTATGACTCTGATCTGCATACCAGCTTTTCTGTTCATCAAATGTTACATCCCTGGAAACAGTAAAATGTTTGGTTAGAGGACTCCATAACCTGTAACCCATCTGTTTCTCGTCATATCCGACGAATACATATTTCTCTGCTTTAGGTTCAAGCTTATGTCTCAGTTGAGACGGTACATAAGCATACGCTACTGATCCAAACACTTTGCAGTGATCAAGTGTTGGCTTCTTTCCCCACCAAGCTTCATAAGGGGTCATTCCTTCTAACGCTGTACATGGTAACCTGTTTACCAAGTATGTAGCTGTATTTACAGCTTCAGCCCAAAGATAATCCGGACAATTCTTTTCTTTTAGCATAGCTCGTGCAAACTCGACTAGAGTTCGGTTTCTCCTTTCTTCTACACCATTCTGTTGTGGTGTATATCTGCAGGTTATTTCTCTCTTAATACCTGCATTCCAAAGATAGTCATTGAATTCTCGGGAGAAGTATTCTCCCCCTCCATCAGACCTCAGTCTTTTAAGTTTTCGTCCGGTGAGTCTTTCAGCATATGCATGAAAGTTCCTGAAGGCTCCAAACACTTCTGACTTTTCCTTCAAAACATAAAGAGTTATCCACCTTGTTGCGTCATCAATGAATAAAACATAGTACCTTGACCCGCTGATTGATCCTTCTTTCGTTGGTCCCCATACATCTGTATGTATGAGTTCTAGCACACCGTCATGTTTGAATCCTTTCTTCTGGAAAGGTAACCTGTGGGCTTTTCCCATTTGACAGGCTTCGCATTTGTGAATCATATGTTGGTTCTGTACGTTCGGTAATCCCAGTATAGACTGATTCGCTATCATAGCTTTGATTCCTTTTTCGTGAAAATGACCTAATCTTTTGTGCCAGAGATCAAGTTCTGTAATTACTTTTTCATCATGCGTGAGCAGTGCTTGGCCAATGTTCCCTTGTACTCTTAACGTAAAGAGTCTCCCTTCTTTCTTACCAGAGACGATCTGATAATATCCGTTCTTGGGATCTTCTACAAATACGCCTTTGTTTGTAAATCTGACCTGAAAACCTTTTTCGACTATCTGTCCCACACTGATCAGATTTTTCGGTATTGTTGAACATACAAAACATTGGTTAGCAAATCTGCTCCACTTTTGCATTTCACTTTTCCGATTGATTGTACTTTGTGTCTTGTATTGTCACCTGTTTGAACAGTGTGACTCGCACTTCCTTTTTCCAATTCTGACATCAGTTCTATGTTTCCTGACAAGTGATTAGAACATCCAGAGTCAATGTAAAATACCTTTAGATCTTCGTTATCAGATGTGCTGATTGAGTTCATCATCAATGATGTATGACTTTCATTCTGTGTGTCATTTGCGTAGTTGTTGTAGGTGGTGTTGTAGGATTGGCTCTGTCCCCAACTTCTTGTTCCACCTCTACCGTAGCCTCCTCTTTGGTTTTGTCTTCCTCTTTGGAAGTTACTTTGATTTCTTCCGTTACTGCCTCTGCTATTATTGTTCTGGCTTTGATTTGATCCCTGTTGGTTGTGCCAACAATCATGCGCCAGATGGTTACTTAGTCCACAAATCCAGCAAGCTTTCTTGGTGGTATTCTGGCGACTCCTTCCTCTTGCTCTTCCTCTGCCAGCGCCTTTACCTCTTGCGTAATAGGCCTGAGAGCTTGATTCTTCTTCGTCTTTTGACTTACCCTTGTCTTTCTTCTTGTTCTTCATGTACATTGCAGAGCTCTGTCCATTATCTGCATCTCCTTTCAGTTCTTGCTCATATGTGAGCATCAAACCGAGCAACTTATTTAACTCTGGTACAAAATGATTTAGGGAGAGTTCAGTTGATAGTACGAAAGGTTTCCACCTTTCATCTCCTCTCAAACCTGTGAGCACTTGCGCTGTCAATCTATGATCTTCGACTTCTTCATTTATGGATCCAAGACTATCTGCTAGATCCTTCATTTTAGTGACGTAGTCACTGATGCTTTGACTTGGCTTCTTTTTGAACGTTGTGAACTCGGACCATAGGCTGGCCTTCCTAGCTTTCGTAGTATTCTGGAAGTGATCTTCCAATGCGCTCCATATGTCCTCCGCTTTCTCCAGACCTCTAATGTGTGGTAGCAGGTGATCTGACACAGTGTTGTAGATGTAGGCTCTTGCCGTTGCATCTTTCTTTTGCCACAGCTTTAGGGCGTCTAGTTCTTCTTTTTCCGGTTGACTATCATCTTCGAAAGTCGGTTTCTTTTCTTCTCCGGTCACGTACGTCATTAAGTCCTTACTCATAAGTAAGGCTTCCATGCGCATTACCCATGCAGGATAATTATCTCTGTCCAGTTTATCAATTTGGACATGATCTGCCATGATCTTCTTCCTCTCGTGGAATGATCCGGCTCTTGTACCGATTCTTGGGAAAACTAACCAGCTCTGATACCAATTGTTGGCGAAGACTTCGGCTCTAACGCCTACTGTTGCGGAAATACTTTCGCCCTGATGGTGGGTATCGCGACAAGGCTTGAACTCTGTCAGGCCTGCGGAAATTGCCGCGCCACCGAAATAAGATGCTAAACTAGAGTGATTCAGAACACTTCTGTAATCAACAGTAGCTCAGCCTAATTTACGTCGCTTTAACTGTGTTATTCTGCGACATAAGTTCCACCGGAACTTCACCAGACTGTTACTGGACTGACACCGTAGTCGTACCGGAACTTCACCGAAATGAACTGCTACTTTGGTTATAATTACTTCAAGTGAACATACAAGAAGTAGGAAAGTGATTCGTAACCTTTCTCCACTTAATGAACTCTTCTGAAGTTTAAGGAAAAACTTCACAGTTCTGAAGTGCTATTTTCCGGTTAACTTCTGTACTGTGTGTACATCTCCATTCCACCGGAAATTGTGATCAGCTTAAAGTAGAGACGTCTAGCTACAAGATGAGCTATCTCTCATACAGAGCTTCAAACTCTGCTATGAGTTATACTTCGTTGTTCTACCGAAAACTTGTTTTCTGAGAAACTGTAACTAACCAAAAAAATTACTGAAAATCGTTTACTGAGTAAACTGTTATACACGGATACATGTGTTTACAGAGAAGGTACTGAAACGCGTTTAGTAACGAGTCGTGACTGTTAACGATAAACGAAATTTCCTACTGTAACATGAAATAGCTTCAGATTCTTCACAAGTAAAGATTGCGCGCAGACATCCACATGAACATGTGTTTTTTGATTAGAGAAGATGTGTACAAGTAAACTTGGCCTCTTCTTGCTCAAGTTACAGAAACTCTCCTACAGTGAGTAGTCTCTTATTACCATCTCTCTTCAGATGAAAAGACCCGACACTTCAGGCTTGTGTTATTCATCTGTACATACGCGATCTATGGCGTCTTCTGAGAACTTCTAATTCTCTCTTCACTCATACGCGATCTATGGCGTCTTCTCTCAGCCTCTCGTTCTCCTCTGTGTATCACCTACGATTCTCTCTCCGTGTATATCTACGTCTGTGCTCTTCTCTCTCTCTCTGCGAGCTCTTCAAAAAACTTGCTGTATATATACACTTTCTTTGGCGCTCCTTTGCTCTGTCATTCTTCAATTCGCGTTATGCGCGCCTTACGCGCCCGCCGCGGTTAATTGCTCTGTTATGCGGACACCGCGCACTAACTTCGCATACTGTACACCTGTGCACTGATTCTCCGGCTGATTCTGTTTTTCTCTTGTTTGTTGTGTCAAATTCGTGAGTGTTTCCTTAACAGATTTCAATGCTTTGAACTCCTCCAAGTTAATGGTGTCCTCATCATCTGATTTGATGTCTTCAATTTGGTTTTGCTCCTCCTTGGTGAGACTTGGAAAGTCCTCTTCCAAGTCATATGGCAACTTGACCTTCTTGCATTCACTTTCAAACCAAGAGTCATTCTCATCAAACACAACATCTCTACTGACCATAAATCCTTTGTTGGATCGATTATAAAACCTGTATCCTTTCTGATTAAAATCATACCCTATGAATATGCACTTCTCTGCCTTAAGGTCTAGCTTACCTCTGATTTGAGATGGAACATGCACATAAGCAACACATCCAAAAATTCGACAATGATCAAGTGATGGCCTTCTACCATGCCATGCTTCATATGGGGTCATCCCATAAAGCAATTTGGATGGAAACGTGTTAATAAGGTAAGTGGCAGTAGATACAAATTCTGCCACAAATAATTTGGTAACATTTTTTTCATTAAGCATTGATCTAGCTATTCCCACAATCAACCTATTTCTCCTCTCTGCTATCCCATTTTTCTCAGGGGTGTACCTTGTTGTAATCTCCCTTTGGATATCTCTATCCTGCAAGAATGCATCAAATTCATTTGAGAAGTACTCACCTCCTCCATTTGACCTTATCCTCTTTAGACTTCTTCCTGTTTGATTTTCCACAAGTGCAAGATACTTCTTGAAGCAACTGAACACTTCATCTTTATGTTTCATAAAGTACAAGATAGTCCACCTACTAAAATCATCAATGAATGATACATAATACCTTGAGCCTGAAATTGAAGGGTCCTTACTTGGTCCCCACACATCTGTGTGGACAAGTTCCAAGTAATCCTCATGCATGTAGCCTTTCTTTGTAAAGGGTAACCTGTGTGTTTTACCAAACTTACAAGCACATATTGATCTCTACATATTTTCTTCAAGGTTCTCTCACCAATATGTCCTAATCTTTTATGCCAAATCTCAAGCTCAGACAATGTTTGATCCTTGTAATTATAAAGTGTAATATTTCTAGTGTGCTCAAGTTCAAATGTAAACAATCTACGTGTTTTTTCTCCCTTGGCAATTCTCTTGAATCCATGTTGGGGTTCCTCCACAAAGGCTCCATATTTGTTAAACCTAACCTGCAAACCCTTTTCCACTATCTGTCCAACACTCATCAAGTTCTTGGTGATTGTAGGTGCATAAAGAACCCTGCTCAGCAAATTTCTATATCCATCAGAAGTTTTAACATTTCCTACCTTGACCACTGAATGCTTGGTTTCATCACCTGTTTGCACTTGGTGCTTTCCCTTGGGTTCCTCAAGGTCAGAGAGAGCTACATTGCCTGCTACATGGTTTGAACAACCTAAGTCAATATAGAAGAGGTGCTCATCATTCATACCTTGTTTTGAAGTCATATTCATAATGAGGAGAGAATCCTCTTGATCCTCTGTATAATTGTTGAAGTCCTTCCTTGATTTATATCCTCCTTGATAATTATTGTTGTAGTTGTTGTTGTAGCCATGGTTGTAGCCTTGATTATGGTTGAATCTTCCTCTTGATTGTGAGTGTTAGAGTGGCATGGGCGTATTGGAATTTTGTAGTCTGATTAAGGTTCAATTGAAGGGTGGACTAAGGGATGCAATGAATGGGTACAAGTCCCATATGAATGGGCATGAAAATATGTATAAATATATGGCTTCACGTTAATGAAAGAAGCGTGCATCTTGGAAGTTGTGTCTCCTACTCTATCGGTTATGGCTTCTTCTTTCCCTCTTTAATTACTTTGTATATAATTGTCATCTTCTTCATATGCGTGCGCCCATGCCCAATCATTTTCCCTATACAAAGTGGAACACAGATTCCTCTATTAACATTGGCACGCCCGTCGCGATGACATCCCAGTTCCCTTGATTACCCATGTTGTCCACAGTCATGTATTTCTTTCATATTTCGTGCCGATTTGCATTTCGTTGATTGCGCATCTTATGTTTGTTGAACACTTCATTAATCCCCTACTGCTACCTCCGGCGTCCTAGATTGTTCATGTTGGCTATCACTCGGGGCTGCCATAGGTCTGATCAACATAGGTGACCCGCTTCTCACGTCGTGGCTGGGTGGAGGGTTGCATCCCAAGTGGTCATGATCAAGTAGTGTAATGACTCGCATGATTTCTGAGGATCACGCCGCTCTTTTTATGCGAATCTGGTGGCTTGCATCACCATTGGCATCTCATCTAATTCCCCATAATCATCAGCTTGCGCTCATTCCTCTAATTTGCGTGGTGTTAATTGTGGTGACTTTGATCTTTGGCGGCTATTTTCGGTGTGTCGGGTGTTTGCAGAAGCGGATGATAGCATGTGCTGTGAATGATTGGCACATTCCGGTGTTTCGCTTTCCTGAATGATCGCATCAGGCGCTAACTCCGGAGTCTGATGATCATGAAGCGATCTGGTGATCATGACGCTATTATTCCGGTTATTGAGCATTTCGGTGATCTGGCTGTTCTTCCGGTGATCCTGGCGCACTCCGGTGATCACCTGCTATTGCGGTGATTACAGTGATCACGAGATTATGGTGCTACTGTAGTGATATGATGCTAGTGCGGCTCTCATAAAATTGAGATATAGTACTACTCAGAAAATTGTGTGTTTGGCATACATTCCGTCGGATAGAAGGTGTGCGCCAGCACTTCAGAAAGTATGGTTTCCTGTGGAGGTTGGTAGGTTTTGTCTGCGAAGCCACTTCGAGTGGAAGGAGACGGTCTCCGTCAGTCGTGGCTGTGCCTCGGGGTCTCGAACTCAACTCCTAAAACTATGAAAACCGGCATGGAAGAGAATTGCACAGGATAAAGCGGACGGAGTATTCGTCTTCACCGGTGATCTTCCAGTGTGTCCCAACGCATTTTGGTAATTCTGGTATTACAGGACCATGGTTGCAGTGAGTGATCTGTGATCTTATCAATCCATTATGCCTCTGGTGATCTGACCCTCCACAGCTGCATCATGTCTCGGCTAGCGTCACTATATGAGCGGTGAACTTCATAGGTTCTCTCAGCACCTGACTTCACACGTTCTGTTCTCTCTGGTTGTCATTCAAGGGGCTGCCCGTTGGAAGCCCAGCACCAGTTTGGTTGACACTCCGATGAACTTCTGCGAAATTCCGGTTGGTATGCGGTGCACTCCGGTGGCCTGTACCCGGTTAGATTCTGGTGTCCCGAGGTTTCATTTCATTGTTCAACATTACTCTTGTCATCCTTTGGTAACCATAATGTGGTTTGTTCGTCACCATAATACCGTAAAACATCCGGTAAGAGTCGTAATCTCGTCCGTTGGTTACATGTCTCGCATGCATGAATGCATGGTTGGCACGCAGCTACATCTCTTAGGTGGTACTCTGGCTATTGCTTGGCACTATGTGGCTCTTCTCTCAAGATCAACGAGCCCTTTCTCCCAAGCTCCACATGGGTTATCGGTGATTGTCCGGTTATTGTTCGGCATGATCACTACCTTTTCGCTTATTTCTTGATTGCTTTTCGACCTATCTTTTTGGCCTGTGTTGGGTGTTTTTGCATGAGTGTTGAATCGAACTCGTGAAAATTTTGAAACACTATGGACACGTTATCAAACATATAAAATTTTTTATGGATCAAGTTGCACCCACCCATTGCCTGATTGGTCTGATTTCGCACAGCGCACCACTGTCTATTGTTTGAAGCATGCCTACTTCTAACCATAAAATAATACTGATCCTCATCGTAATAATCAGAGAGGGACAAGACGTGATATGTGATATTGCTAATCATATGATAATTTTGTACTCCTTTCAAAACGGACGGGTTGCAGTTGACTAATGATGCTTATCTCACATAAAGATTTTAGTTTTCCTTTTGGGGTTTCGGGGTCTTTCTCTAATGATACACATTTTTCATGTCGAGGGGGTATGTGGAATGGCTGAAGTGGCAAGATGTTCACGTTATTATGGTTGCTACATCATTGTAGGATTGTGTCCTCTTCGTGTGAGGGTCGTCAAAATCTGAATGCTCTGTGGGATTGAGCAACGCATTGGACATTTTAGCTAACAATGTCTACATCCTTTAAGCATCACTTCATTATACTTTGTTTCTTCCACAGATATTTTAGTATTGAAAAGATCAAGATCGCATGGAGGCTTGTGCACTTAGTCCCATATTGGTGCCCTGTTGGGTGATGATGAGCATTTGCATATTATGGTGTGTTGTGAGAGTGTGAGGAAGCGTTAACTCGGCAGAAGCACTCATTTGTTTTGTTTTTGGTAATGAGAGAGTGTGAGGTAGCGTTAAGTCGACAGAAACACTCCATGTGGATTGTGAATGTGAGGTAGCATTGATTTGGCAGAAGCATTCACTGATTTTCTTTTTCATTTGTGTGCATGTTTTGAGTGAGGGATGATGTGGGACTATGGGATCCAAGCCTTCATGATGATTCGAGTCTTCATATATGGTTATTTGATGCTGATCATACTAATCCAAAATGACAAGCTCTGCTTGATCATTATTTGTTGATTTATGTTGTAGTACTTATGGAGAGAGGAATATGCCGAATAGAAGTAAAGCTTGCCGATGATAAAGCTATGATTGGATGAACCATCCCTCTTACCGATTTGCATAAATTGTATATCAAAATGATGTATTGTAAGAAGACATATGATAATGATGTATAAAATGAATCTATGTAATTATGTCACTCTTTTACTTCATGTTAATGCATATAGGCGGGCAGACTATGGGTTGTGTGTAGCGTACTTGCATATCTTGGATTCAGTTCCACGCACTTTGCTTTGCATTACACATTTCTCATAGTTCTGGACTTGTTATGGGCATTGTCCTACCTTCCATACCATGAATTTGGGCCATGCACTTTGGTTGGGGGATAATGTTTCATAGGGTAGTTGCATATAGTAAACCTAGGACATTGGTACGCATTGTATGGGATTCGAGTCCACCGTGTGTGCCAGTGTTAGAGTGGCATGGGCGTATTGAAATTTTGTAGTCTTCTTAAGGTTCAATTGAAGGGTGGACTAAGGGGTGCAATGAATGGGTACAAGTCCCATACGAATGGGCATGAAAATATGTATAAATATATAGCTTCAGGTTAATGAAAGAAGCACGCGTCTTAGAAGTTGTGTCGGTTATGGCTTGTACAAAGTGGAACACAGATTCCTCTTTTAACATGAGTATCCACCTCTTTGATATCCTCTTCCTCTCTGGTTCTTGAAGTTCCTATAGCAGTCATATGTAGTGTGATTAGACAGTCCACATATGTTGCATGGGGAAGAGTTGAAAGATCTCCCCCTGTCTTGCTTACCTCCTGTGCCCCTTCCTCTTGAGTTTCTACCTCTCCATGCATACTTAGCTTGAGAAGTAGTACCTTCATCCTCTACTTTCTTGCTTTTTCCTTTCTCTTTAGTCTTTCCTTTATCTTTGTATAGGGCAGAAGAGTTGTTACCTCTTGATGGTTCTCCATTTTTGTTTAGCTTGGCTTCATGGTTAAAGAGTTGTCCCATGAGTGTGGTAAGATCTGGAATCTCTATGTCCATGTATAAGTCCATAGCAGTTGTGAAAGCTTCCCACCTTATCCTTTGCCTTGATGCCATTGATTATTTGTCTCACTATTTGCTCCCCTTCAATTTCCTCTCCTATGCTTGCCAATTGATCAGCCACATCTTTAACTTTGGTCACCGTTGACACTCAAGGTTAAGGACAAAGCATGGAAGCACATCAAAGAAGTGGACACACAAGAAGAAGGAGCATGTAGGGAGCTCCAAGTAGCACATGTCAAATTTTCAGAAGAAATCCCTATAAAAATAGTGATTTTTATTACTAGAAACCATTGTAAATACCATTTTCCATTTTTACAACTCCACTTTGTTCAATCCGAGGATTCCTCCAACTTGAGAGTATTAGAACTATCATCCTACCAAGTTTCATAATTTTTAGACTCCATTTGAGCCCCCAAATAATCCTTGGAACCTATTTTTTAACTAAGCCAGAGACTAGGTCTGAACAGGGCCAAAACCACTCAAAAAACTATAAAAAGGGTTGGAGAGCTCATTTTTGGGGTTAGCTTGTTGTATATTTTAGCTTTGTAAGAGAGCTCTTTTGTAATCGAAGATCTTCCATTGTTCCACTCTTTGCTCTTACTTTGTGCGTATGTGTGTGTATGTGTGTGCATGCTTTTGTGCTTTCACTCACGCACTTGTGCCATCACTTGCTCACGGTCTTCATACCCGTCCTCACATCTCCACGGATTGAGATTTATGAGGTGAAGCTCCTCATATTGGTACTTGTCATTGTGCTATAGTGATACCAAATTTGGTGTCGTTGCCGGGGAGAGAGCTTGGAGGACGAGCGTGTGATGATAAGACATAGAGTAGCGATGTTGGAAGGTAAAAAAATCACCATTTTTAGTTCAGTTTCTGAGTTTTTCTCCTCCTTCATCATCATCATCATCACCATCTTTTCCCACCTTCATCTTCTCTGTTTTTTTCATTTATAGATAGTATATTCACTCATTTTTTACCCGTGGCTGTGAGAAAGAAGCGCAAGAGGAGTTGAGACGCTAGAGAAACACTCTTAAAACACTCTCAAAACATCAAAAATTTGATTCACAGTATCGCGGCACGAGAGGAACAGCGTCTAGTATCGCGACAGTGGTATCGTGAGTTTGGAGTGGTGCTCTTGCATCCACAGGCACATAGGAGTGACAAGGAGGACATAAGGTACACATATCTACAAAAATTTTTGAATTTGAACTCCAAAAACTCCAAGTATCGTGTCCGGTTGAGTTTTGGTATCACGATACCAGAACTCCCGTGTATCACGATACTTGTCGAGGTATCGTATCACTCATATCCACTTGAGGTATTGTGATACCATTCTGGTATCGTATCATCAAGTGTTGGTATTGCGATCGCAGTCGACCCGGTGGTATCGTATCGTGTACCTTGCAGTATTGTATCGCCGACTGAGCGCTATCATATCGTCGACCAAGTTGGTATCACGATCGTCTACATTCTAGTATCGTATTGTGTACCTTGTGGTATCGTATCGCCAACTCGGTATCGTATCGCCTCCTGTTTTGGTATCGTATTGTTTGATCCTTTGGTATCATATCACATCAGGTCAAGTGGTATTGTATCGTCTACTGAGCGGTATCGTATCATTTACAAACTGGTATCGTATTGTGAGGTTGGTATCGTATCGTGACCACTTCCAGTATCGTATCGTGTGGATAGCAGTATCGTATCGTGGAAGTTCGTATCGCAATCGCATTTGCCCCAGTGGTATTGTATCGTCTAAGCTGGTATCGCGTATCGTGAAAATCTGGTATCGTATTGCCTGTTATGTGGTACTCCCAAAGAGGTCCTGTTTCCCTGTTTTGACCCCCAGAACCCTGAACTGGCATAACTTTCTCATACGAAATCTGTTTGCGGTGATTTTGGGTTCATTGGAAAGCTTGTGGGGAGTAATACCAAAAATTCCATTGGTTATGTAAAAATAATACGTGGATTATTAGATATAGTATTTTGAAGTTGACCCTTAGGTGGACTAGGAAACCAAGGAGTTCCAAAGGACTTTGAGCAATACAAGAGAACCTGGGGACTAGAAGACAAGGCTTATGAACCTGAGATGTAGCAGACACTTAGGCAAGGATAGAAAAAGCATTAGATCATCTGAGGCTAGTGTCAACCATACAGCCAAGTCTTGGGCACAACAACTAAGTGGGTATCCCTACACACTAAGTTTTGACACAAGTGATTCAGAAATATCGTTTAGTATGGAAAGACCCACACGTAGTTCAGGCACTGCTTATTTACAAACACCAGAAGGTCCCTATAAGACACAATTGGAGTATATCAGGACCAACCAATTAGGTGCTCGCATCTATGAGGATGGTCTAAGACGATCAGTGGTCCAACTCAAAAATCCTGACCAACCCTTTGGACTTGAACACCTAGTGGTCAAGTTTGAAGAGGGTGCATACATTGATAAGGAAGGAACCATGTATGTGGTTATCAGCCTACCAGATAGGATAGATGAGTTGGGAAACATCATTCTTGAGAATGAGCTAGGGGACCTAGAGAAAGGAGACCTAGGAAGAGAACCCAAGACTCCTAAAGGTAAGTCAATCTTGACTAGAGTGATCACTCCAGAGTGGATCCCTCAAGACAACAAAAGCATAGAATTGTTCTTAAATAGAGAAACAGAGGAAGCTTTTTGGAGATTCAAGCTAGATCAACCTAACCCAATAGTCACCATCTATGAGTTCAAGGATCCGGAGACACCATGGAAAGTTGTTTATCTAGATCACACCTTAGAGAAATTGTTCTTGGTAATAGAGCAGGATAGGCATGCATACACTTGGCAAGGTGAATCAATTTTCCCCCCACCAAGATCCAGTGTTTCCCATGGTCTCCAAGGAGCACAATCATCCAAGGCTCATGAAAACCAGCGGGAAAGAACCAGAGAGAGACCCGAGGTGAGCTTTGCACATATAGTGGGCAGAGACAGATCAGGACATGAAGGTGAAAGACTTGAAAGAGAGAGACATTGAGCACATAGGCATCAAAGAGATGAACATGATTTCCCATTGCCTAGACCCCGAGAGCACTCAAGAACCCTTAGACCTTCTCAAGTGGTCAAGGCAATGAAGAACTAGTTTGATGGGTTCGGAGACCCTTATGATCATGTGGCCGAGTTCAAATAAGTGTTAAGAGCTGAATAGGTTGAGGACTTGTTTGAAGTATTTCGATGGCGATGCACCACAGTGCGCTCTCCTTCTCGAGAGCTCCACAACGATATGCTCGGAGTACAAAACCGAGCTCTGAAGGCCACACGCAGTACTTTGCACAGAGGCTACAGAATACGCAAAAAACACAGTACACAGGGAGCACGAAGACAGACTTCTTAGGTCTTACAAATGCGGTCGAACTTACAGTCTGTGACTGACCAGGCCACTATATGTTTTATTAAAGAACATATACAAAGAAGTGTCCAGTGGCCATTTGGCCTTTCACATGGACACTAACGGTAACAATCTCCCACTAAAGGCCAATATGGCGAGAGTAACTATGGGAGAAAAATAAAGAATGATAAAGAAGACTTGAGTGTAAGTATACAAACTATACCTCCCACCTGATGGGCATGTTACACAGTATACAAGTGACTGTGTAAGATCAAGAATCAAGTAATCCCCATCAAGTGACAACAATGTCGAAAGTTATCCTGTGGTAGAGCTTTAGTCAAAGCATCTGCAGCATTATCTCGAGTGTGAACCTTCTCAAGAATAATGCTCTCAGTGGCTAAACAATCTCTAATGAAGTGATACCTCACCTGAATGTGCTTGGTCTTTGCATGATAGACCGGATCCTTAGCCAAAGCAATGGCACTCTGACTATCACTGAGCAAGCGAGGTACATGTTGAGGTAAACCCATATCACAAGCAAGACGAGAAAGCCACAATGCTTCCTTACATGCCTCACTTGCTGCAACATACTCTGCTTCTGTGGTGGAAACAGTTGTACATTCTTGAAGACGAGAGCTCCAAGAGATAGCACCTCCAGCAAAATGAAAAATGTACCCTGATGTAGACGTACAATTGTCTACACAATCAACATAGTCAGAATCTGTGTAACCAATAATGGATGCTTTCCCTCTACTTAAGCATAGACACTTGTCCTTAGTGCCACTCAAATATCTCAAAATCATCTTGACCGCTTCCCAATGTTTCTTGCCAGGATTAGACATATATCTGCTCACAACTCCCACTGCAAATGCAATGTCTGGTCTCATAGCTACCATAGCATACATGAGACTACCAACAGCAGACTGATAGGGAATTTTGGTCATGAATTCCTTTTCCTCATCTGATTTGGGGCAGTCATCCTTGCTCAGTTTCACATATGTGGGTAAAGGTGTACTCAATGCCTTTCCACCCTGCATATTGAACCGGTGAAGTACTTTGGATATGTACTCACTTTGAGACAAGTATATGCATCTTTTACTCCTATCACGAGTAATGTGCATGCCAAGAATATGTTTGGCATCCCCCAAATCCTTCATATCAAATGTCTGACTCAACTTCTTTTTGAGAATTGACAAATCATAAGAGGACTTCCCAGCGATCAACATATCATCGACATAAAGTATCAAGCATATCAAGCTACCATCAGAGCATCTCTTTGTGTAGACACAATGATCCTCATTGCTCCAAGAATAGCCTTGGGACTTCATAAAAGCATCAAACTTTTGGTACCATTGTCTAGGAGACTGTTTAAGTCCATACAAGTTGTTCTTGAGCTTACAAACTAGAATTTCCTTGCCAGGAACTACATAACCCTCTGGTTGTTCCATATAGATCTCATCTGTAAGATCTCCATGCAAGAAAGTTGTTTTCACATCCATTTGGACTAGCTCTAAGTCCTCCATTGCAACAAATCCAAGCAACATGCGTAAAGTAGTCATCTTGACCACTGGAGAGAAGATTTCCTCAAAATCAACACCATGTTGTTGCTTAAAACCCTTTGCAACAAGTCGTGCTTTATATTTTGGAGAAGCACTATCTGATGTGAATTTCAGCTTATATACCCATTTACATGGTAAACCTTTCCTGCCCTTTGGCATTCTTGTGAATAGAATCCAACTCACTCTTCATGGCATGCTCCCATTTGACATGATTTTCTGTCTGCATAGCCTCTTTGTAGCAAGAAGGCTCACCGGCATCTGTTAGCATAACAAAATCTAAACCTAGAACATATCTATCAGGTGGATGTGAGACACGTGCAGAACGTCTCAATGGTTGCTGAACAGGACCATGTGCAGACTGATCTGAATGGACATTCTCTCAATGAACATCCCTATGTGCAGCATTTTTATGCATGCTAACCGGAGGACTAGTATCCTCAAACACCACTCTTCTCACAGTCAACCTCCTTAATGGGTTGTTTATGCATCTTAGACTCATTAAAAATGACATCACTACTTCTGATCACTGATCGTGTTTCAAAGGATCCCATAAGCGATATCCAAATTTTCCTTCTCGACCATATCCAAGAAAAATGCATTTCTTTGACTTATGGTCCAACTTTTGTCTAAGATTCTTGGGTATATGAACATATGCTTCACACCCAAAAACTCGAAGATGATCATAATATGGTGGTTTCCCTGTCCATAACTCTTGTGCCACTTTCAGACCTTTGGTAGTACTAGGTGAAAGGTTAATCACATGAACTGTAGTCAATACTGCTTCTGCCCAAAAACCTTGTGACAGGTTTGCATGATGCAACATAGAGACTACTCTATCTTGAATAGTTCTATTCATCCTCTCAGCTACACCATTCTGTACTAGGGTATAAGGAGCTGTAAACTCTCTACGAATCCCTCTAGACTAACAGAAAAGGTTGAATTCATGTGAGGTATACTCATCCCCATTATCTGAATGTAAAGCCTTAAGTTTAGTTCCTTTTTCAGTCTCAACTAAAGCAAGCCATTTTCTGAAAGTAAGGAATACATCATCCTTTGATTTGATAGGATATACCCAGACTTTTCTAGTAGCATCATCTATGAAAGTGACAAAGTAAAGAGAACCACCTAAGGACCTAGTGGGCATAGGACCACACACATCTGTATGAACGAGATCTAAAGGTTGAATTGAAGAGTCAATGTGCATTCTATGCACATTTCTGGTTTGCTTTCCACATTGACAATGCTCACAAAATGAAAAATCGGAGAAAGATAACAAAGGTAAGTAGCCAGAACGAGAAAGATTTTCCATTCCACTACGAGATATATGGCCCAAACGACCATGCCAAATACAAGCCATAGGTTGTTCAGTAACAGCTAACAAGTTTTCTTTCTGTGATACAAATAAAGGATAAAGTGAGCCAACTTTGCTTCATTTTGATATACGAAAGGACTGAGCATAGAAGACAACCTTGTAACCAAGGTCATCAAGTTGACCAACTGACATCAAACTGCGTGATAACTGAGGTACATGGCATACATTATGCATAGTAAATTTTGAACCATCAATGAACTGCACAACCACATCTCCAATCCCCACAACATCACACTGGTAAGAGTCACCAAGTCTCACGGTACCAAGAGACTTTGCTGCATAATTAGAGAACCATTCTCTATGTGGTCTCACATGGAAAGAAGCACCAGAATCTAGTAGCCAGGTGTGGGAAGGAGAATCAGCCATAAGTGCCTCAGATGGCATAGTACTATCAAGTGTCAACACATCAGCATCATCAGAAATAGCATTAATTTCTTCAATCTTCACAGTCGAAGTAGATGGTGTAGGTAACTGTTTAACATGCCCATCAACATTCTATCATTTACCTTTAGCATTCTTTAATGCATAACAGTCTTTCTTCATGTGTCCTTTCTTATGACGATAATGGCATTCGATATCCCTCTTCCTTGATTTACTTCTACTCTTATTTCGTTGACCATTCTTTTCCTTGTTCTTGCTCCTGCCACGTTGTTGATTCTTTCCTTGGTAAGAATCACGAACATTATATGCATCTCCACTCTGAGTGCCAACCATAGATTTTCTACGAATCTCCTCACTCAAGAGTGCTCCACATATGTCATCATAGACGAGTTTACCACCATGTGCACTGTTGCAAATAGTTTTGCAAAACGTATCCCATGATGATGGCAGGGTGCATAACAACAATATTGCTTTCATTTCATTATCCATATCCATTTTCTGAGCCTGTAACTGGGAGAATATAGCATCAAACTCATTAAGATGAGCAGCAACATTATCTCTGTCCTTCATGTGAAGGTCATATAATTTTCTCATCAGATACACTTTATTTGATGCTGTCTCTTTTTCATATGTATTGCATAACTTCTTCCAAAGCTCCTCTGCACTTTCACAGTCTAATACTGTAAAGTAAACATTATCTGCCTGGTGCAAGCGAATGGTAGACCTGGCCATTTCATCTAACTCATCCCAATCACCTTCATCCATGTCAGCAGGCTTCTTTGAAATCCCATTTACTCGCTTCCATTGCCTCCTTTGAATCAGCACATCTTTAATCTGATTCTTCCATAGAGCAAAGTTTGTGCCATCAAATTTTCAGATCTCAAAATGGTCTTTGCCCTGCAAGTTATAGCTCCTCCTCGCAACACTAGCACTAGACCCTGATCCACCGGATGTGCCTCAGACCTCTGATGCCATGATGGTAGAGAACTGAATAGAATGATAATGGAGCTAGAAGAGTCCAAACACCCACAAATAAGTGTATCAAGGAGTAAATCGACCACTATATAGTTGACTAAACCAGAAATCTCGAAAAATTTTGCCAGAGTATCCTTTGCAAAATTAGCATATGACCAATGTCAAAGTATCATAAAACTGCAAGTACTGACATGTCTACCTGCATAGTGAATCATTGACTCCACTACATATAATCAATTACCCAATAGAAGCCAACTAGGCTTATCGAGCACCTATGAACAACTATCATACATCTCCTATGGCGAGGCTGGGTAAGTCTTCCACGTGCATCACCGAAGAGACCCCAACATCTGGGTGTCTCCCAGTTAAGAAAACCTCACCACGACCCTCTTTATCAACATAAAAGGCTTTATGCAAAGAACGTAACCGCTATATCAATGACCACATGGACATACATAAGCGGTATCCACAGAAGCATACATGGTCTGTATCTGCTCAATATATGCAGTAAAATGACACTAAAAGGCTGAATACACAGCCCAAGAGCTAGCCAATAACACCTGCAAGTGTCTGTCAACTCTGATGTTTTAGGCTTAAAAAACCTGCATAAATTTGCAGCGGCTGCTCCCACCAAAACTGAAAACCTCTCGAGAAACCTGTAGTTTTACGGGTGTGGCTGAAAATACAGCCCTAAAGGTTGATATTTATTGTCTAATAAGTACAAAAAACACTCTTCTTGATGTTCTTGGACCTGTGTGAAGAGAACTATGTGCAAAAGTACTCCAAAATGGCTCCAAAAGACACCCCAAAAATGCTTTAGAAATAGGCTTTGAAAGCAAAGAATGAAGCTTTGAGGGACCAAACTGTTAACCTTAGTCTTTCCCCTTCTTCAGACACCACAAGAGTGTAGCTTAGTGGCAAGAGATTGCCACAGTTAAGCGAGCTCTAGGAGGAATAGTACTGGGATGGGTGACCTCCCGAAAAGTACCGGGAACCTCTATATTCCTTGATCGTTGAGATCCTCCCTCGCGTGCAGCCAATGGTGACTTCGGTTACTCGGATGACAAGGTATGCCAAGGTCTATGCCTTGGTCACCGCCTTAGTCATAAGCCTTGGAGAAACCCTTGGGGGGGGGGGGGGGGGGTGCTCACTTCGTTCGCACAAAAGGAACAAAGCTTTTGCCCCGAACTACTCTAATACCAGTGAAGTATTTCGATGGCGATGCACCACAATGCGCTCTCCTTCTTGAGAGCTCCACAATGATATGCTCGGAGTACAAAACCAAGCTCTGAAGTCCGCACGCAGTACTCCGCACAGAGGCCGCAGAATATGCAGAAAACACAGTACACAGGGAGCGCGAAGACAGACTTCTTAGGTCTTACAAATGCGGTCGAACTTATAGTCTGTGACTGACTAGGCCACTATATGTTTTATTAAAGAACATATACAAAGAAGTGTCCGGTGGCCATTTGGCCTTTCACATGGACACTAACGGTAACATTGTTCACCCACTTCAAGGCATTTGGTTTGACTCTCAAGGGTACTGCCTTAGCTTGGTTTCAACTGCTAAACAGTCGCAACTATAGAGAGATAGGTCAGCTATTAGAAGAATTCATTGTAGAATTTTCCAAGAGTGGCATGAGGCATAACACATCATCCTTGATCCACAGTTTCAAGTAGACACCCCAAGAAACTGTGCGACTTGTAGGAAGACGCTTCAGATAGTACTCGGAAAGATGCCCTATTCTAGAGCTACCCACACCAGCCAAACAAGTGGCCTTGTTTTTAGATGGCTTAGTGAGCACCAACTTAAGATCATATGTGTACTTGAAAGAGCCTAGATCCATAGAAGAGTGTGTGCGGATATGCATTGACATAGAGGACAACTTGGGTGAGGAGTTAGGACTGTCCAAACTCTTTAAGGATTCTGATAGTTCTACTAGTCATACCCCAAGAACCTCTACTGCGATAGATGAGATAGCTGAGCAGGTTGCCAAAAAGCTAGGCGTCCAAAATACACAAATGCCAAGGATCACCTCATTGAAATGATGTTACAACTGGGGAGGAGACCACATGGCTAATGTGTGCCCGATGATGGCTCAACCCCAAGGAAACCCTAATGCTCTATATTGCACCATTGAGAGGAAATACACAAACCACACGGCTCAAGATATTCCCTATAACAAGCAGGCTGTTAGACAAAATTATCACCAACCTTACCAGCAGGGTAGGTATCAGAACTAGTACCAACAACCATATCATAGGCCACAACAACAATATCAACCTCAATACCAGCAGCAATATGAGGCACCATACAAGCCACGAGTCCTATGAAACCAACCACCAACTCCTGCCAATGTGATCCCAGTTAAGTATACGATGGCGGAGGAGAACCCTAATAGACAATTGGTGCCACTAACCCCTTTGGTCTCAGAAAATGACTCTTATGCTCATAATTCAGACTACTCCCACGAAGGTAGTCCACATGGTTATTACACAATCTCCTGAGTATAGTGAGAACTATTCATATCAATATGAGGCACCACCTATGGAACAAAATTAGGAGAAAGAATAATCCAATTTCATGTACATAAATCCCAACCCCAGGCCCAAATTGAGACAAGTAAGACCACAAGCCCCTAGAGGACCATGCTTTAGATGTCAGGGCGACCATTTCATTCGTGAATGTCCCCACTCACTCACTCCAGGACAAGGACAAAACATCACAATACAAGGCTTTTGTCCTGAGTGCGGCAAGGAACATCTTCCAAGAGAGTGTCCTAGGAATCCCTCTAGTGCGCCCAAGGTTACACCCATTAATGTGGTAGGCTTAGTTGTGTAGTCAAGTGCAAGTAGTAGTAATGTGGCTCCTGTAGAAGCAGTTACTAGGGCACAAGCCTTAAAAGAAGATAAACCGGCAGAGCAATCAGAGTCAAGTGAGTCAAGAGAGCCTAGTAAAAGGAAAACAAGAACATGGAAAGACACTAGGGAGAGAACCAATCATAAGTGGAATAAAAAGTTATCTGAACTAGAAGAAAGCTTAAAAGACACAAAAACAAAAATAGAAGACATTGCATCTCAAAGCCCCTCGCATGCCAAAGCTCCATCCACTCTACCTCATCCCGCCCCACCACCCATTGTAAATAACCCACAACCAAGGTCTGTTCTTGCAGATCCAACCCTAGAAGGCTTGGACATGATGTTCAAGGCCTACCAGGCTCCACTTCAAGAAGGGCCAACAGTTGTAAACTTGGACAAGAGTTACTCTAGAGCAGATTTGGAGATTGAACGAACAAAAATGTGCATGATTATGGTAGAAGTAGCTCAAACTATGCTTGACACTAGTCAAAAGTTCAATCAGACAAACTCTATCAAACTGGATTTGCATTTCCAGGGATTACTAGAAAGATTAGAGCAATTGGTAAACAAGCCGCAGGCTTCTTTACCTCCACAAGATCAACCGGTTATTGAAAGAGGAAGATCACCACCTGTCACTCTAGCACAATGGTGAGTACCAACGTGAGGAGCTTCATCTCATAAATGTCAATCCGTGGAGACGTGAGGACCGGTATGAAGACCGTGAGCAAGTGATGGCACAAGTGCGTGAGTGAAAGCACACAAGCATGCACACACATACACACACACGTGCACAAAGTAAGAGCAAAGAGTGGAACAATGGAAGGACTTAGATTGCAAAAGAGCTCTCTTACAAAGCTGAAATCTACAACAAGCTAACCTCAAAAATGAGCTCTCCAGCCCTTTTTATAGTTCTTTGAGTGGTTTTGGCCCTGTCCAGACCTAGTGTTCGGCCTAGTTAAAAAATAGGTTCCAGGGCTTATTTGGGGGTTCAAACGAAGTCTAAAAATTATGAAAATTGGTAGGATGATAGTTCTAGTACTCCTCAAGCTCGAGGACTCCTCGGCTTGAACAAAATGGAGTTGCAAAAAATGGAAAATGGTATTTACAATGGTTTTTAGTGATGAAAATCACTATTTTTATAGGGATTTCTTCTGAAAATTTGACATGTGATTCTTGGAGCTCCCTACTTGCTCCTTCTTCTTGTGTGTCCACTTCCTTGATGCACTTCCATGCTTTGTCCTTGACCTTGACATGTGACTCTTGGAGCTCCCTACTTGCTCCTTCTTCTTGTGTGTCCACTTCCCTGATGCACTTCCATGCTTTGTCCTTGACCTTGAGCTTCAACACTCCCCCCCCTCTTGAGTCTGTCGTCCCTGACAGACCCTTGTTGTAGTGGTTGTTCCATGTAGTGCTTGGAGAGGCAGCATCCTTCATGTATCAACAAGAGCGGTCTGTCTTCCATCTGTAGCAGGGTGCGTTATCCTTTTCTTCAGTTTGTAAGTGCTAGCCCATGGAAGTGTTTTTCCCTTTGCATGTAGTCCTCCCTTGGATTCCAGCATAAATGTGTCATTGTGAGCTTCCAAAAAATGCGAGTTGCTCCTAAGAGATTATCAATGTTGATTTTGAGCAACTGTTGACCATGAATTACGTCGTAGGCACCGATGTTGTAGCGTGGATATCCTTTGGATCTTCCAATCATAGATTTTACAATTTTTGTGTAGAGTACTTGTAACCCATAATGGATGGCGGGTATGTGCATTAGTGCATGGGTTGAACAAAATATGTGCCTTGTGCATGGCCTTGTAATGTGGCCCTATGTATGCGTACTTGGAAAATGCATGGGAAGAAGTATGGTGCAAAAGATTGTATCTTGAGCTAAGTGCTCAAGGGTATGCTGACGAAGAGACTTCCTAATCTATCATGGAGAGCATGTTGTCAAAGTAGGTTGGGCTTACCATGGTGAAAGGTCAGTCGATTTTTGTCTCTTCGTGTTGTATGCCCATCACGGTGATTGACGATTGGCTTGTCTTTCTGGTTGATGAACGTCCTTGCTGATGGTTCACCGATGAGTGTTGTCGAGCGCATGGACCTATTCTCTCTTCTTCTTTTTTTTTTGGAACAATTACAAAACCAGAAGAAGGTGGCTAGGATCAATAAAATATATTACATATGTCAAGTGTGTCTCATGTGCCTGGGATTTCTCAAGAGTGTCTATGCACGGCCATGTAATGTGGCCCTATACTGATGCATACTTTGGAAATGCATGACCTGAATGGTGCAAAAGACAGGGTTATGCCAAAGGCACATGGTTGTCGTTGGTCAAGGCTTTTGATGTTACTTGCATACTTGATGCATTCTTTGTTTGGAGGTGTCGATTGGATCTCGAAATGATGTAATCCTCCTGATTGGAACCCATTTTAGAATAGTATTTGGCCCTGTAGAGATCACCTCAGGCCACTTCATCTTTGGATGCTTTCCAAACTTTGGTATCTAGTGTGGTTGGCTCTTTGGTTCTGTGGATGCAGTTGGTGCTTTTGGCTTCCAAACCCCTATCCTTGATGACTGCCTGCTTACTTTTGCAGAAGGGTTGAGTTTATCTTCTTTTGGTCTTTGTGCTCTGTTCTTACCCTTTTCTTTCCTTGGCTTCTTTGTTGAGACCTTCTGCATGGTGGGGAGCATAAGTTGTTGCATATGTAAGAACTTCTTAGGTACCCACATCTGTAATCGTCCTTGTTGATTTGCAGCTAATTTTTTAGGCACCCAAATTTGTACCTTATTGTGGTCGGCCTTCATCGATTGCTTCGATGCCCAAATTTGTTGGATTCTTCGTGCTTGAGTGTGTCGTAGGTTCTTGGTTCTTGTCTTCCCATTGTTGACTTGCCTGGGTGGCAATTGCAATGGGAAGGCTTGTGGTTGCTCTCCCTTTCGTACCCAAATTTGCTTCATGCCCGTAACTACTTTCTTTTTTACATCTCTTTGTGTTTTTGATATAGCAGTTGTCATGTATTGTTTCACTTGCCTTTTTGGTTGATTTCTTGTGATGGCTTTAGTCTTTATACAAGAGGAGGAGTTCGCTTGTCTTTGAGTCTATTCTTCCATGATTGAGTGCTTTTGGAACATAGAGCCCTTGACACATACAACATCTTTTGTGCTAAGATTAGTCATAGAAGAACTATCAGAAGGTGTGACATCAGGATTTGTGAGCATGCAATTTTCTAATTCTAATGTAATGCATTGTTCGTGTACCCAAACTTGAAGAATTTGACTTCTTAAGTTCAAGTTGACTGCATGGTCATAAATCCAATCTTGACCCAAGACAAGTGGCTCTGTAAGGTCCTCATCATGACACACTAGCATTTTGACTTTCATTGGTACATCTTGAAGGTAAATGGGAAGTTCCACCTCGCCCAAACAAGGGGTTTCCACACCTCCCAATCCTATGAGATATGCTTCTATGGGCTTGATGTCCACTTGCAGGTCTTGGCAGTATGAAAGTCTAACTGCACTAGTTGCTGCACCTGAGTCAACCAATGCTCTCACAGTCCTTACACTTTTCCTTGTCCTACCTCTATGGTCACAAAGGGGTGTCGGTCAATTATTCGAGAAGTAGTTAGGTCTGATTTTTGGCACATGTCCATGTGATATTTTGGAGCTTTTGTGTTGACATCTAGGCCTAGTCACTGTAACTTATTTCTTCTAATGCGCTTTCTAGCTTCTGCTTGTGCTTCTTCTCTAACCCTTTACTCCTCTTCTTTTTGCTTCTTAGCAGTGTTGAGTCTCATTAGCATTTCCTCTGTAAGAGGTTCTTGATATAACTTGACTCGACAACCACTTATATAGTTCGGCAAGATATCACCTTCTAAAGTGGCCAGTTGAACTGCACCACTAGTGGAGATTCTATTAATGATCATGGGTCCATATCCTCGTTTCTCCAATTTGTGAGCATGTTGCTTTAGCGTATAAACCAGCACCAGATCTCCTTCTTTCAATCCTTTGTCCTTTACATGGGCATCAAAGTATGCCTTTTGTCTTTTCTTTGCAGCATAGATGCCTGTTGCTGCTCGTAGCCTCGTCTCACCTAAGCATTCTAGATCAAAGATCCTGGAGGACAACTCGTGTCCATTCCACTCGTGCTCTTGTGCTACGTTCAAGGCTGGATTAGGAAGTCCAATGGTAGCACAGCATTCTATCCAAAGACCATCTGAAATGGGGTGGCATTGAGTACCGTTTTGTAGGCAACTCGATATGCCCAAACAACATGATGAAGTTGTTTGTCCCAATCAGAGCGTTTATTATTTACGAGTTTTGTCAATACGTTACATAGGATCTTATTCATGCTCTCGGCTTGTCCATTGGCTTGTGGATGATAAGGGGCAGACTTCTTGTGTATCACCATGAATTCTTGAAGGAGATTTTCAATGACCTCGTTCAAGAAGTGTGTACCTCTATCACTAACCAACTCTATTGGTAACCCATATCTAGTGAACACGTTTTCGAATAAGAACTTAGTCGTTGTTTGAGCATCATTCTTTGTTGTCGCTTTTACTTCTACCCACTTGGTAAGGTAATCAGTGGCTACAATAATGTATTCCGCATGGGAGTTTCTAGCTAGGGGGTTAATAGGACCAACAAAGTCTATACCCCACTTCGACAATGCTCGTCCTCCCATCATTGGCCTCAAAGGCATCTCATCTTTTCTAATCGGATATTGTGCTCGTTGACATGTGTCACATTTCTTCACATAGGTATGGGCATCCATGTGAAGAGTGGGCCACCAAAGTCCTGAGAATAAAATGGTCTTGATTACTCTATCAGGCCCAAAGTGCCCACCTGCAACACCACTATGTGCAGTTTCTAAGACTTTCAAGTAGTCTGACTCATGAACGCATAGTCTTAGATAATCATCTTTGCCTCTTTGATATAGGTTCTCTCCTACTAAGGCATAGTCTTGAGCCCCTTGCTCAATGCTTCGTCTTCTTGCTAGACTAGCCTCGTTCGGTAGTGTTCCCGATCTCATGAATTCTACCAAAAGAGCACTCCAGTCGGGAATTAATGACACGTGATAAAGGGTGGCATGCTCCACTGAGGGTCTTACCTAGCATACGGGGCAATTCTTGATCCACTCATGAATTTCTTTGTCCATGCTAGGCCAATACACTCCTAAAACGTTGTAGATTCTGCAATGTTCGTTGTTTAGAATAGTGATTTCCTAGCAATCCTTCATGGGCTTGTTGCAACCAGCTACTATGTTCATCATCCTCGACACAACAAGCTAATACACCATTTGTCTCTTGTTTATACATGCTTCCTGCCAATATTTGATATTTTTGTGATCTTACAATTTCTTCTTTGTTTGTTTTCACGTTCTTATTTGCAGGTCTGAAGGCTAGGACAGGTACTAACTTATTTGCCCATTTAGGAACAACTTCTAAATTGAACAAATAAGCATCAGGTAGTTCGTCCGACACTCCTTGCGGTGGCTCTCCTGAAGTGATGCGAGAAAGATGGTCCGCTGTAAGGTGGGTCCTACCTTTCCTAACGACCACTTCAAAATCGTATTCCAGTAGTAAGAGGAACCATCTTACTAAGCGTCCAGTATTGCAAGGTTTATTGACCAAATATAATAGAGCTTGATGATCAGTGAAAAACTTGAACTTGTTGGCCAATAGATAGTGTCTAAACTTCTTCACAGCATATACCATGCCTAGACCTTCTCTTTTCGTTGTGGTATAATTTCGTTCAGCTGCATTTAATTGCCTAAAGGCGAGCCTGTTAGGCCTTGAACATCATGTCCAAGCCTTCTGGGGTTGGATCTGCAAGAACAGACCCTGGTTGCGGTCTATTTACAATGGGTGGTGGGGTGGAATGAGGTGGTGTGGATGGAGGTTTGGCATGAGAGGGGCTTTGAGATGCAATGTCTTCTATTTTTGTTTTGGTATCCCTTAGGCTTTCTTCTAGCTTGGATAGCTTTTTGTTCCACTTGTGATTAGCCTTCTCTCTGGTATCCTTCCATGTTCTTGGTTTCCTCTTACTAGGCTCTCCTGACTCACTTGACTCCGATTGCTCATATGGTTTTGCTTGTTGTGCAGCCTGTGCCCTAGTAACTGCCTGTGCAGGAGCCACATTACTGCTACTTGAACTTGAATCTGCCACTAAGCCTACCACATTGATGGGTGTAACCTTGGGTGCACTAGAGGGGTTTCTAGGACATTCTCTTGGCAGATGTTCCTTGCCACACTCAGGACAAAAGCCTTGTATTGTGTTGTTCTATCCTTGTCTCGGATCTGGTTGGTGGGGACATTCACGAATGAAATGGTCACCCTGACATCTAAAACATGGTCCTCTAGGGGCTTGTGGTCTTACTTGTCTCACTTGGGGCCTAGGATTTGGATTCGTATGTATGACATTGGAGTATTCTGGTTCCCAATTTTGTTCCATAAGTGGTGTATCGTATTGATATGGAGAAATCTCACTTTGCTCAGGTGACTCTATGTAATAAGCATGTGGACTACCTTCATGGGAGTAGTCTGAATTAAGAGCATGAGAGTCATTTTCTGAGACCAAAGGGGTTAGTGGTACCAATGCTCTATTAGGGTTCTCCTCCGCCATCATATATTTAACTAGGATTACATTGGCAGGAGTTGGTGGTTGGTTTCCCAAGACTGGTTGTGGCCTGTTTGGTGCTTGATACTGCTGTTGGTATTGAGGTTGATATTGTTGTTGTGGCCTATAATATGGTTGTTGGTACTGGTTCTGTTACCTACCCTGCTGGTAAGGTTGTTGATAATTTTGCCTGACAGCCTGCCTATTGTATGGACAATCTTGAGCCGTATGATTTGTGTATTTTCTCTCAATGGTGCAATACATATCATTAGGGTTTCCTTGGGGCTGAGTCATCATTAGGCAAACATTAGCCATGTGGTCTCCTCCACAGTTGTAACATCGTTTCAATGAGGTGACCCTTGGCATTTGTCTATTTTGAACTCCTAGCCTCTTGGCAACCTGCTCCGCTATCTCATCTATCTTAGTGGAGGTTCTGGAGATATGGCTAGTGGAATGGTCAGAATCCTTGTAGAGTTTGGACAGTCCTAATTCCTCACCCAAATTTTCTTCTATGTCAATACACATGCGCACACACTCTTCTATGGATCTAGGCTCTTTCAAGTACACATATGATCTCAACTTGGTGCTCAGTAAGCCATCTAAAAACAAGGCCACTTGTTTGGCTGATGTGGGTAATTCCGGCACAGGGCATCTTTCCAAGTATTGTCTAAACCTTCTTCCTGCAAGTCGCACTATTTCTTGGGGTGTCTGCTTAAAGCTGTGGATCAAGGATGGCGTGTTATGCCTGATACCACTCTTGAAAAACTCTACAATGAATTCTTCTAGTAGTTGGCCTATGTCTCAATAGTTGCGGCTATTTAGGGGTTGAAACCAAGCTAAGGCAGTACCCTTAAGAGTCAAACCAAATGCCTCAAACTGAGTGAACAAGTCCTCAACCTGTTCAGCTCTTAACACTTGCTTGAACTCGGCCACATGATCATAAGGATCTCTTGACCCATCAAAATAGTTCTTCATTGTCTTAACCACTTGAGAGGGTCTAAGGGTTCTTGAGTGCTCTCGTGGTCTAGGCAATGGAAAATCATGCTCCTCTCTTTGATGCCTATGTACTCTATGTCTCTTCCTTTCAGGTCTTTCCGTTCCATATCCTGATCTGTCTGTGCCCACAGTGTCTGCAAAGCTTACCTCCGGTCTCTCTCTAGTTCTTTCCCTCTGGGTTTCATGAGCCTTGGATGATCCGGCTCCTTGGAGGCCATGGGAAACATTAGATCTTGGTGGAGGGAAAATTGATTCACCTTGCCAAGTGTAAGCATGTCTGTCATGATCTGATACCAAGAATAATTTCTCAGATGTGTGATCTAGATAGACAACTTTCCCTGGTGTCTCTGGATCCTTGAATTCATAGATGGTGACTACTGGGCTGGGTTGATCTGGCCTAAATCTCCAAAAGGCTTCCTCCGTTTCTCTATTCAAGAATAGTTCTATGCTTTTGTTATCTTGAGGAATCCATTCTGGAGTGAGCACTCTGGTCAAGACTGACTTACCTCTAGGAGTCTTCGATTCTCCCCCTAGGTTCCCTTGCTCTAGGTCTCCTATCTCATTCTCAGGAATAACATTTCCAAACTCATCCGTCCTATCTGGTAAGTTGGTAACCACATACATGGTTCCTTCCTTATCAATGTATACACCCTCTTCGAACTTGACCACTGGGTGTTCAAGTCCGAAGGGTTGATCAGGATTTTTGAGTTGGACCACTGATCGTCTCAGACCATCCTCATAGATGCGAGCACCTAAGTGGTTGGTCTTGATATACTCCAATTGTGTCTTATAGGGACCTTCTGGTGTCTGTAAATAAGCAGTGCCTGAACTACGGGTGGGTCTCTCCATGCTAAAAGACATTTCTGAATCACTTCTGTTGGAACTTAGTGTGTAGGGATACCCACTTAGTTGTTGTGCCCAAGACTTAGCTGTATGATTGACACTAGCCTCAGATGATCTAATGCTTTTCCTATCCTTGCCTAAGTGTCTGCCAGATCTCAGGTTCATAAGCTTTGTCTACAAGTCCAAAATTTCCCCTTGTATTGCTCAAAATCCTTTGGAACTCCTTAGTCTCCTAGTCCACCTGAGGGTCGACTTGAAAATACTATATCTAATAATCTTGGTATTATTTTTACCGTAACCAGTGGAAGTTTTGGTAGTACTCCCCACGAGCTTTCCAACAAACCCAAAATCATAGCAAACGGATTTCGTATGAGAAAGTTATGCCAGTTCAGGGTTCTGGGGGTTAAAATAGGGAAACAGGACCTCTCAGGAAGTGCTTCAGAAACAGGCGATACACGACACTTAGTAAGTATCGCGATACTTGGAAGATGACAATACACGATACTTGGAATTCCACGACACACGATATTTGACCCAAGAGAAAACCCACGATACTCGATACTTGACACACTGGAAAAGTCACGATACTCGATATGTGACGAATGTCGCGAAAGATCACGATACTTGACACTTGCTGAATATCGCGATACTTGACTGCACGATACTTGATACTTAGGCAACACGATACACGATACTCGACCAACTAGACAGATCACGATACTCGATATCTAGCAAGTATCGCGGAAGGATCCTCACAATATTCGATATTGCACAGGTATCGCCAAGAGGAATCCCACGATACACGATATCAGGCAAGTATCGTGAAAAATTCAATGATACTCGATATGGCACAAGTATTGCGAGAGCAACCTCAACGATACATGATATTTGTCAGGTATCGCGAAAAAATCACAATACATGATACTTGGAATTCCCACGATATTCGATATTCCTCAAGTATCATTTTCAAGTCTCTACGATACTCGATATGTGACCAGTATCGTGAGAAATTTTCAGACGATACTCGATATGTACCAGGTATCGCGAAAGAAAAATTCACGATATACGATATTTGTCAAGTATCGTGAGAACCTCAGTGATACACGATATTCGACGACTTGCAAGTGTTGCGATACTCGACCACAGGAGTTCACGATACCTAGGTATCGCGATACTTCAACCGCGGGAGAACACGATACTTGAATTTTTGGAGTCCAAATTCAAAATTTTTTGCAAATATGAGTACCTTGTGTCCTCCTTATCACTCCTATGTGTCTGTAGATGCCAAATCTTCCTTCAAACCCACGATATTGCACTCACGATACTTGGCGCAGGTTATGTCACATCCAAGGTTGTTCAATCAATTTTTTGGGTATATTGAGGTGTATTTCTTCAGAGTTTCAGCTTCGCACCCTCTCTAAGGCTCTTTCTCACAACCACAAGTAAAAAGTGAGGTGAATGTACTCTAAAAAATGGAAAAAACTGAGAAGATGATGGTGGGTGGAGATCGTGATGATGATGAAGATGAAGGAGAAGAAAGACTCAAAAAGTGACCTGAAAATGGTGAATTTTTTTTCCTTCCAATGTCGCTACTCTACGTCTTTTGTCACATGCTCGTCCTCCAAGCTCTCTCCCCGGCAACGGCGCCAAATTTGATGTCACTCTAGCACAATGGTGAGTACCAACGTGAGGAGCTTCACCTCATAAATGTCAATCCATGGAGACGTGAGGACCGGTATGAAGACCGTGAGCAAGTGATGGCACAAGTGCGTGACTGAAAGCACACAAGCATGCACACACATACACACACACGCGCACAAAGTAAGAGCAAAGAGTGGAACAATGGAAGGACTTAGATTGCAAAAGAGCTCTCTTACAAAGTTGAAATCTACAACACGCTAACCTCAAAAATGAGCTCTCCAGCCCTTTTTATAGTTTTTTGAGTGGTTTTGGCCCTGTCCAGACCTAGTGTCCGGCCTAGTTAAAAAATAGGTTCCAAGGCTTATTTGGGGGTTCAAACGGAGTCTAAAAATTATGAAAATTGGTAGGATGATAGTTCTAGTACTCCTCAAGCTCGAGGACTCCTCGGCTTGAAACATGGAGTTGCAAAAAATGGAAAATGGTATTTACAATGGTTTTTAGTGATGAAAATCACTATTTTTATAGGGATTTCTTCTGAAGATTTGACATGTGATTCTTGGAGCTCCCTACTTGCTCCTTCTTCTTGTGTGTCCACTTCCCTGATGCACTTCCATGCTTTGTCCTTGACCTTGACATGTGACTCTTGGAGCTCCCTACTTGCTCCTTCTTCTTGTGTGTCCACTTCCCTGATGCACTTCCATGCTTTGTCCTTGACCTTGAGCTTCAACACCACCAATGAAAGCTTATATTCCTGATTCCCTGGACGATGGAACACCTCTTTCAATTCAGCAGTACTCTCAAGAGTTCTTGCGAGAAATACAAGAAGAGAAATGGGCCAAGGAAAAGGGTAATCCTCCTCCTATTCCTGAGATCGATGATCTTCATGATCGATTTCCCTAAGACATCCCATCTATTTATGGAGACCAAGCAGAGCAACAAGAAGATCAGAGATTAGATTTTGAATCTAATTCTTTACAAGAGTTGCCTCAATTCACAGGCCCATGGGAATCTGAATCTCTTCATATTAGAGCTCCCACAATATTGGTAAGAAATGAAGACTCAGTGTTTCCAAGAAACATTGACGTCGTGAAGAACACTAAGGTTCAGTGTCATCTCACTGTAGAAGAGCTGCTCAAGGCAAAACCTGAGCTATGGAATCATGTGAAGGATCAGGTTCCAAAAAAAGATTCCAAAATGTCAAAAGCAGGCTCTAAGCAAAAAGTTCCAGAGATACCTCTCGATAAAATAGGAGACATGAGCGAAGGTGAAGAAGGTAATACTTATCTTCCGATCACCTATCAAGGTTACACAACCAAAGCAATCATAGATTCAGGAGCTGGTGTTGCTATTGAGACAACCTCCTTGTGGAAGCGATGGGGCAAACCGACATTAAGACCAACGAGAATGAAGCTTCAAATGGTAGACGGTTATTTTGAAAGACCTCTAGGATTGCTCAAAGGGATAACTCTAACCACTTGTGGTGTAGAGTTTGAACACACATTTGATTTATGTGACTTTGAGAAAAATAATGTTTATGAGATGATCCTAGGAAGACCCTTCCTATGACAACTGCAAATAGTAAAGGATTGGGGAACCAACTCCTTGTACTCACAGCACTTAGGGGTCACCACCAAGGTCAACTTGAAGGATTACACCTTCAGAGATGTACCACCCCTACAGTGGAATCATATCCACAAAGCAAAAGAAGATTCTATCTCTGTGCATTCTAGGAGTTCACCTAATCCATCATGGCTGCATGAAGATACTCACTTATGGATGTGCAAGGTTGCAGAGGAAGAGGAAAAGCACCTAAAAGTGAGAGAAGAAGGAACTTCTCAAGGAGATAGACCAGTTAAAGACCCAGCCTATACACCGATGATATTTCTAGATGAGGAATTCGAGCCTCATGGTTGGGCAGAAATCTTAGCTACCATGGACATTGCAGTCAATGAAGAACAATGGACACCTCATTGTGATGAGGAGGGTTATGATATTTCAGTGTTCATTGTCAGCCCTTGTTGGAAGAATGTGAGAATGATGATGATCTAGAGTCCATTGTGATGGATAGTTGCTTCATCTCAAAGGAGCACTATCTAGAAGATGTAGGAGTATTGACTCAAAAAGAAGAAACTCTCACAAGCATTAAAATTGTAAATTCAAAGGATGGGAGTGAAGGTAGTAAAAAGAAAATGAAAAGAAAAGCAGTGAAACAAGAAGAGGAGGAACCATTGTTTGAAGTACCAGAAAACTTCAAGAAATATGAAGTGGAAGACCGGAAGTTTTTGGTACGAATGCCTAAGAGAGAGGCCATTATAGGAGAGGCATATGACAATAAAGAAAAGACCAAAAAAATTGTAGTAACCATTAAGGAGAATGAAGAGCGATGTACATACATAGGAGACGACCTAAGTGCAAAAGAAGAAGCAGAGCTTGTGGCTCTATTAAGGGAATATAGGGATATGTTTGCATGGCATTATAGAGATTTTAAGGGAGTAGATCCAAAAATTTGCTCTCATACAAACCCCATGACCGCTGATGCCAAGCCAACCAAACAGAAGCCCTACACATATAATGACACTTACACAGCTAAAATAAAAGAACAAATCGACAGGCTGATTGAAGTTGGATTTATCTATGAGATTGAGCATACTAAATGGGTGTCCCCCATTGTAGTGGTGCCCAAGAAGAATGGAAAATTGCAAGTGTGTATTAACCTTAAAAAAGTTAATGCTGCTACGATTCGAGATAGTTATCCGCTTCCAATCACTGAACATTTTTTGGAGCGTGTTGCAGGCAAGGAAGTTTATAGCTTCCTTGATGGATTTTCAGGTTACAACCAAGTAGCCATTGCCCCAGAAGATCAACACAAAACAGTTTTTGCCATAGAATGGGGAATCTTTGCATTTCGTGTGATGTTATTTGGGCTCACCAATGCACCTCCAACATTCCAGAGGCTCATGTGCCATGTCTTCAAAGAGTTCTTTTGAAAGATCTTAGAAGTCTATGTGGATGATTTATGTGCTCATTCCCAAGAAAGAAGATACCACATCCCTTAGCTCAAATAGATCTTCAACAAGTGTAGAGAATATCGAGTGTGTCTGAACCTGTGTGTTCATGGTATGACAAGGTTAAATCTTAGGTCACATTGTTTCTAAGAATGGGATATCTACAGATGAGGATAAAGTAAGAGCCATAGCAGAGTTACCAAGACCAAGGAATGTTAAAGAGTTACAAGCCTTTATGGGCCATTGTGGATATTACCACAGATTTATCCACATGTATGCAATCATAGCCGAACCTCTTTATGCCTTGCTAACAAACTTTGAGTGGAATGATGAATGCTAAAATTTCTTCAATGAACTGAAAAGATGTTTGTGCTCAGCACCAATATTGACCACTCTTGATTGGAATAAGCCATTCCATGTCCATGTAGATGCATCCAATCATGCAATAGGATGTGTGCTAGCACAACCCACAGGTGAAGGAAACCTAGATTCGTCGATAGCATATGCTAGTAGGCAATTAAATGCGGCTGAACGAAATTATACCACAACTGAGTGAGAAGGTCTAGGCATGGTATATGCTGTGAAGAAGTTTATACACTATCTATTGGCCAACAAGTTCAAGTTTTTCACTGATCATCAAGCTCTATTATATTTGGTCAATAAACCTTGCAGTACTGGACGCTTAGTAAGATGGTTCCTCTTACTAATGGAATACGACTTTGAAGTTGTTGTCAGGAAAGGTAGGACCCACCTTAGGGTAGACCATCTTTCTCGCATCACTTCAAGAGAGTCACCGCAAGGAGTGTCTGATGAACTACCTGATGCATATTTGTTCAATTTAGAAGTTGTTCCTAAATGGGTAAATAAGTTAGTAACTGTCCTAACCTTCGGACCTGCAAATAAAAATGTAAAAAAAAACAAAAATGAAATTGTAAAATCACAAAAATATCAAATATTGGTATGGAAGCATGTACAAACAAGATATAGAGGGTGTACTAGCTTGTTGTGTCGAGGATGATGAACATAGTAGTTGGTTGCAACAAGCCCATGAAGGACTGCTAGGAAATCACTATTCTAAACAACAAATGTTGCAGAATCTAAAACGTTTAGGAGTGTATTGGCCTAGCATGGACAAAGAAATTCATGAGTGGATTAATAATTATCCAACATGCAAGGAGAGACCCCCAATGGAGCATGCGACTCTTTATCACATATCATTAATTCCAGAATGGAGCACTCCATTGGTAGAATTTATGAGATAGGGAACATTAGCGAACGAGGCTAGTCTAGCAAGAAGACAAAGCATGGAGCAAGAGACTAAAGACTATGCCTTAGTAGGTGATAACCTATATTGGAGAGGTAAGGATGGATACTTAAGATTGTGCATTCATGAATCAGACTACTTGAAAGTCTTAGAAATTGCACATAGTGGTGTTGCAAGTGGACACTTTGGGCCTGATAGAGTAATCAAGACCATTTTATTTTCAGGATTTTGGTGGCCAACTCTTCATATGGATGCACATACCTATGTGAAGAAATGTGACACATGTCAACATGCCCAATATCCGATCAGAAAAGATGAGACACCGTTGAGACCAATGATGGGGGGACGTGCATTCTCAAAGTGGGGTATAGACTTTGTAGGTCCGATTAATCCCCTAGCTAGAAACTCCCATGCAGAATACGTTATTGTAGCCACAGAATACGTTATTGCTAGCTTACAAAATGGGTGGAAGTAAAATCCACAACAAAGAATGATGCTCATGATGGGGGAAGTATCTCAACCCCTAAGCAACGACGAAGCGTGAATGACCTCCATAGGTATCCTTCTTTGACCTCTGCACACCAAAAATACTCTTACTCAGAGCTTATGCAGAGAACTCCAGTGAGCTTTTGTAGAACTCTAGTAGACACCAAGAGCTTTCCAACAAAACAAATTTCACTTCAAATGGATGCTTACACAAGGAGAAACAATGTCTACAACATGATCTAGTTGAATGCTCACAACTGCCAGTCAAGCAGATACCTCACTTCACTCCAGCAAGGTTTTCTCAGAGATTATACAGAGAATGAATCTCAAACTTGAGTCAACTTTAGAGGACTCTAATAGCTACCCAATGACACCAAAATCATAGCAAATCGACACATAGAGAAGGAGAACCAGCCCTTACAATAGAGAGCAAAATATTTCCAACAGAGCCTACACACCAAGAGAGATATCAATCACACAACTTCACTAAAATGAATGTTGCTCTCAGATTACTCAGACAATGATTTAGAGACTTTGTGAGCATAAAATAGACTCTAATAGCTATCAAATGAGACAAGAATTACATCAAATGAATACAATATGAGGGAGAACCAATGCTAACAACTCAGGGGTAGAGAGTTGCAACACTGCCTGCGCACACATATAGATATGCCTACTAAAAGAAAACAAACAAGCAAGCAAGGGGCTAGCTTAAGCAAGGGGCTTGCTTATCACAACTCCAGCACTTAGTGCTCACTTTACATGAGCTAAAACTCCAAGAAGATGGGCCAAAAGAAGTCGGGATACATGCTCCTTTTTTAGTGAGAAGTGTGCCCCTAAAATCTAGGAACTACCTTTCCAAATCAGCCTCCTAACTTGGAGGACTTAGTTGAGATGACTTGGGGAGTGGTTGAGTGACTTTTCTTGATGGAATCTCGTGGCTTTTGGCTTCCTTTGATTGCTCCACATGTCCATAAAAGATTCCCCACGAATTTGTAGCTTGAAGCTTGACTTTTAACACTCCCCCTCAAGCTTCAATTCTTCGTCCTCATCCAAGCTCCTTCATGTTGATGCATTGCTTGAATTTTGAAATCTTCATCCCATCCAAAGCCTTTGTAAACATGTCAGCAACTTGGTCCTTGGTACCTATATGATGTACTGAAACTTCCTTGGATATCACCTTTTCCCTTATGAAGTGATAGTGCACTTCGATATGTTTGGTTCTAGCATGATAGAGAGGATTCGATGCTAGATGAATGCTACTCATGTTGTCACAAAAAATTGGATATGTGTCAACCTGAAAATTAAGCTCCATAAATAACTTTTTAATCCACATTAGCTCACATGTGACTTGAGCCAAAGCTCTATACTCAGCCTCGATGGAAGATAATGCCACGGTGGGTTGCTTCTTTGAAATCCATGAGATGATCTTGCTACCTAGCATGACTAGGTAACCACTTGTACTTCTTCTATCCTCCTTTGAACTGGCCCAATCGGCATCAGAGTAAGCTTTGACCTGCATGTCATCATCAAATGAATAGAACAATCCTTCATTTATAGTGGCCTTGAGATATCGTAACATTCTTCTTGCAGCTTGCAAGTGTGTAGTCCTTGGACTATGCATAAATTGTGATAACACTCCAACTCCATATGCTATGTCGGGCCTAGTTATTGTGGCATAATTGAAAGAGCCTACAATAGATCGATACAAGGTTACATCCTCTAATGGCTCTCCATCAATGGAGCTTAGCTTTACATTAACTTCCATGGGATTTGAAATAGGCTTGCAATGTAGCATCCCAAACCTCTCAAGTAGGTCTAGAATATACTTCCTTTGTATGAGCATAATACCTTCTTCTTTGTATACAACTTCAATGCCAAGAAAATACCTAAGATCTCCAAGATCAGAGATCCTAAACTCCTTTCCAAGCTTTGCCTTGATCTCCTCAATGCCCTTTGTATCATTACCTGTAATGATAAGATCATCTACATACACACACATGTAGACCACAAGTTCTCCTCTTTGTTTGATGAAGAGAGATGGATCTGCCTTGCATTGATTGTAACCACATTTGATCAAATAGTCCACCAATCTTTGGTTCCAAGCCCTTGGAGCTTGCTTTAGGCCATAAAGTGCCTTCTTCAACCTACAAACATGATGTGGAAACTCTTTATGAACAAAACCTAGTGGTTGCTCCATGTATACCTCTTCTTCCAAGTCTCCATTGAGAAAGGCATTCTTGATATCCAATTGGAAAAGCTTCCATCCTTTGCTAGCAGCCATTGCAATGAGTGTCCTAATGGTGCTCATCTTTGCCACGGGGCTCAATGTCTCTTCAAAGTCCACTCCATAGGTTTGTGCAAAACCCTTGGCCACCAATCTTGCTTTGAACCTAGAAATAGATCCATCTGAATTCCTCTTTACTTTATACACCCACATATTACCTATTACCTTCATGTTATCCTTCTTGGGCACTAGAGTCCATGTTTGATTCTCCTCAAGTGCGTCGATCTCTTCTTGCATTGCCTCTTTCCATTCGGTGTACCTGCTTGCATCTTCATAGCAATCAGGCTCATGATCTTCTACTACTTTGTTCATATATGCATAATGAGTTGCCATGTATGAATCATAAGTAAACCTTTGAGTTGGATACTTAACTCTAGAAGACTTCCTTTCTTCACCTTTTGGAGGAATAAACCTCCTTTGCCTTGGGAACTTGATCTCTTTCTTTGACATGGCTTCTTTCTCCATCATGTGTCCATCATCTTCAACTTCATTACCTTCTTCATCCAACTCCACCAATGTTGCTTTGCCTTTGTTGATTGATTGTGCTTCATAGCTTGATGAAGATCTCCCCCTCCATGGTGAGTTCATGCTTGAACTATCTTGATTGATGGAACACCTTGGGCCGCTTAGCTCTAGGTCAATTTGTTCTTCATCATGTCCATGCTTTTCTTCTTCATAGTCCTGCATACAATCATACTTCTTATACCAAGGGAGTAGCTCATCAAATGCTACATCCCTTGATATCCTCAAGTCCTTTGTGTTTGGCACCTGTAACCTTTATGATCATTTGAATATCCTAGAAACACACACTTTTCTGCCTTTGGTTGTAGCTTGTGCCTCAATTCACTTGGCACATGTACATAACAAGTACATCCAAATATCTTCAAGTGGGAAAGATCAGGTTTCTTACCATAATAGGCTTGATATGGTGTCAAGCCATGGATCCCTGAGGTAGGAGCCCTATTCATAAGATACACGGCGGTATTTGCTGCATCACTCCAAAACATGTTAGGTACATTCATTTCATTAAGCATTGCTCTAGCGATCTCGGAAATGTATCTATTTTTTCTCTCTGCTACTCCATTTTGTTGGGGTATGTACCTGCATGTTACTTGCCTCTTGATGCCTTGATCCATTAAAAAATCAGAAAACTCATTTGAGAAATATTCTCCCCCTCCATCGGACCTTAGCTTCTTGATATATGTACCTGTTTCCTTCTCTACCACTGCCTTGAATGCTTTGAAACATGTAAACACATCTGATTTGTTTTTTATGAAATAAACCCACCATCCTTGTGCAATCATCTATAAAAGTGACAAAGTACTTGTTACCTCCAATGGATTGCTCTTTGGTTGGCCCCCACACATCTATATGTATCAACTCCAATGGATGTTGGCTTATGTAGCCACTCTTCTTGAATGGAAGTCTCGCTTGCTTCCCTAGTTGACAAGATTCACATAAATGCTTCATACCTTGTCCTTGGAAGTTGGGAAGACCTTCAACCAGCCTCTTGAATTGCATTTCCTTCATTCTTTGTATGTTGATGTGACCTATCCTCTTGTGACACAAGTCCAACTCCGAAATTCTCTTGTTTCCATATGTGAAGTAGACATATTGAGTGGAATGAGAATTTACCTCCAAAGTGAAGAGTCTCCCTTGCTTCTTTCCTCTTGCTATGACCTTGTTACCTTGCTTAGGGTTCTCCACAAAGCATCCACCTTTGTTGAACCTTACTTGATAGCCTCCTTGTCATCCAAAGCTACATCTCCAACATGGGAGATCTCATGGGCTGTATCATCACCTGTTTCTACATGTCCTTTACCTTTGGGAACATGTAGATTAGTAAACCAAGAAGCATTGCAACTCATATGGTTGCTACATCCACTATCAATATACCAAGTGTTATCTACTTTGCTTGAATTCCCATTCATGTGCATCATCAAGAGATTGTCATTTTCTGAACTTGTACAAGCATAATTACCTTGGCCTTTGTATGAAGAACCTTGATTATAGCTCCTTTGGTTTCCTCCTTGGTAGCAATCTCTAGCATAGTGGCCAAACTTGCCACATATGTAACATCCTTCACCATCTTGATTCCTATTTTGTTGATGTCGTCCTCCTCTTCCTCTTGTTCTTCCTCTCCCTCTTTGTGATGAGGTGCCTTGTTCATGTCCTTGATTGCTTGAGTGGCCTTGCCTTCCTCCAAACCTTCCTTTGCCCCTTCCTTGTCCTCGTCTTCCTTTGCCCCTTTGATTACCTGCATAGAAAACTTGTGCATCCTTGCTTTTAGTTGAACTTCCACCTATGTTCATTTCTTCGGTGACCATGAGAGCAACCAATTGCTCAAAATTGGGAAGATTATCCCTTACATAAATTGAAGTGGTAAAGGGTTTCCACTTCTCATCATCTCTCAAACCATTGAGAGTATAAGCCACAAGATCGTCATCGTCTACGTGGCTTCCAATGGATCCCAATGCATCTGATAACTCCTTGACCTTAAGTATGTAGTCATTTATGCTACTCCTTGAGCTCTTCCTAAGGTTGTTGAGCTCATTCTTGAGTTGGATCTTCCTTGCTTTGGTGCTTGTTGAATAAAGCCTTTCAAGTGTCTCCCATACCTTCATGCTTGAATCCAAGTCTTGGATATGGCCGATCATGCTATTGCTAATGTGTTGGGAAAGAATAAAGATAACCCTCTTGTCTCTTTCATTCCATTCCCTAAAGGCCCTTCTCTGGTTATTGGTTGGATTCTCATCCAACCTAGGTCTTGGTTCACTTCCACTAATCAACCCCCAAAGGCCCTTGCCCATAAGATAGTTGGAGACCCTAAATCTCCATGGTTGATAGTTACCTTTGTCTAGCTTTTCAATTTGAGTGTTGAAGTCTCCCATATCTAGTCTTTGATACTTGACCTAGCCCTTGGCTAATGCTCCAATGTGTGTAAAATGAAAATGAGGCTCTGAGGTTACCTCAATCCAAAGCTTTCCTTAGATGGACACCTTGTGCTCTTGCAAATTTGAGTAGAATAGCTCCCCCTTGATGTGAGCTACCCTCCAAGAAGCTTTTGTTGATGAAAATCTTCAACCACCAACTCCAAGAGGTCTTCTTGCTTGTATGTGATACCTCCAAGATTCCAAAATGCTCTGATACCACTGATGGGGGAAGTATCTCAACCCCTAAGCAACGACGAAGCGTGAATGACCTCCACAGGTATCCTTCTTTGACCTCTGCACACCAAAAATGCTCTTACTCAGAGCTTATGCAGAGAACTCCAGTGAGATTTTGTAGACCTGTAGTAGACACCAAGAGCTTTCCAAAAAACAAATTTCACTTCAAATGGATGCTTACACAAGGAGAAACAATGTCTACAACATGAGCTAGTTGAATGCTCACAACTGCCAGTCAAGCAGATACCTCACTTCACTCCAGCAAGCTTTTCTCAGAGATTATACAAAGAATGAATCTCAAACTTGAGTCAACTTTAGAGGACTCTAATAGCTACCCAATGACACCAAAATCACAGCAAATGGATACATAGAGAAGGAGAACCAGCCCTTACAACAGAGAGCAAAATATTTCCAACAGAGCCTACACACCAAGAGAGATATCAATCACACAACTTCACTAAAATGAATGTTGCTCCCAGATTACTCAGAGAGTGATTCAGAGACTTTGTGAGCATAAAATAGACTCTAATACCTATCCAATGAGACAAGAATTACATCAAAATGGATACAATATGAGGGAGAACCAATGCTAACAACTCAGGGGTAGAGAGTTGCAACACTGCCTGCGCACATACATAGATATGCCTACTAAAAGAAAACAAACAAGCAAGCAAGGGGCTAGCTTAAGCAAGGGGCTTGCTTATCACAACTCCAGCACTTAGTTCTCACTTTACATGAGCTAAAACTCCAAGAAGATGGGCCAAAAGAAGTCGAGATACATGCTCCTTTTATAGTGAGAAGTGTGCCCCTAAAATCTAGGAACTACCTTTCCAAATCAGCCTCCTAACTTGGAGGACTTAGTTGAGATGACTTGGGGAGTGGTTGAGTGAATTTTCTTGATGGAATCTCGTGGCTTTTGGCTTCCTTTGATTGCGCCACATGTCCATAAAAGATTCCCCACGAATTTGTAGCTTGAAGCTTGACTTTTAACAGCTCAAACGACAGCTAAGTTCTTATTCGAGAATGTGTTCACGAGATATGGGTTACCAATAGAGTTGGTCAGTGATAGAGGTATGCACTTCTTGAATGAGGTCATTGAAAATCTTCTTCAAGAATTCATGGTGATACATAAGAAGTCTGCCCCTTATCATCCACAAGCCAATGGAGAAGCCGAGAGCACGAATATCCTATGTAATGTGTTGACAAAATTGGTAAATAATAAATGCTCTGATTGGGACAAACAGCTTCATCATGATGTTTGGGCTTACCGAGTTGCTTACAAAATAGTGCTCAATGCTACCCCATTTCAGATGGTCTTCGGATAGAATGTTGTGCTACCATTGGACTTCCTAATCCCAGCCTTAAAAGTAGCACAAGAGCATGAGTGGAATGGACATGAATTGTCCTCTAGGATCATTGATCTAGAACACTTAGGTGGGATGAAGCTACGAGCGGCAGCAGGCATCTATGCTGCAAAGAAAAGACAAAAGGCATACTTTGATGCACACATCAAAGATAAAGGATTGAAATAAGGAGATCTGGTGCTAGTTTATATGCTCAATCAACATGCCCGTAAGTTGGAGAAACGAGGATATGAACCTATGATCATTAATAGAATCTCCACTAGTGGTGTGGTTCAATTGGCCACTTTAGAAGGTGATATCTTGCCAAACTATATAAGTGGTTGTCGAGTCAAGTTATATCAAGAACCTCTTATAGAGGATATGCTCAAGAGACTCAACACTACTAAGAAGCGAAAAGAAGAAGAGTTGAGGGTCAAAGAAGAAGCACAGGTAGAGACTAGAGAGCGCATTAGGTGAAATAAGTTAAGGTGACTAGGCCTAGATGTTAACCTGAAAGCCCCAAAATATCACATGGACATGTGCCAAAAATCGGGCACAATTACTTCTCAAATCATCGATCGACGCCCCTTTGTGACCATAGAGGTAGGACAAGGAAAGAGTGTAAGGAATGTGAGAGCATTGGTTGACTCAAGTGCAGCCACTAGTGTAGTTAGACTTTCATACTGCCAAGACCTGCAATTGGACATCAAGCCCATAGAAGCATATCTCATAGGATTGGGAGGTGTGGAAACCCCTTGTTTGGGTGAGGTGGAGCTTCCCATCTACCTTCAAGTTGTTCCAATGAAAGTCAAAATGTTAGTGTGCCTCAATGAAGACCTTACAGAGCCACTTGTATTGGGTCAAGATTGGATTTACGACCATGGAGTCAACTTGAACTTAAGGAGTCAACTTCTTCAAGTTTGGGTACAAAAACAATGCATCACATTAGAATTAGAAAATTGCATCCTCACAAATCTAGATGTCACACCTTCTCTTAGTTCTTCTAGGACTAATTTTAGCAAAAAAGATGTTGTATGTGTCAAAGGCTCTATGTTCCAAAAGCACTCAATCACGGAAGAACAGACTCAAAGGCAAGCTGACTCTTCTTATATAAAGACTAAAGCCGTCACAACCAATCAACAAAAAAGCTGAGTGAAACAGTACATGACAACCGATATATTAAATAGACAAAGAGAAGTCAAGAAGAAAGTAGCTCCAGGCATGAAGCAGATCTGGGTACGAAAAGGAGAGCAACCACCAGCCGTGCCAACACAATTCCCACCCAGGCAAGCCAACCATGTGAAGACAAGAACCAAGCAACCAGGACCAGCTCAACCAAAAGGTCTTCAACAAATTTGGGTACCAAAAAAATTATCTATAGCTCAACAAGGGCGATCACTTATGTGGATACCCAAGGCACTCTTACACGCACAATGGCCTATGCTCCCCACTATGCAAAAGGTCTCAACAAAGAAGCCAAGGAGAGAAAAGTGTAAGACCAGAGCACAAAGACCAAAACAAGATAAACTCAACCCTTCGGCAAAAGTAAGAAGACAATCATCAAGGATATGGGTTTGGAAGCCTAAGGTACTAGTAGCATCCACAACACCAAAGAATGAACCACTCCGAATATAAAATTTAAGCAACCAATCAAAGATGGAAAAGTCAACAAGGACTTGTATGCAGCCCAACACTATTCTGAAATGGGTCCCTAAAATCAATTGTCCTTTTGACATCCAATGGATACCTCAAACAAAGGTTGCATCAACATCTGCAAGAAGATTGAAAGCCTCGACATGCAACAACCATGTGCCTTTGGCATAACCTTGTCTTTTGCACCATTGAGGTCATGCACTTCCAAAGTATGCATCAACATAGGGCCACATTACACGGCCGTGCATAGACACCATTGAGAAATCCAAGGCACATGAGACACACTTGCAATATGTAAAATATTTTATTGATACTAATCTCTTTCTTCATGTTTTATGCCATCACGAGCACAACAACAACAAAAAAAAGACAAACAAGACTGTGCGCTTGAAGAATCTCATAAAGTGAACCATCAGAATGGACATCCATCGACAAGAAAGACAAGCCAATGGTCAATCACCATGATGGAAGTACAACATGAAGAGATGAAGATCAACGGACCTTTCACCATGGTAATATTGTATGTTTCAACACGCTATAACCATGATCGATTAGGAAACCTCTTCGTCGACATACCCTTGAGCACTGAGCTCAAGTCAACTTCTTGCACCATAATTCTTCCAATGCATTTCCCCAGTATGCATGCATAGGGCCACATTACAAGGCCGTGCACAAGGCACATATCTTTTTCAACCCATGCACTAATGCACTTACCCATCATCCACTATGGGTTACAAGTACTTGGCATGAAAACTATGAAATCCATCTTTGGAAGAATTAGAGGATATCAGGGTGACAACAACAAGTGCAAGGAAGCAATGAACCACCGAGAGTTGCTCATAATCAACATTGACCACCTCTTTTGAGCAGCTAGCAATAAAAAAAAAAAACAAAAACAAAAAAAGATCACAAATGCACCATCAAGCTCGAATACAAGGAAGAATTACATACAAAAGGACTACAACCTGCAAGGGCTAGCAGTGACAAAATAAAGAACCTGACAATTGACCAAGCTACATTTGGAAGATGGACCGCTCTTGTTGGTACATGCTGGACACTACCTCTCCAAGCACTACATGGAACAACCACTACAACAAGGGTCTGTCAGGGACGATAGACTCTAGAGGGGGGGAGTGTTGACACTCAAGGTTAAGGAAAAAGCATGGAAGCACATCAAAGAAGTGGACACACAAGAAGAAGGAGCATGTAGGGAGCTCCAAGAAGCACATGTCAAATTTTCAGAAGAAATCCCTATAAGAATAGTGATTTTTATCACTAAAAACCATTGTAAATACCATCTTCCATTTTTGCAACTCCATTTTGTGCAAGCCGAGGAGTCCTAGAGCTTGAGGAGTATTAGAACTATCATCCTGCCAAGTTTCATAATTTTTAGACTCCGTTCGAGCCCCCAAATAAGCCCTGGAACCTATTATTTAACTAGACAGGACACTAGATCTGGACAGGGCCAAAACCACTCTAAAAACTATAAAAAGGGCTGGGGAGCTCATTTTTGGGGTTAGCTTGTTGTAGATTTCAACTTTGTAAGAGATCTCTTTTGTAATCAAAGATCTTCCATTGTTCCACTCTTTGCTCTTACTTTGTGCATGTGTGTGTGTATGTGTGTGCATGCTTTTGTGCTTTCACTCATGCACTTGTGCCATCACTTGCTCATGGTCTTCATACTGGTCCTCACGCCTCCACAGATTTACATTTATGAGGTGAAGCTCCTCACATTGGTACTTGCCATTGTGCTATAGTGACAGTCACAAACTCTGAAACATTCTACTTGGGTTGCTTCCTTTGAGCAGTAAACTCAATCCACAATTGATTTTTTCTAGCTCTTGTATTGGGAAAAAAGTATGAAAACAATGTATCCCAAGTCTCTTGGGATAATTTACAATTCCTAATATGTGGAATAAGGAAGTGAGAGATAGAGTTAAGTAGATATGACCTTGCTAATGCATCTTTCGCACACCATGAGTTGAGTCTTTCAAGCTCCTCTCTTGTAGGTTGTCCTTTGCTTCTGAAAATGGGCATCTCCTCGTCTCCTGATATGTATCCATAGAGACTCCTTCCTTGTAAATATGTCTTCATCCTCAAGGACCATGCTGGAAAATTTTTCCTATCCAATTTGTCAATAAAAGAAGGGAAACCATCTCCCATTTTACCTCAACTTGCTCTGATACCACTGTTGGAAGAGATGGATGGATACCTCAAGGAAGTGAGGTGGTACTGCCAAAACCTGCTTTGTACCTACCCCATTTCACTTCAGAGTTATGTAGTAGGCCCTCTTAGCTTGCAAATGAAATTAAATAAATGCCTATGTACTTTGGAAATGATGCTTCAAATAATTAGATGAAAACAGATAACTTTGCAAATAGCTAGTGACCAAAAACTTGTTATTTTGGTCTTGATACTTGCTGGATATTTTTCTCAGTGCTCATAGTACAGTAGAAATTATGAAAAATCCTTTTGGTGGTATCTAATTAGCTTAGATATCTAATTATTCCAAGTGGAATCACTTAAAATGATAAACCATACACTGAGCAATCACTTTAGCAAGTAGATGCTTACCCCCTTTAGGAACTAAGCAGAGAATGACCAGAGAGCACTTCGATGCAGATTTCTCCAAATTGTCTGAACCAAATCCCTTCAGAATTTGATAGAACATAGCAAACCTTGAGCTGGTTCCAAGAAGCTAGAGAATAGTGAAAATGGTTGAGAGATGACTGAGGTATGAGCATTCAAAGTTCACTTTATTGAGTGGACATAGCAGAGAAGTAGGCAGATATACTCAATGATGTAAATGTATTATAGAACAATGTTATACATGATCATTGGCATAGAGATGATGCCCAATGATAGTGATCTAAGTGAGCTAAGATGTAAGCTACTTAGACTCTACAAAAGATCATCAATAAGATCAGAAATGGGGGCTCAAAGCTCGCAAGATTACAAGGTCCTTTTATAACTATCTTCTTCCAAATTTGAATTTGAATTCAAGCTTGGCTCTAACTAAAAAGTGATCCCATTGATCTAGGAGATATTCGCTCAATCCAAATTCGTAACTAATGTTTTTCCATGAGTTTGTAGCCTTTTACAAGATCCCTCAAAGGTACAAACCTTTTCACAATCGTAAATCATTAAGCTAATACAAGGTATGATTCATATGAGCCATCAAAATCTTCTTCAAGATCTAACCAAATGTTAAGGCTTGGATTTGCACCAACAAGTTGTTCGCTATAGTATTGGATGACGTGAGTGGCCAGTTCATGTTCGCGGATTCATACTCCTTTTGCCAGATCAAATTGCATTGCATCCCAATTGATGGCACTTGGGATATTAGGCTGAGGCATCATATAGTACTTTAAGTACATGGCTTGCTCACATGCAAATAGGTGAAGCAGGTGTGTTGGCTTTGGTGTGAACACTTCAGAGTGGTACTCCCAAAAGCCTGTGGTGAACATCTTTATGAATTTTTGTTTGTAATAAGTTGGAAGGTATTTGATTTGTGCATGCCAAGCATAGGCCACTCTAACAGTTGGGGTAGTGCTCATGTCGTACACCAAGTCATAATTGTCATTGGTAAATCTCAGTAGAAATACTTGTGAAGACTATGCATTGTGAAAAGTTTTGAGAACTATTTGCATCATATCCAAGATCTTCAACATCATTTGTGCTGCTACATCAGGCATCGGCTGCAACCAAGGGATCCAGTGTCATATAGTGTCCATCATATAAGCGATTGATGGTGGTCCCTACGATGATGCTATGTAGGGGTAATTGAGCCATTCCTTGCATTGTGCATAATTTTGTACCTTTATATTAAATGTATTCCATGATCTATGCCTTGGGACAGGCCCAGAGCATGGGTCATACAGAAGATGTAAGGGTGCATTGTTCCAAGTGTGTAGCATCTTTGGGTAGGTCTCCAAAAGAGTCTTCCTCGAGTTTGGTTGAAAAATGTTTCCCTTATGTGTTTTTTGAGGTAAGTCCTTTGGTTGGAATTGTGTTGTGAATGTAGGATTCTTCCCCATCACTCTCTTAATTGCAGCATTATAATCAAACAAAATGATGAAATACAGTTGTTAAAAGTGCAGACTACCGTCAAGTCCACTTTTAATCTCTTCTCCAGTTCTTGGGGATGGTAGGGGCCTGATAATTCAGAGGCACTGTATCTTATTTTCCCAGTTAACTTATCAAACAAGCAGTACGTTATTACAATATAATGTCTTCTACACAGTATTACTGTTCATATTCAGGTTAGGCTTTTCACAGTATGTAACGCAGAGAGTAATAATTATCGTCACACAGACTTATTATCGCCAACGAACATTACTGTGTTAATTAGAAATTATTGTAATTCAACAAGGTAAAGTGTCAATACTCAAAATTACGAAAATATGCACTACAATGTCTCCGCAGGGTCGTAAATCACCCAGACAGACTATCTGGCGATCCCGTCTCCTCTCTACCAGAGAGCCACCGTAATGTCTCTTCATTGATTGATAAAAAGGGTACAACACTTCGCTATGACCTTTCGATACGTGCGGTATAGGAAAATATAAATTACATGATGCCAATCTGGCGGCCTTACACTGGCACGCACGGTGGACTTGAACCCTCAAGGAAAACAAAATTAAGGCTCATCGACGATGCCTTGTATATACATAGTTCTTGCTAATTTGAAGGTTCTAGAGATTTTCTGTTTTAAGGAATCCAACATCAGCTTTAGTGTCTCCGGCTCTACCAGTTGTGCGTCAGTTCGAACGGAACTTGCTGCAATGACCTGGCTTATCAACGTATCAGTCTGCGACTGCAAAAAGACCTATTGCAAATAAAAGTCATTGGCAAGGGCTGCATCTCAGCTCAATCTCATATCATTAATTTGTCCATCTATTCTGGATAGTCGCTCTGCTCGAAAGCCTGCTGCTTTTCTCTTCGTTCCAGCTCTTGAGCTTGAAATTGAATGGTGTGATAATAAGCATCTCTTTCTTTCTTAATCCCTGCTATCTCCTTCTGAAGTTGAATGGTTAAATTCGTCTTGGCTTTGAGAGCAGAATTCGCCTGAAACAGATCGGCAGTTGCAGTCTAGAGTTCTGCATTAGTCTGCTTAGCTAAATCAACCATCTCTTGTCCTTTCTGCACAACTTCATCAAGCTGGATTCGAGTTTCTTCCAACAAATTTCCAATTGCCACTCGAACATCTTCTTTATCCTGTACCAGCTGATTTAACTGCTTAATCTCTTCATCACGAGCAATTAACAAAACATCCTTGGCTTTTAATTCTGCCAATGCTGCATCACGTTGAGCAATTAATGTATCTTGTTCTGCAAGCCTATCTTGAAGATGCTGAAGTTGCATCTGCAAAGCATGGTTTTTTGCTTTAACAGCATTTTCTTCTTCCTGTAGTGGGCCAATATCAGCCTCCAAAACATCAACTTTATGCTGCAACTCTTGTATGATATTATTAGTGGCCATCTTCAGTTGCATTGGTAACTGCTGCGAGAATTGGATCAACAGTTGACCCATAGATTCGAGTTCATGAAACATCGGGGTTGGAGCAGGAAGGGTAGGAAGGGATTGGGATGTAGAAGCAGAGAACAGATGAGGGGAAGAGGGTGGAGAATAGGCGGGAGAAGAAGATGGAGAAGGAGGTACGTCGGGAACAATAGGTTGGACTGGAACAATTGGCTCAACAATGTTCATGGTGGAAGGAAGTGGGGTAAGAAGATTAGGCACCAACACGATTCCGGTCGTCGGCTTCTTTGTTGCTTCAGTTCTGGCAATCACAGCGTCAACCAGAGCAATCACTTCATTGAGAATCTCTGCAATAATGGCTTGCACATCATCTTGATTCTGCTGATGAGAATCGTCTAGAGAAGAAACTTCTTCAAAGTCGGCGGTGGAAGCACTTTGTTCCTGTTGCTGGATTGGAGAAGAATGGGTGGACGAATCAACATGGATGGAAGTGGTGGTGTCGTGGAAGACCTCTTCTTCATGTCTAGCGTTGGATCCTTGCACCTGGCTCTCAGACGGACTTATACGGCTACGTTTCTGGCAAAGAAGTTGAAAAAGATCTGCATCATCATCTTCCTCATCTTCGAGCATCTGAGTAGACTCTTCATGCAACAGGAATGGAGCATTTGGCGGGGTTTGCGCGGCTTGAATGGCTGGAAAGAGGAAAGTGAGGATATGGGGAAGACGTGATCGTGGAAGATCACCCTTATTAACTTGTTTAATAACCGTAACACATTCACGATGAATGCACCGGAAATAAAAAGATGTAAAATTGATAGGCTCGCGCGAAGCCATGTCTATCATTGAGTAAAAGGGACGCGAGATCCCATAGGTACGTTTTTGCAAATTCAGTATAGCAACTAAGAATTGTAATACGGTACACTCCGGATCAGGTCGACACAGAATGGCGTACTCATTAGAGGAGTGCCATGGGAATAACGCAGTCATGGTGGCTACAGGAAGTAGAGGACCATTCTCCAATCCATCCCGAGGAAGTCGGAAGGCATCGGCAAACGAAGCCAAAGTGATCACAACTCATGACGGTAAACAGAGGATAGGCCAACTCTGCTCCGTAGCAGGTGTGGTAGTGATAGCGGAAATAATATGCGCATAAAATGGTTGACACTCCACTGAATGCTAAGGCAATTCAGCGAATTTCAAAAGACCACGGATACGCAAAAACTCACTCACTTCAGGAGTGAGTCCTTCACGGAATGTAGTGACATTGGCTAGTGCTTCCATGATGCGCACGCTAAAGCACAAGAACACAGAGAACACAGAAAACAAGGAACACAGAAACACACAGACACAATAGCAATTATCAGTAAAATGAACAAGATTAAGTAGACACACGGGCAACAAGAGGCGATCGAAAACCCTAATCCTCGCGTGGTAGAGAAATGATAACCTTCATAATTACGGCATGCATGCATGAGCAGAAACAGTAACACAGGGTGGCGATTAATCATATTTAGATATCAAAACGAGGAGACTTACGGACTATATTCAGCCAAAATACGGAAATAGAAAGAAAATAAGTGACACGCAGAAAAACAAGGAACACGTCAGCGGTGATCAGGCGATTGGTGATATGGGCGTAACTTCGAACCATTAATCACTTTGGGAAGGGAAACTCCGGTCAAGGTAGTCAATTGAAAAGTAGCTGGTCCCACTTGCTCACGAATCCGGTAAGGACCGAACCACCGTAATTTAAATTTTCCAGCAGAACGATTTGCTTTAGCATTATAAAATAACACAAGCTGGCCCACCATAAACATTGGAGTTTTGAGGAAACGATCATGCGTACGGGCTTGCCGCAACTGAACTTCTTGAAGAACCAGCAAACTTTCCCAGCGATGTTCATCCAATGCTCTGAGTGCATCCAACCGAAATGGCAAAGAGTCTTCGGGCAGCAATTTCTGAGTTAGGGCCACGCGTAGGCTTGGCACTACTACCTCCATCGATGCGATTGCTTCCAACCCATAAGCAAGTTTGAATGGGGTCATTCCGGTTGCCACTTTGTACGTAGTCCAGTATGCCCATAAAACCGCGGGTAGTAACTGGTCCCATCGTTCTGGAGATTCTAAGATCAACTTGCGGAGCACATTCAATAGTATCTTGTTGGTGCTTTCAGCCAAACCATTAGCACGCAGATAGTATGGTGAACTGAATTTATGCAGCATTTGAAAAGTGTGAGTTAGTACTCGCATTAAATTGTTGGCAAAATGGGTTCCTTGGTCGGTTACAAGTTCCAGAGGTAATCCATAACACGGGAATACGTCCTTCATCAGGCATTTTGCCATCGAAACAGCTGTGGCGGATCGTAAATCCCAAGCTTCCGCCCACCTGGTGGCATAATCCGTACAAGTCAGTATATAGTGATTGTTGTTAAAGGTTGCTGGTGGTGATATTGGTCCAATAAAATCGAGCCTCCACTTCTGAAAGGGTTCCAAGGGTAAGACAGGTTGCAGAGGAAAGAAGTGTTGCTGTAATGGCTGTCCAGACCGTTGATAGGTATCACACTACTGCACAAACTGGGTCACATCTTTGTACATTGTAGGCCACTAGAGCCCACTTTGCAGAATTTTACGGTGAGTCAGATCAGCTGCAAAATGTCCACCCGAGGGTAATGAATGAGCCATAGCAATAACCAATTCGGATCCATGTGGTGGGATACAGCGAAGTAAAACAATAGTATGATCCATGTAGTATAGTTGACCTACAATCAAGCAAAATTTGTGACTGTAAACTGCAAATTTCCGCTGCAGAGCAGGAGGAGTATGGGGAGGAAGACAACTGTCAGTTAGAAAAGTTAGTAACATATCGTAGTAGGTAGGGGGCACAAGAGGTTCTGTAGATTCTTCAACAATTGACTCAGTAGCGTAAATTGCCGGTGTAGTGTCATCAACCCCTATCAGAGCTTCATCGGAATCTAACCGAGATAGAAAATCCGCCAATGCATGTGTTGTGTCGGGTCGATGAATAACTTCATAGTCGAATTCCTGTAATAATAAAACCCATCGAGCCAAGCGACCACCTAAATGTTGCTGTCGGACCAAATACACAAGTGGGGCATGATCCACGTGGAAGGTGAATTTTCGATCCAACAAATAATGTCGGAATTTCTTCACAGAGTACACCAACCTGAGACATTCTCGTTTGGTCACTGAATAGTTCCTTTCAGCAGGCCTGAGGAAAGAGGAATTCCCATAACATATGTAGTGGTGGTGGAAGTTGGGGTGGTAGTGTCGTGGGGAGAAGTGAATTGTGTAGTGAGAGGTGGAGAGTGTGGGGGTGATGGTGCTTCGTGGTGTGCCTCTACTTGTCGTGTCAGTGGTTGTCGATACATTAATATGAATTTGTTTCCCCATTCGCATGGGCGAGTGGGCACTCGGTGTTCAATGCGATGAATGTAAGCCATAGCCGAATGAATGGCTTCATCCAGACCCAACACATCTACATGAAGATTCAGGGATTCAATAAATTTTTCATCTACACCTTCTTCTCCTAACATTTGGCTTATTAGCATTTTCCTTGTTCCTAGTGACAGCTCGTGATGTTCCTGAACCCTCTTCATAGTCTCATACAATCTTTTTATCTGTGCAGTATAAGCGGGGGCACTTGCTAGCTCTAAGGTTTCTTCTTGCTCATGGCAGTGTTCCTCTTCGGCCTCCCCTTCATTAGTCTCTTCTTCATCTTCGTCTACTTCCACTACTTCAGGTTGGGTGGGTGCTGGCTGCCCTGTAGTGGTTTGTGTTCCGCGGGCCTCGGTATCTTCAGTCTCAAGACTTGCTTCATTGATCATCCTTGCAATTTCCTCATCTGTTAAATCATCCAAGGTGTAGCCCTGGGGAAACTCCAAGTCAGATGGAACTGGAGGGAAAACCAGGTTAAGCCCTTCTGTACTTAGCCTAGGTAAGTGGATTGTGAATGGACGGATGCATCTTGTTTGAGGTGGGGTGATGTCTAGCGTGAGTGTAGCACCCCTTGCTTGGGCACATGGAATTTGAACTGCTCCTCTCATCTTCTTGGGTGGTGGGCCTGTTGTTGATGCCCATCTCTGGAATTCTTGAGCTCTTGTCCACACCAATGCCCTCTAGATGGGCACATCATAAGCTAGGCATCTGTAGATAATTCGTGTAAGTGTACAGCACCCATGAAGTACATTTTTATTTTTCTTGTTCCAACGCTGATGTGCCAAGTGGATCTGATCAATGATCCAATGGGGTAGATTGAGTGTGAGATTCTCTGTTTCTGCGAGGTACAAGCTGAACCAAATTCTTTTAGGTGGCATGGTGAAGCATTCCTAAGCTGGAAAGGTGAAGTGTTGCATAATTGCGCGTAGAGGGAGGGTGATGGTCGGTGGCCACCATGTCTTTTAGTTTATTGAAATCCTTATGCTTAATCCTTCCAGGAATCATAGTTTCTTTTTCTATAGGAATGTGCATTCCTTTCATGTCCAAGGCCTCTCGTACTAAATTGATGGTGAGTTTAAACCTTTTGACCTCATTACCTGCTATGAGGGAGGGAAGTACAAAGGTGGTGTCTCCTCCTTTGGCTCTGCTTTGGGGTTATCATACTGATCAGATAAGAGCAACGTAAAAAATCGGCTTTTGGTAATAATGCTCGAAAGTAGCTATCCAAGCCAGCCTTGGCCCACATCAGATTACGTCCACGTTCTCATATTTTTTGAACTCTCGGGTAAAGAAGTGGTATCTTCCCCACTTGCCATTAAATTCAAGTTCAGCCTGCCATAAGTAGGTACCTTCTCCGAGGGGACCTGCAACATCGTTGAACCAATGTGCATGATTTCCAACTTGTGAGGTATGCCCCTGCGAAGGGTCCTGAATCGGGATCACGTGCATTTCCCTGAGTTATTGGGGTCTCTCAGTTAACAGGGTCTCGAGGGGAAGATTTTCAATATCCACTATCTGGGCACTTGACCCTGCTTGGGAGCTAGTTCCTACTGTTTCTGCCATGTTATTGCTTGTTTGCTGGTTCTGTGAGAATATAGAAGCGTGTGTTAACATTGTAATGGACAAGATAGAACAATTTCTGTCCCCGTTACAACATTAACATGAGGTTAGTGATAGGTTAGTAGGTCAGTGAGTGCTCGATGATTGTGTGTGTAGTTAGTGAATGAATAGTCCGATGCGCTAAATGGAAAGATGCAGTGTGAGGATGATACAGTTAGTAGGTGGAGATGAATTTACAAATGGGGTCGGGGGGTTTATTACAAGCTTTGGGCTGCCAAACATAGTGGATGGCTTTGGGTTTTGGTTTTGTGGAGACTCTGAAGGGCTTTATGAGAGTGTCTGCTTGGAAATGAGGCTTTTTAGGGACCCATTTACAAGTGATTCTGCTCATGCTCATGGGCGAATATGTGTTTGTGCGTGTTGAATAAGAATGGGTATCAGTTGTTCGAGTGAGTGAACCAGGTTGTACAAGGTGTGGTCTGTGAGTGGCTATTTGAGCCCGCAAGCAAGCCTTAGGCACCCAAATTTGTCTTGATTGTGGGTCAGCCTTCATCGACTTCTTGGGTACCCAGACGGACTTCATTTTAGTAGAAGAATTTTTGAAAGACTTCTTATTAGTGTCCTGTTGTTGATCACTAATATGAAGTTGGGCCAGTGTTTGTGACTGGACAGCCACAGGTTGATCGCCTTTTCGCACCCACACTTGTTTTGGTGGCTGAGACACCGTGCTTTGTACTTTCTTTTGGCTTCGAGCATAGGTCATCTGCTTCTTCTGCATTTGATTTGCCTTTGGTTGTCGTATCCCTATGGCCTTTCGAAAAGAAGGGAGTTCCACCGTATCCTTGACTTCTTTGTTGAGACAATCATCTTTCTGCATCACAGAGTTTTGGACAAGAATAGCATCGTCATCTTCATGTGTACTCCTGGAAGGTCCAGGAGTTTATGCATTTCCTATTTCCTTGAGTGCCTCATTTTCTAACTCAAGTGTAATGCGGTTCTGATTTACCCAGACCTGAAGAAGCCCACTTCTTAGGTTTAAGTTGACTGCATGATCATAGATCCAATCTTGACCCAAGACAAGAGGTTCAGTGAGATCCTCATCTTGACACACTAGTACTTTAACTGTCATTAAAACATCTTGAATGTAGAGGGGAAGTTCCACCTTGCCCATGCAAGAGGTTTCCACACCTCCCAATCCTATGAGATATGCTTCTATAGGATTGATACATAAGTTCAATTCTTGACAGTAAGAGAGTTTAATAGCACTAGTGGCTGCACCTGAGTCAATCAAGGCTCGTACAGTCCTTGCACTCTTTCCATGTCCTATCTCTAAGGTTACAAAAGGACGTCGGTCAATTATTCTATGGGAACTTACACCTGAGACTTCACACATAGCCATATAATATACTGGAGTTGCATAGGCATCTGTCCTAGGTTGATCCCTACCTTGTCTTCTCAATTTCATCCTTCGGATGCATTCCAATGCTTTTGCATGTGCTTCTTCTCGAATTCGCTTTCCCTCTTCTTTACGTTTCTTTCCTGTATTGAGTCGATTTAACGTCTCCTCCGTGAGAGGTTCCTGGTATAATTTGACTCGGCATCCACTAATGTAACTAGGGAGAACATCGCCTTCTAGAGTAGTTAATTGAACTACTCCACTTGTTGAGATCCTATTGATAATCATGGGTCCATAGCCTCTCCTCTCTAATTTTTGTGCATGTTGCTTCAAAGTGTAGACTAGGACTAGGTCTCCTGTTTTCAAGCCCTTACCCTTCACATGGGCGTCAAAATATGCTTTTTTTCTCTTCTTGACTACATAAATTCCTGTTGCAGCTCTTAATCTTGTTTCACCTAATCGTTCAAGGTCAAGGATTCTAGAGGAGAGTTCATGGCCTGTCCACTCATGCTCTTGTGCTATTTTCAATGTAGGTATCAAGAAGTCCAATGGTAGCACTGTGTTTTGGCCAAATACCATCTGAAAGGGTGTGGCTTGGAGTACCGTTTTATAGGCAACTCTGTATGCCCAAACAACATGGTGTAGCTGTTTATCCCAATCAGAGCATTTATTATTCACTAGTTTGTCAATACATTGCATAGAATCTTATTTTTACTCTCAGCCTAGCCATTAGCTTGTGGTTGATAGGGGGAGACTTCTTGTGTATCACCAAGAACTCTTGAAGAAGATTTTCAATAACTTCATTCAAGAAGTGAGTGCCTCTATCACTTACTAGCTCTATAGGTAGCCCGTATCTAGTGAACACATTCTCGAATAAGAACTTAGCGGTTTGAGCATCATTTTTTGTTGTGGCTTTTTCTTCGACCCACTTGGTTAGATAGTGTGTGGCCGCAATGATGTATTCAGCATGTGAACCTTTAGCTGGGGGATTAACAGGACCTACAAAGTCTATTCCCCACTTAGAGAATGCACGTCCACCCATCATAGGTTTCAATGGCATCTCATCTTTGCGTTGCATCCATGTGAAGCATGGGCCACCACAAGCCTGCAAATAGGATTGCCTTAATCACATGGTCTGGACCAAAGTGTCCTCCTGCTACACCATGGTGAGCGGCTTCCAAGATCTTCAGATATTCACTCTCATGGACACATAGCCTTAGATATCCATCTTTTCCACGCTTGTATAAGTTATCTCCAATGAGTGAGTAGTCTAGAGCTTCTTCTTCTAAACTTCTCTGCCTAGCCAAAGTCATCTCTTGAGGGAATGTTTTCGTCCTTAGAAAGGCTACTAATGGTTCACTCCAATCTGGTATTAGAGACACTTGGTACAGTGTAGCATGTTCCATAGGTGGTTTAATACAATAGACTGGGCATTCTTTACACAACTTATGTACATCTCCTTCCATAGTAGGCCAATGCACTCCAAGTCTCCTTAGTGTCTGTAGAGTTCTTTGCCTTGAATAGTGTTGCTCTAATGCACCTACATGTGCTAATTGCAACCATTTTGCATACTCATCCTCTTCCACACAACAAGCTAATATTCCATGATCCGTATGCTTGTACATACTCCCTGCCAAGATATGGTACTTCTAGGCTTTTACTACCTCCCTATCTTGAGTGTTTACTATTGGATGTTTAGGCACGTATGTCAATACTGGCACTAGTGTCTTAGCCCACTGAGGTACAACCTCCAAATTAAACAAGTAACCATCAGGAAGGTCATCCGATACTCCTTGTGGGGCCTCTCCAAATGTGAGCCTAGAGAGGTGGTCTGCTCTCAAATGAGTCTTGCCTTTCCTCACCACAACCTCAAAGTCATATTCCATTAGTAAGAGGAACCATTTTACTAATCTACCTGTATTGCATGGCATGTTTACCAAGTACAACAGTGCTTGATGATCAGTAAAAAATTTAAACTTATTTGCAAGCAAATAGTGTCTTAAACTTTTTAACCGCATATACAATGCCTAATCCTTCTCGTTCGGTGGTCGTATAGTTTTGTTCAGCTCCATTCAACTGTCTACTAGCATAGGCAATTGGAAGATCCATCTTACATTCAACAGTAGGTTGTGCTAGCACACATCCAATGGCATAGTTGGATGCATCCGCATGCACATGGAATGGCTTGTTCCAGTCTGGGGTAGTCAAAATTGGTGTTGAACATAACCTCTTTTTAAGCTCATTGAAAGAATTCTCACATTCATCAATCCACTCAAAATTAGTCAAGAGGGAGTACAGAGGTGTTGCAATGATTGCATACATATGTATAAAGCGTCGGTAATAGCCACAATGCCCCATGAAAGCTTGTACTTCCTTGACGTCCTTGGGTCTAGGTAGCTCAATGATAGCTCTCACTTTCTCTTCATCCGTGGATATGCCATTCTTTGACACTATGTGTCCTAGAATCTTGCCTTGCAAACACACTTTTCTGGGTTCAAGCAGACTTGATATTCTCTACATTTGTCAAAGATTTGTCGGAGTTCAGGTATATGTGTCTGTCTAATGTTTAGAATGAGCACAAAGATTGTCAACATAGACTTCTAAATTCTTCCTCAAAAATTCTTTAAATACATGACACATCAGTCTCTGAAAGGTAGCTGGTGCTTTGGTAAGACCAAATGGCATTACTCAAAAAGCAAATATGCCCCACTCTGTGGCAAAAGCTGTCTTATGCTGATCTTTTGGAGCAATGGCTACCTAATTGTAACCAGAAAATCCATCAAGGAAGTTGTATACTTCCTTGCCTGCTACTCTTTCTAATAGATGCTCAGTGATAGGAAGTGGATAGTTATCAGGGACCTCAAACAAGGATTCTTCTTCCTCTGGTAAGACTTCTTTCTGCTTCCTCTTCTCGCTCTCATTCTTAGCAGTTACTTGTGTGGTTAACCTTACATCGTTTGTAAGCTCTTCATGTCTCTGAGGATGAAATTCTACCTCATAGAAGTATTCTTCATCTGATGCAAAAGGTGAGTCCATAATGATTGACTCTAGATCAGAGTCACTTGCATCCTCAAATGCATCAGTGCTAGGTTCACATTCTTCAATAACCAAATCACCCATAATTGGCTCTATTGAGAAGACTAAAATGTCATAGCCATCCTCGTCACAGTGGGGTGTCCATTGCTCTTCATTGATGGCTACATCCATTGTTGGTAGAATTTTCGCCCAGCCGTGAGGTTCAAATCCTTCGTCAGGAAATACTACAAGTGCATAGGTTGGGTCTTGAACTGATCTATGGGTTTCTTTTGCACCTACATCTCTGGCTTTTTCCCTCTTCTCTTCTTCTACTGCTACTTTGCACATCCATAAGTGAGTGTCTTCATGCATCTATGAGGATCCTGATCCTATGGAATGCACTGACTCAGTATCATCTTTGGCTCTATGGATGGGATTCCATTGGATGGGAGGTACATCTCTGTGAGAGTAATCCTTGAGATTAACTTTGGTCGTAACACCTAAGTGTTACAAGTACAAGGAGTTGGTTCCCCAATCCTATACCACTTGCAACTGTCACATAAATGGTCTTCCCAAAATCATCTCATAGGCATGATTTTTGCTAAAGTCACATATGGCAAAAGTATGTTCAAACTCCACGCCACATGTAGTGAGAGTTATTCCTTCTAGAAGTCCTAAGGGTCTTTCAATGTTACCATCAGCCATCTGCAATTTCATTCTTGTTGGCCTGAGTGCTGGCTTGCCCCAACGCTTCCATAGGGAAGTGGTAGCAATTGCAACTCCTTCACCTGAATCCAAAATTGCCTTGGTTGTGTATCCTTGATGGGTAATGGGAAGATACATGTTTCCTTCCTCTCCTTCACTCATGTCTCCTATCTTGTCCAAGGGTATTTCTGGAATTGTGCGATGAGATCCTACCTGGGAATGAGGTTTTGCTACTTCTGGCACTTGATTGGCTACATGTTTCCATAGTTCCGGCCTAACCTTGAGTAGCTCTTCTAAAGTGAGGTTGCATTGCACTTTAGTGGTTTTCACTACCTCTGTGTTCCTAGGTATAACTAAATCTTCGTTTCTTACCATGACAGTGGGTGCTCTCATACATGTAGACTTAGCTTCCCATGGGCCTGTGAAATGGGGTAATTCATGTAAAGAATTAGACTCAAAGTCTAATCTCTCTTGGGACTGGGTGTTCTCCTGAGCACTTGTCATGATTTGTCACGTTTGGCCCTTCTTGGATTCTGGCCTGATATGCTTTAAGCATCATGTCTATGTCTTCTAGAGTGGGGTCAGCTAATACTGATCCTACTCTATGGGGTGGTGGAATTGTATGAGGTGGGTTGAAAGATGGTGGATTAGATGGTGATAGGGATGAAGGTGGTGGTGGTATGTGACAGTTTGTTTGAGAGGTGAGCTCAACAATCTTGGTTTTTGTTTCTCTTATGCTTTCTTCTAATTTGCTCATCTTCTTAGACCATTGTCTTTTCATTCTCTCTCGGCTATCTTTCCAAGCTCTCGTCCGTTTCTTGGTTAAGCTCTCAGTTTCACTAACCTCGGCACTCTTTTCTTGGCCTAAACCTTGGTTCTGCTGCAAAGTCTGAGCTCTAGTGACCACCTGTACTGGTGCAGTGGAAGTTACACTTCCTATAGAGTCTACTACTAACCCAATAACATTTATAGGAGTGATTTTTGGCATGTTGTTGGGATTCTTTGGGCAATCTCGTAAGAGATGCTCCTTCCCGCAATCTTGACAAAATCCTTAAATTGTCACAGATTGGGGTTATGTAGGTGTAGGCATCGGGCAATCACGAAGGTCTGTAGCATGGTCCTCTAGGGAATGGGGGTCTTACTTACCTAGGTTGAGGTCTAGGGTTGGGATTTGTGTACATGATATTTGCATACTCTGGATCCCAACTAGGTTCACTTGGTTCTTCGCAATAGTAGGACCCACTATGCTCAGGTGACTGCATGTAGTAAGCATGGTGGCTATCAATATGTGTAGAATCAAAACTATGATCACTATGGTCACTTTCTGAAAGCAATGGTGTCACTGGCACTATGGCTCTATTCAGATTCTCTTCTGCAGCTGGTACTTTACTGAAATCACATTGGCTGGAGAAGGAGGTTGTTGGGCTAGCACTGGTTGAGGTCTCTGTTGGGCCTGATATTGTGGTTGGTAGGTTTGTTGAGGCCTCACATATTGTTGTGGTGGGTACTGGTTCTGGTATCTTCCTTTTGTTGCTGATGTGGTAGAGGGTAATTTTGTTTGTTATAAGGGAAGTCTTGTGCAGTGTGGTTGGTGTATCTTCACTCTATCGTGCAATACTGGCTACTAGGATTCACTTGGGGTTGCGCCATAATAGGATATACACTCACCAAATGGTCACCTCCACAGGTATAGCATCGTCTCACTAGGGTAAATCGGGGTATCTTTTTGCTCGAGACACCTAGTTTTTGAGCTACTTTCTCTGTTAGTTCCTCAATAGACGTAGATTGTCTGGAAGAGAGGCTAGAAGAGCTATCTAAATCTTTGTAGATTTTTGAAAGCTCCAGCTCCTCTCCTAGATTATCCTCAATGTCTATGCACATGCGGACACACTCTTGTATGGTTCTAGGGTCCTTCAGGTACACATATGATCTCAATTTGGTACTCAATAACCCGTCTAGGAATAATGACACTTGTTTGGCTGGGGTAGGTAGCTCTGGAACATAGCACCTCTCTAAGTATTGCCTAAACCTTCTTCCTGCAAGTCTAACTGTCTCTTGAGGTGTTTGTTTGAAGCTATGGATCAATGAGGAAGTATTATGCCTTATACCACTCTTACAGAACTCAGTGATGAAAGCCTTTAGAAGTTGGTCTATGCTCCTGAACTGTCTCTCATTCAGTGGTTGAAACCATGTAAGGGCTGTGTTCCTAAGGGTTAGACCAAAAGCATTGTACTGCGTGAATAGGTCCTCAACTTGTTCAGCTCTCAAGACTTGCCTAAACTCGGCCACATGATCGTATGGGTCTCCCGTGCCATCGAAGTAGTTTTTCATGGACTTAACCAACTGAGTCGGCCTCAAGCTCCTAGTGTGTTCTCTAGGCATGGGCAAAGGAAAATTGTTGACCTAAGCTTCAACTTAGGGACTTGCGGAGAAAGAGACTATACCTCAATCCCCTCACAAGTGCATCTAGTGGGGATACACGCTTTTAATTATCAATCCAAAGAGTATGCAAACCTAGCCGAGTGTATGAAGACATGCAATCACGTAATGGTCAATGCAAATGAACTACTCAAGAATGAAAATGAGGTAAATGCTTATCCTAACAAGCTTCTACTGTAGGTCAAGATGAAACGATACTTGGTGCAGCAGCCGTCAGTATTTTGAACTTTTCTCCTAGCTCCGAGCTCCAAACATAGCGAATAGCATATGCGTTTCGAAGCTCTTGAGAAGACGCATCCAATGGCAGTGGTTTCGCTTAATTCCAACGCTCCTACTTCAAGTTATGACAGAAATACTGAATCGCGAAAATACTTTCCTATGCTTCAGCACTTCCTACACCTCACACACACCTCTCCTACAGCAAAGAAACACTCTCAAGGATAGACAACACTCACAAGCACTCTTTCCAAGCAATACACATGCACACAAGCTCACGAAGAAGAAGATGAAGAGGGAAGAAGACACAAATTCGAATTTCTGTGCTCTCTCTTCTCACAATGGCAAAAAGTCTTTTACAAAGAGTCACATTTGACTTATATACTAGTGCCCTAAAAATGGTCCTTTCACACAAGTGACCGGCACTATATTCACTAAAAGCTAATTTCCTACTATTTTACATGGGTAAGCTTCTATTCTTCTGTGGGAATGCATCTAGAGGACTCCTCTAGTGCCTTTACAAAGGGAAATATATTACAAAAATGAATATGTTACAAAAATATGTGGTCCAAATCGGAAAAATTTTGGGGCCCGTCTTTTTCTCTGCTTTGTGCGCTCTTTAGCTCTGCAACACTCTCCCCCGCTTCGCCTCTGTCGTCCCTTGACAGACTTTGCTTCGCGCACGCGCCCTGTGGTCAGTGTTGTCTGATTCTTGATCTTGCATTACGTTTTAGAGGCGCTCTGATTTGTCCTGGTTGCACACGTTGGACCTGGTTGATTCGGTTTGCCACGCACGCCATTAGTGCACATATGCGGATGTAGCTCGTAAGCCTTGATCTGAAACCTCTGCAACTCAAGAGGTTGAAATATCCACATAGGTGATACATGTTGGCCCTGATTCCTTCTTCCGGCTGCGTGCTTTTCCTTGGTGTGTGCGCCCCTGCGGGGCTTCCTGCAGAGATGCATCTTCAAATTTGTCTTTTAGTGAAGCTGTTTCTTTCGTTGCTTTCTTTTTTTCCTCTTCTTACTCGTCTCGCCCTCGACACTGCCCCCCTCCTGAACTCTGTCGTCCCCGACAGGCTTTGATAAGCGCCGGGCATATGTTCTGTATACTTGTTGCTCTGTATCATTTAGCAGATTGGCTTCACGTATCATGATCTGTTTCCATTGTTCAGCTTTTACTCCATCGTTTGGCGGTTGTCTGTGATCTGCGAAGAAGCTTAATTCATATGCCACAAGTCTGGCATTCAGATTGGATGACATTTTCAAAAAAATCTCTGAATCTATTTCAAAAAATCCTGTAAAAAATGCTTCTTCAAATGCTTGCATATACGGACTTGGCAAAAACATGAGTCTGGAATAGTATGCCATTATTGTGGGGCGGCTCGGCATTACTGATAGATCGAAAATAAGTATATCTGTGCCTTGATTAATGCCGATGAAGTTCAGAAATGTATATGCCGCATGTTTGAAGACCTTCAAAACTGTAAGTAGCATACTAAGTATTTTATTTGTCATCTTGACTGCTAAGTCTGGTACTGTTGCATAGTTTTGTAGCCAAAATTCTATTGTTTTGATCATATAATCCTCTGTTGGCAAATAGTTATGTGGCGGGCTAGGTAACATAGGATAATTTAGCCACTGTTTATTAATAGTGCCGCTGCGTTGTAAATCCAAAAATTCCTTTGTATCCCTTCTGCGTGGTATTGGACAAAACAAAGGGTTTACCTGTAATAAATAAGGTGCGGCTTGCCAGTGCACCCGTAGTGTGGGATGTTTCTCCAAAAATTTTCTCCGCCACACTGGTTGTGCAGCCTTGAACTCTGCTTGAGTGTACGTGAATGTGTCATTCTTGAAATTGAGCTGCTCATCTGGACTTTTTTGTGTAACCTTCTTTATATATTGTCTTGCTTTCTCTTTCAACAATCCATATGGAATGTTGAAAGGCTTCATGATTTTTTCCAAGTCTTTACCTTTGATTTTTGCTTCCTTCATGACCTTAATGACTTCATTCTCAAACTTTTCCGTTAATCGGGACACCACTAGTGCCCGTTCCTTCTGACTTATTTCTGCAGTGTATGGCATTGGATGATCATCATGCATATCCGCCATCTGCTCATGTATTGGAGAATGATAGATCGGTTGAGATAGAGGGCTTACCTCTACCTCGTCAGTAGGATGTTCTTTTTCTGGCACTACTGATGTCCCGATCGGTCCTTTGTGTTTCTGCTGATTCTTTAGCTCTTCGATGCATTCTTCTTTTTCCTTTATCTTTTGTATGGCTTCACCAAGTCTTTCTTTGGTTGCTAGAAGCTCCTTACCTATGTCAGCTACGTGATCCATGTTTTCACTGTAGCTCTGTACCAGTTTTGCCTGTGCTGAATTCAGCTGCCTTTTGAGCTCACATATTTCCTGATTGTGCTTACGTTCTTCTTCTTCTCTTACTGCGCGCTCTTGTTTTAGCAAAGCTTCATATTGTGCGACTTGATTTCTTAATTCGTTTTCTTTACTTTCGGTTGATTTCTGTTGCTCGATTGGTTGGTCATATAATAATGATTTCATCAACTCTTTAATTCTGCTTCGTAAAGTATCATTCTCATCCTGATATAACTTCAGTTGTGTTTCTAGTAGAGTACTTCTGGTCTTCATTCTTTCTTTTTCTGCTTCAGTCGCGTCATATAATTTCTGGAGATCTTCGAGCTGTTTTTGCAGTTGGTGATGCTGAGTGCTTAATGATTCATATTGCGTTTTTGTTTCCAGCAGCTCAGTGCTTTTGGCGGCTATCACTTTTTGTGCCTGAATTATTTGTGCAGACAATTGTTCACTCATAACTTGAAACTGATTTTTTTCCTTCATGGCTTTGTCATAGTCTGCATCCGTGTCCATCATTTGTTGTTGGGTATCCATGGCTGTCTGGATCATCTGTTTTACCACAGGCTTCAGTTGAGTCACATCCACATTGAGCCATGTTTTTGGTATACTGGGTTCTTCTCCTGTATTGACATCTTTACCCCGAGCCACATGTAAGGTAGTGTCATGGGGCTGCCTAATCTGAAGTTGGATCCTTGGCTCAGCCACCATGTTGTCTTGATTTTCTTGAGGTGTATCGTCCGGCACCTCAATCACCATTTTTTCTTGGTTTTGTAGCTCCTTTGCTTCCTTCTTCAGTGGAGTCTGTTCTTCCTCTTTGATTGGTGGTTTGACATATGTCTCTTTGGTTGTATCTTCCTTGATGCTGATTTTTGTATTGTCATTCAATTTAATTACGTGCTCCTGTTCGTTAGCATCCTCCACCTTCTTTTCTTTGTCCTTCTGGTTGTCTGGTGTCACTTCCACTTGATTGATTTCTGGTCCTTCTTCTTCATATGTTTCTGTCCTGATATCAGTATCTAGAGTGTCCTTTTCAGGACTGGAATCTGTATTCGTGCTGGAATCATCAATACCCAATTCTTTGTATCTTCCAGGTTGTCTTGGAGTCTTTTCTGTACTCTGTTTTGGTTTTACTTGACTCGCTTGTCGATAATGATGTCCTTGGACATTTAGATTCACCTGCCCTTGCATATACTGGTGAGTCTCCTCCAGGGCAGCAGACAAATCTCTTTTTGTAATCGGCACTGGTACTACAGGGATCGTGGGTAGCACATGTGTTTTCTTTGATTGTGGCGTAATTTGGGCTTCCTCCTCCCGTAATCGTTTTGTACCCCTCATTGGTTTTTGCGAGCTGGTTTCAGCTTGTTCAGCCACTACAACTGCTTTCCTTTTCTTCGGGACCGTAGCGGATTTTGCATACTTTGCTAGCCCTTCTGATGTCGGCATCTCCCGTAAGCAGTGTTTCATGTCTAGAGCTTCATATATCAGTAACGTCAAAGCTGAACCACCGTTCAAGAACTTCTTTTGCCCCCATTTCTTCTGGGCTTCAAATAATCGTTCTTGTACGTAACCTGTGAGATTCACTTTGTTGCCTATCTGTCTCATGGCATGCGATAGGAGTTGTACTACAATCTTTTGTGGTGCAGTGTATCTGTTCATGCCAGGAAAACAAAAGTGTTGATGTACCAAACGTACCGCGTCTTCAATATCTATTCTGTTAATCTCCAAGAATGATCTTTTCTTGGGGTCATGGCATTCCTCTTTGACATTAGTAATTCCTTCTTGATTCCATCCAAAGGCTTTATTGATCAATTCATGAGTGAATTGAATTGTCTTCCATGTGCCCACCTTGTCCAATACCTTTGCTTCTGGAACCGAAATCTTTGTAGCAGCCGGCTACATAGTATTCATTACCTGCGTACATCTTTGGAAGTCTGGTACGCATATAGGTATCTTCAAAAATGCTTCAATTCCAGCTTGAGTCCATACTTCCTCGATATGTGGTAACCCTTGTATTATGGTCTTGAAATCTTGTGACATGATAGGGAAGTAGTGATCCCTGTCCATAATCTTGATGGTTGCCATAAAGAGAAGTTCCGAGATAGGTTGGTCATCTCGAAACCAATGTCCTCTGACCTTGGTTATTGATCCCAATGGAAGCAGTAGTACCTCTTCCTGCTGTGTAGCTTCTGAGTCAGAAGATGTCATCTGCACTCAATATAGAGTATGAATTAATATCCATATGTTTTTTTCAGAAATCCTCCTCCATATGTTGGTTAATAATTCGATGTTGCTCCGAGTGCAAGGTGTTGTCCCTTTCCCGTGGGTGTGAGAAAGGTAATACCTGAATTTTTTCCATGTATTTTTATATTTTCTTGCTGAAAAGAAAACATAAAGGTTAGTCCATAGCCGAAGCGGTTAGTGAATTTTTTGGAGTAATATTTTTATGTATGTACAAGTGCTCTCCTATTTCCAAAGGGAAAATGTGCATGACTATCCGAAAGTAGAAGAAGGACGTGCCGAATGCTAGGCCTTGTAATGTGGCCCTATCATGCATACTTTGGATCTCAGCAACTCCTCATGTGTGCAATTGGAAGTAGTTGCTTGATGTATGCAGCTTGTCTTGTCTTTCGGCATCCAAACTTGCTTCACTTGGATGGAATGTATTGTATTTTCCACCTCTTTGATGAATGTGGTTCGTCTTCGGTAGTACGTCTGCTGATTCTGTTTTGGGAATCTCAGATTGGTTTGTATTGCATCTGTAGATTCCTTCTTCCTCCAATATGTCCTCTTTCTCATCTGATGTTGACCTTTTTGATGGTGATAGCCCTTCTGAGAATGTTCCTTGTTTGGGATGGTTGTCCTTGGAGTACATGACTTTGGGATCCATATTTTTGTTCGATCAGGTTGTGCAGTTATCAGTTTCTTTGGGATCCATATGCTATTGAGTCGTGGTTGACTGAAGTGTTCGAAATTCTTTGTCTTCCTATTCGATTGCTCACGCTGCTGTCGAAGACTTTTCTGTTGCTGAAGATATGCCTTCTTTTGGTCCTTTCTTATCCAAGCTAGTGTAGAATGTGGAATAGGGTACACTTTCACAGGTGTAGACTTTAATTCTTGCAGAGGAATATTCTTTCTTGTGCCTTGTGGTTTACTGGGCTCAATTTTATGTTTTTGTGCACTATTATGACTCTCTATACTCAAAGATGGGGTGTACACAGGACTCACGGTATTTCCACATGAAGTACTTGACGATGGGGTTTCTATATTGCTAGTGACCACACAATCATGACTTTGTTCCTTGGGATGAACTTCTGGCTCTATAATAGCGGCTTTGGGTGGTCGTTCGTCTAACAAACTAAATACCTCACGAGGTCCAATTCTGGCAGATATGTATCCTAAAGCCAGTTGAATGGTTACCTCATATTCATAGATCCAATCCTGTCCTAACACCACATCTTCAAGCAGATCCTGGTCCTGACACACTAAGAGTCTCTGCTCCATAGTGTTGTTCCCCATATGTAAAGGTAAAGTTATCTCACCTATGCATCGAGTAATTTTTCCTCCTATTCCAATTAGCTGTGCCTTTGATGGCCGTAACTCCTCGTTAAGTCTCTGAGACAAAGAAAACCGGATGCAGCTTATGGCTGCTCCTGTGTCTATGAGAGCATCCACTAAGTGGTACTCTTTTCGTCCTGCTCCCAGATTCAGGTAAGGTTGTCTTCTTTGTTGTCCAGAGTTCTCAGTGGCTCTAAAATTAGCCATTGGGATGAGTTCTTCTCCTATTCGATATCTCTCGTCTCTTTCTCTCATCCACTCTTTCCGTTTTCTGATACGTTCTAGGGCTTCTTGTCTCGCTTCTTCTCGTATGCGTTCTTCTTCCTTTTTCCTACTCTGAGCTCCTAACAGTCGTGCTAGCATTTGATCAGTCAAAGGCTCCATGTATCTTTTCACTCTGCATCCACTGATGTAGTTGGGAAAAATGTCTCCGTCTAGTGTGGCGAGATTGACTGCACCACTAGTAGAGATTCGATTTATAATCATGGGTCCGTATCCACGTTTTTGGAGCTTCTTTGCATGTTGTTTGAGGGTGTAAACTAGGACTAAGTCACCTTCTTTTAGTCCCTTGTCTTTTATGTGTGCGTCATAATAAGCCTTTTGTCTCCGCTTAGCGGCATAAATGCCCGCTACCGCTTGCAATCTAGTCTCGTGCAGCTTTTCAATTTGATCTAATTGCTGAGACAATTCATGACCGTTCCACTCATATTGCTGGGCCACTTTCAGTGTAGGTACTAAGAAATCAATTGGCAAAATTGCATTCTGCCCATACACTAGGTTGAAAGGTGTAGTTCCAATGGCCGTTTTATATGCCACTCGGAAGGCCCAAATTGCGTGATGCAATTGTTTGTCCCAATCTGACCTTCCATTATTGACAATCTTTGTCAATATAGTACATAGTACCTTGTTGGAACTTTCAGCTTGCCCATTAGCTTGAGGGTGGTATGGGGCTGATTTTTTATGAATCACCAGAAAGTCATTCATTAGTGACTCAATGACCTCGTTTAAGAAATGTGTTCCTCGATCACTCACTATCTCAATTGGTAGTCCAAAGCGTGTGAAAATGTGCTCAAAAAGAAATTTTGCTGTGGTTTGAGCATCATTTTTTCTAGTGGCTTTTGCTTCTACCCACTTAGTCAAGTAGTCGGTGGCTACTATGATGTATTCAGCATGAGATCCTTTGGCCGGTGGGTTGATAGGTCCTATGAAGTCAATTCCCCATTTGGTAAATGCTCTTGCACAAACCATAGGTCGTAAAGGCATGTCATCTCTTCTAATGGGATATTTAGCTTTCTGGCATGTTTCGCAGCTTCTCACATATGCTTCCGCATCCATATGTAGAGTTGGCCACCACAAGCCTGCAAAGAGAATCATCTTGACCGTTCTGTCTGTTGAGAAATGTCCTCCCGCAGCTCCTGCATGTGCCATTTCTAAGACGGAGAGATATTCATTTTCATGAATGCACAATCTTAGCTGGTTATCCTTCCCGCGTTTAAAGAGTTGTTTTCCTAAGATGACGTAATCCTTGCTCTGTTCTTCAAGAGCACGTCTTCTTGCTAGAGTAGCTCCATCAGGGTACTCTCGAGTTTTCAAGAACTTTACTAAAGGCATGCTCCACCTTGTTGCTATTGTAGAATAGCATAACGTAGAGTTCTCGTCTGGGATTTGTTCTTGACAGGTTGGACAGGTTGACACATAATGATGTGCATCTCGTTGCATGGTTGGCCAATATATGCCAAATCTCTTGAGTGTTTGCCATGTTCCAATTGCGTTCAAGTGAGTGTTCCATTGATTTATGTGTGCTTTCTGAAGCCACATTTTTTGTTCATCTTCTTCCACGCATCTCATCAGTAGTCCGCTTGAATCCTGGTGGTATAAACTTCCAGCAATAATGTGAAGGTTTTTAGTCCTCCAAAGATCTTGCTTTCGGTTTGGCGTGATCCCATCTTTAGGTCCATGTGTAAGTATAGGGATCAACTTTTCGGCCCATTGAGGACATACTTCCAGGTTAAAAAGATAGGTGTCTGGCAGATCATCAGGAACTCCGCTAGGTGGCTCTCCGTGTTTTAACCTAGAAAGGTGGTCTGCTCTCACATGTGTGTTTCCTTTTTTGACTATTACCTCAAAGTCAAACTCCATTAGTAACAAGAACCATCGCACCAACCTTCCCGTGTTACAAGGTTTATTGACTAAATACAACAAAGCTTGATGGTCTATAAAGAATTTGAATTTGTTGGCTAAGAGGTAATGTCTAAACTTCTTTACTGCATAAACCATTCCTAAGCCCTCTCTTTCTGTAGTCGTGTAATTTCTTTCGGCTTGGTTTAATTGTCTACTCGCATAAGCAATTGGATGGTCAAGCTTTCCTTCATCAGCCGGTTGAGCTAGGATACATCCAATTGCATAGTTCGAAGCATCAACATGAATATGAAAAGGCTTGCTCCAGTTGGGTGATTTTAGAATTGGGGCTGTACTCAGCCTCTTTTTAAGCTCGTTGAAGGCCTTCTCACACTCGTCTGTCCAAGTGAACTGAGTCAATAGACCGTATAAGGGCTTAGCTATTATGGCATACATGTGAATAAACCTACGGTAATATCCACAATGTCCCATAAAGGCTTGTACTTCCTTTACATTTTTGGGTCTTGGTAAGTCCAATATGACTTTAATCTTATCCTCATCCGTAGATATCCCATTTCTTGAGACTATGTGTCCTAGTATTTTTCCTTGTCTTACCATGAAGACACATTTTTCTGGGTTTAAGCAGACTCTATACTGCCTACATTTGTTGAATATCTTCCTTAATTCCGGTATGTGATCGGGTCTTTGATTGGAATACGTGCAAAGGTCATCTACATACACTTCCATGCTTTTTTTCAAAAATTCCTTGAAAACGTGACACATTAATCGTTGGAAGGTAGCCGGTGCATTAGTGAGTCCAAAGGGCATCACTCTGAATGCATACACACCCCATTCAGTGGCAAATGCTGTCTTGTGTTGGTCCTCAGTCGCAATAGCCACCTGATTGTATCCGGAGAAACCATCTAGGAAGCTATAGACCTCTTTACCTGCTACCCTCTCCAATAGATGATCCGTAATCGGTAATGGGTAGCTATCACGTATAGTGGCTGCATTCACCTTCTTCAGATTTATGCACACTCTCAATTTTCCATTTTTCTTAGGCACTACTACTAATGGCGATACCCATTCTGTGTGTTCTATCTCGTATATGAATCCAGCATCCAACAACTTATCTATTTCTTCTTTTATCTTGGCTGAATACACATCATTATAAGTATAAGGTCTCTGTTTAGAAGGTTTGGCTTCGGATGTCATGGGAATTCTATGCGCACATATAGATAGATCTACTCCTTTTAAGTCCTTATAAGTCCAAGCAAAGACATCCCGGTATTCTCTTATGAGTCGAATCAACTCTTGCTCTTCTTCCGCTGAGACATCCTGTCCTATGAAAGTACATCGTTCCTCTCCTCCTTCCATGGTTACCACTATTTTTTTGGTTTGTTCTTTATTATCATATGCTATTCCAGGTTGTGCTTCTCTTTTAGGCATTTGAATAGCAATCTTCCTCTCTTCCACTTCGTATTTTTTGAAATGAGCTGGTACCTCAAATTGGTCTTGAAGCTTGTTATCTTCATCTTCTAACTCCCTTTCAACTTCTAATTCTTCCTTTTGTGTGAGATCCTTATGTTGTTCATTGGCAGTGATATCCATGTTGGTGGTACTAATCCCTAGATCCATGGGTTCTGGTTCCATTTCAATGCTCTCGTAGTCCTCCTTCCAGTCTTTCTCAATTACTTCTCCTTCTTCTGCCTCCTGAAGGACTACCATATACAAACTAACATCATAACCCTCCTCGTCAATACATTCGTTCATAGTTACCACTTCTTCGTTTACACAAACATCGAGGGTGGCTAAGATTTCCATCCAACCGTGAGGTTCGAATTCTTCGTCTGGAAATACTTGTGGCATATAAGCTGGATCTTGTACCGATCTCACTACACCTTGTTTCTGCTGCCAACTTTTTCTTCTCTCTTCTTCCCTTTTTGCAGCTTGGCATATCCATAGATGAGTGTCCTCGTTCATCCAGGATTGGTCACTAGAACCTGCACTATGAATCGATTGATCGTCTTCCTCTTTATGGACTTGATTCCATTGCAGAGGTGGTACATCTTGATATGTGTACGTATGTAGGTTGATCCTAGTGGTGACCCCTGCGTGTTGTAGGTACACTGCATCTTTTCCCCAGTCTTGTACAACCTTTAGCTGTCTCATGAATGGCCTTCCCAAGATCATTTCATAATTGCTTGGCCTTTCAAAGTGACAAATTGCTAAAGTATGTTCGAATTCCACTCCGCACGTAGCGAAGACTACTCGTTCCAACAATCCTAAGGGTCTTTCCGTATGTCCATCTGCCATTTGAATTTTCATACGTGTTGGTCTCAATGCTGGCTTTCCCCACTTCTCCCAAATTTCTTTGGTAGCAATGCCAACACCAGCTCCTGAATCTAGTATGGCTTTGGTTGTGTAACCCCTATAAGTGATTGCAAGACAGGTATTTCCTTCATCTCCTTCACTAAAGTCTCCTACTTTATCCACTGGAATTCTCACCGTTTTCACTTCGTCATCTACCTCCTTCTTTTCCTCCTTGACTTCCCATTGATCGATCAATTTCTCTTTTAAATGTGGTTTTACCTTTAACAGTTCTTCAAATGTTAAGGTACATGGGATTTTCACCTCTCTAAGGCGTTGTATGATCTCCGATGTTTGAACTGATGGATTCGTTTTTCGTCTCTTTATTGATGGAATGCGATACAATTCTGAGTTGTGCTCGTATTCCCCGGTGTAATTGGGTAGTTCCTTTACATCGTCTTCCACTTCTTTGTCACTTGCATCCATTGGAAGAATTTCTTCTGAATTAAGTTCAGGTATTGAACCTTCCATTTCGTTTTCTGCTTCTAATTCTTCAAAGGGCGGTTCCATTCCTTCCACTTTTTTCCACTTGTCCTCTTGAACTCGCGCCCATAGATCCTTAGTCCAGTCTCCTTCTGTTTCAGGGACTATGGATCCTTCCTTTCCCTCATTACCAATTTCATTATTCGGAGGTCTACTTATGTTAGGCTTTTCCTGATTGTTTAGACACTCTTGGAATTTTTCTTCGCAAATTCGGTTGTTTGGTAAAGGTGATGCGGGTTTTTCTAATGTTTGTTGGGCAACTTCTATTAATTTTTTGCAGATTTCCAATCTTTCTTTCTCTAAGTCGCCTCTCGGATACTCTCTCTCCTGTTGTTCTATGGTAGGCCCTGCTTTTATTCTCGCCTTGTATGCCTGAATCCACATGGCTAATTCTTCAGGCATTGGGTCCGCTAATACCGATCCTACCTCCTTCCTTTTATTCTCCTTTTCATTTTCTTCTTCTACTTGTGATTTTTCTGTTGATTTTGGTTTTCTCTTTTCATTTTCCTTCTTTCGCAATAACTTTTTTTCTTTTATCCTGTCTTTCCTTTGCTTCCATCTTTGGGATCGTTTACTGGTGATACTTTTTTCTGGTTCTTCGGAATCTTCCACTCTGTGAGGGATGGGTGTATTTCCCTCTTTGTCACTTTGATTATTTCTGTCTGATTTATCAGGGTTCTCTCTAGCCTTTGCTCTTGTTACGGCTTTTAAAGGTATAGTGTTCTCTTTGTCACTCCCTGACGATTCAATTACTTCTATCACGTTAATCTGCACATTAGAAGTGACTTTGTTGGGGTTCTTAGGACAATCTCTGAAAAGATGTTCCTTCCCACAATCGTTACAGTATCCTTCCCAAATTCGTTGTGGTGTTGGTGGATTTAGCAATGTACATTCTCTAATATAGTGGTCACCTCCACATCTGTAGCATGGTCCTCTGGGTACAGGCGGTCTATTCATTGGTCGAGGTGGCATGGTTGCTCTAGGAGCTGTATACATTAATGGTACATAATCTTGCTCGTAGTTATATGAACTTTCTGGCATCTCCATGCCATAAGCATATGGGTCATATTGTTGCCCACATTCCATTATTGAGCTCTCATAACCAGGGTATATTCCTTGACTAGATTCGTAAAATGAGTCATATGGTTCACTGCTAGTCAGAGGTGTGGCTGGCACTATAGCCCTTTCTAGGTTTTCCTCTGGATGCGCTATCTTAACTGGGACAACGTTCTGAGGGTGGGGCGGTTGTTGTCCTAGCACTGGTTGAGGCTGCGTATATCCCTGGTATGTGTATGGTCGTGGTATTGGTGCCTGCGGCTGATATGAGGGATATCTAAAGGCTTCTCCTCCCTGTTGGTTCTGCGGATATCCATATGGTCTCACATAAGGCTGGGTGGGTCTGGTTTGCCTATTGTAAGGGCAGTTCTCGGTGCTATGGTTTGTGTATCTCTGCTCTATACTGCAATATTGTAGTGGTCCGGGGACAGGGGGTCTATGAGAAGCATAGGCAGGTGGTGGGACTACTCCCCTAGTACACAAGTGAGAAGGATGATCTCCTCCGCACTGCATACATCTTCTAAGCATAGGCATTCTCATAGGGTTGGTGGGATAATTCCTCTGTCCTTGCATATTCAGTTTTTTAGCTAACAAGTCGGCAATTTCCTCTACGTTGTTTTTAGGGTTTGATGTGCTACTTGTTGACTCTTCGCTTTTCACACTTTCTTGGGGTATTTTCAAGTCTTCTGCAAGGTTATCTTCTAGGTCTATACATTCCTTCATACACTCTTGCAAAGTTTGAACTCTCTTCACGTACACTAATGACCTCAAGGTTCCGTTCAGTAGTCCTTCTAAGAACAATGATACCATCTTGTTTTGTGTTGGTCTCTCTTCTATGGGACATCTATCCACATACTGCTTGAATCTCCTAGCTGCCAATCTGACTGACTCAGTCGGGACTTGTTTGAAGCTGTGGATTAATGACGAAGAATTGTTTTTAATTCCAGATTTGGTAAATTCTTCAATCATTTCTTGATAAACCTGATCCATGTTCTGAAAGGTACTTGGATCCAATGGCTGAAACCAGGCCAGAGCTGTGTCTGACAAGGTAAGGCCAAAAGACTCATATTGAATCATGAAGTCATCTACCTGCTCGGCTCTGACTACTTGTTTAAATTCTGCTATGTGATTATAGGGTTCACTCGAGCCATCATAATGATTTCTCATGCACTTGGCCACTTGAATCGACCTTAGTCTCCTTCCTGCTTCAGGTTGTCTCGGCATTACAGGGTAATTGGGTCTTCCTATTGGTATGCCTGGTCCTCGTACTACCTGTGGTCTGACTGGAGCATGAACTCCATGTCTTGGGTCAATGGCTGGTTGTGGCCGGTAATTAGGATTAGTGGCAGGCATTGCAAATTGTACATGTGGTCTGACAGGGATCTGGGTTTGTTGAGTTTGTTGTGTTTGTCCCGAATGTTGACTTGAATCATTTTGAGAAGTTCCATGTGGATTACGTGACGTAGTGGCTTGGTCCCTTGGGGGGAACACTGGGATGTTCTGATATTTCAGCTCAGCTCTCTCTACTTCTGTGATTGGCCAATACCTTCTGTGATTTTTGTCCAAATATGTGATGATGGTGGGGAATTCAGGGTCTTGTAACTCATAGATGGTAACTGGATTAGGAGCAGCTTCCCAAATAGAGGAATGGGCTCTGAGCAAGTGCTCCATCCCGTTGATCAAATACACATCTATTAGAGTGTCATCCTGGGGAACTAGGTCTCCTCTCCAAAGTTTAGTAATTGTTGATCTCCCTCTAGGAGTAGTTACTTGCTCTTCGTTTCCACTTCCATTTAAGCTTGAAGCATTATTTTCCTCACCACGCTCATTGATGATTTCGGGGTGTTCTGTGACTACGTATTGAATGTCTTGTTTATCCATGTACAGTCCTCCTATGTACTTAACTGCTGGTCTTGACACTATGTAGGCCTCTGAAGCCTTCCTTAGTCTGGCCACTGATCTGTTTAGACCATCCAAATAGATAGGGATCTCATTGTGGTTGGTGCTCACATACTCTAAGGAAGTTCTGTATTCGCCCTCAATGATGGACATCTGGCCAATCATGGGCACAGTGTTTTGCATATCCTCTGAAGCCATGGGGATTTCTCCTTCTGACTCACTAGAGGTCTCAGAATAGTGTGAACGGTTGCTTGGTTCAGCTACACTCCCTACGGAGGAAATTACACTTCTTCGGCTTCCTAGGGTTCTTCCTGATCTCAGGTTCATTCACTTAAGAGCTCTGATCAATTCTTGTCCACCTCTAGCCTCTAGAGTTCTAAGTTATGGCTTAGAAGTCTAGGAAAAACTCAGGCTGGAAAGTGACTGAAAGAAAATTTCAAGTCACGATACTTGATTCTCACGATCTCTTGAGAAAACGATCGCTGACAAACGATACTTGGATGAAACGATCGCTGGAAAACGATCTTTCCCTAAACGATCTCTGACTGGGAACGATACACGACTTCTCAGTGAAACGATCTACGACCTTTGACCAAAACGATCGCTGGCAAACGACACTTGCGTCTAAACGATACTTGATCAGAACGATCGCTGGAAAACGATCTTTGACTACACGATCTCTGGGTAAAACGATCTCTCGCAAAGCGATCTCTGGTTGAAAACGATACACGACCGACGATATCTAGTAGGAACGATCGGCGATACTTGACCTGAAACGATACGCGATCTCTCCCTAAACGATACACGATACTCGAAATGGAACGATCGACGATCTTCACAAGAAACGATCGGCGATACTTGGGCTGAAACGATACCGATCTGTAACAAGTGTCGTGATCTCCGCCAAACGATCGACGACCGACGACACCCGTGACAAACGATACGCGACCTTTGACAAGTGTCGCGATCTCTGGATAACGATACTTGGCAAACGATACGCGATCGACGACCTCTGATCAAAACGATCTCTAACGAAACGATACCGATCTCTATCTGAAACGATCTACGATCTCTCACGAAACGATCGACGACCGCTGGGAAATATCGCGATACTCAACCGCAGGAGTAAAACGATACTCGACCGCGGGAGCAAAGCGATACTTGACCCTTAGACAATTTTTGACAAAAATTTTTAAGTTTTGATTCAATGCAATTATGTTATGCACTCTCCTCCCCCTTCTCCACTCTCTGGATCACTCAAAACTCAACTTTTCACCTCAGTCCAACCCAAACGATCTCTGACGCAGGTCGTTTCACACTGAAATTGATTTTTTTGAATGATATAAATGGATTAGGACTTGCTAGGCTCACCTCTGATGCTCTTTCAACACCTTGCTCCCTTTCCCTTGCTTTGTAATGCTCCAGGTCGCCTAAAAACTCGCCCACGATCTCTGCAAGCTCTCACGACACTCGACACTGCTCTCCACGATACTTGTTCAACAAGTAATTTGAAAAATGAAATTTTTTGGCTTTTATACTTGGCAGTTCCTAGCTTATAAAAAAGGAAAATTTTTGAACCTCACTAAAGCCTACTCTACTCTCCACTCACTCCTACTCTACTTCTTCTACTCACTTCCCTAATCTATCAACTCACTACACACACTCCAAGAATGAGAAGTAGCAAGTGCGGCTGAAATTGACTTACCAAAGAAGAGAAGATTTCCGCCCCTCCAAGTTCTTCAAAGCAAAAAGCTACTTACCATCACACGAATGCCTCGGTTTGATTCGTCACTCCCCGGCAACGGCGCCAAAAAGTGTGTTGACCTAAGCTTCAACTTAGGGACTTGCGGAGAAAGAGACTATACCTCAATCCCCTCACAAGTGCATCTAGTGGGGATACACGCTTTTAATTATCAATCCAAAGAGTATGCAAACCTAGCCGAGTGTATGAAGACATGCAATCACGTAATGGTCAATGCAAATGAACTACTCAAGAATGAAAATGAGGTAAATGCTTATCCTAACAAGCTTCTACTGTAGGTCAAGATGAAACGATACTTGGTGCAGCATCCGTCAGTATTTTGGACTTTTCTCCTAGCTCCGAGCTCCAAACATAGCAAATAGCATATGCGTTTCGAAGCTCTTGAGAAGACGCATCCAATGGCAGTGGCTTCGCTCAATTCCAACGCTCCTACTTCAAGTTATGACAGAAATACTGAATCGCGAAAATACTTTCCTACGCTTCAGCACTTCCTACACCTCACACACACCTCTCCTACAGCAAAGAAACACTCTCAAGGATAGACAACACTCACAAGCACTCTTTCCAAGCAATACACATGCACACAAGCTCACGAAGAAGAAGATGAAGAGGGAAGAAGACACAAATTCGAATTTCTGTGCTCTCTCTTCTCACAATGGCAAAAAGTCTTTTACAAAGAGTCACATTTGACTTATATACTAGTGCCCTAAAAATGGTCCTTTCACACAAGTGACCGGCACTTTATTCACTAAAAGCTAATTTCCTACTATTTTACATGGGTAAGCTTCTATTCTTCTGTGAGAATGCATCTAGAGGACTCCTCTAGTGCCTTTACAAAGGGAAATATATTACAAAAATGAATATGTTACAAAAATATGTGGTCCAAATCGGAAAAATTTTGGGGCCCGTCTTTTTCTCTGCTTTGTGCGCTCTTTAGCTCTGCAACACTCTCCCCCGCTTCGCCTCTGTCGTCCCTTGACAGACTTTGCTTCGCGCACGCGCCCTGTGGTCAGTGTTGTCTGATTCTTGATCTTGCATTACGTTTTAGAGGCGCTCTGATTTGTCCTGGTTGCACACGTTGGACCTGGTTGATTCGGTTTGCCACGCACGCCATTAGTGCACATATGCGGATGTAGCTCGTAAGCCTTGATCTGAAACCTCTGCAACTCAAGAGGTTGAAACATCCACATAGGTGATACATGTTGGCCCTGATTCCTTCTTCCGGCTGCGTGCTTTTCCTTGGTGTGTGCGCCCCTGCGGGGCTTCCTGCAGAGATGCATCTTCAAATTTGTCTTTTAGTGAAGCTGTTTCTTTCGTTGCTTTCTTTTTTTCCTCTTCTTACTCGTCTCACCCTCGACAAAAATCATCAGCATTTCTTAGGTTCCTTGGGGCTTTAGGTCTCTCGATTTCTTCTCTATCTGTCTCTGTTCTCATCCTTTCTCTTCCCAAGGCGTTGGCAAAACTTACCTCTGGCCTATCTCTACTTCTGTCCCTCTGAGCCCCATGAGCTTGGGATGTTCCAGCTCCTTGGTGGCCATTCGAGACATTAGATCTTGGTTGGGGAAAAATAAATTCACCCTTCCAAGTGTAGGCATGTCTACCATGTTCTGAGACCACAAAGATCCTCTCTAAAGTATTGTCTAAATAGGTCACATTGCCCGGGCTATCAGGATCTTTAAACTCATAGCTTGTGATCATTCCTACCTCATTCAGTTGATCAGGCTTATACCTCCAAAATGCTTCATCGGTCTCTCGGTTCAAGAGCATATCTATGCTCTTATTGTCCTAGGAATCCACTCTGGTGTGATAATTCTAGTAAGAACTAATTTGCCTCGAGGTGTTTAGGCTCTCCCCCTATGTTCCCTTGCTCTAGGTCACCTATGTCCATTTCTGGGATCACATTACTAAATTTTTCTATCCTATTTGGGTGGCTGGTGACCACGTATATGGTTCCTTCTTTGTCGAGGTCTGCTCCATTTTCAAACTTGACTGCTGGATGTTCTAGTCCAATGGGTTGATCTGGGTTTTTGATATGGACCACAGATCTTCCTAGGTCGTCCTCATAGATGCACACACCTAATCGGTTGGTCCTAAGGTATTCAAGTTGCGTCTTGTAAGGGCCTTCAACCCTTTGTAAGTATGGCACGCCTGAACTTCCTGTGGGTCTCTCCATACCATGAGACATCTCGGACTCGCTGGTTTCAGAGCTAGGGTAGTGTGAATAATGGCTCAACTGTTGGGCCCAAGACCGAGCAGTATGATTGACACTAGCCTCTAAAGACCTAAGACTCTATCTATCTCTCCCTAGGTGTTGTCCTGATCTAAGGTTCAGATGCTTGATTGAAAAACCCCAATTTTTATCCCAAGTACAACCTCATTGCATATCAAATTGTATTAATCACTTGTTCTTTTAAATTTATCTTAGGATGTCACTTCTTGTCCAATCAATCTTCATCGTGAGGAATACTTAGGTTTTATCATGTTTGAGTTTGGTTGCTTGATTTAAATTCTTTTCCCTTATGTTGTTTCGCAAATGTAATCTCTTTGTACTTGCACTTGAGTGATTAGAGTTCTTGGACTTGATCATGCTTAACGTAACCCTAATGAATCAAAACCTCTATCCGTACTTAGATGAGCTAGGAATTGACAGAGGATGTTGAGAATTTCCAACCTTTAGTTTCTCTCCTTGGTTGCCCTTGTGTGCCCAGGAAGCGTGTTCCCAAGCTTGCACTTAATCTTGCTTAGAATCCCCTTCGACGCTCTCAATGGACCTGCAATAGTCCCAAGTTAGCTCAAGATTTAAATTCAATTGACACAATAGACCATGTTCATTCATGCAATTCAGAGATCAAATTGTCCTTTGGTCTTTATGGAAAACAATCCCAAAGACCCCTCAATTTTCTTCCCCTGGGGTATGGTCAACTTAAAACCCAAAATCACAGCAAATGGATTTCGTATGAGAAAGTTATGCCAATTCATGGTTCTAGAGCTAAAGCAGGGTTAAAACAGGCTAACATGCAGACAGGATTTCTCAAATTACCTATGTAGTGGCCTCGCAATGCTCAATTAACCCTTAATGTTTCCCAAATATTAGCCAAAAAATAGACCAAATATCTCTTGCCCTAAAAAATGCTAAATTTGCTCGTCAATCGCGACCGAGTGGTCTGTCAATCGCGATTGATATGTCAGTCACGATTGACGTGTCGGTCGTGATTGACAGGTCCGTCGTGGCTGTCAATCACGATTGATGGGTCAATCGTGATTGACACGTGGCCCGAAAATTCAATCAGTCGTGGTCAAACAATCATTGACTTTGTCGGTCGTGATTGATAGGTCTGTTGGGGTTGTCAGTCGCGATTGATGGGTCGATCGCGATTGACACGTGGCACACGAAAAGTCTGTCGGTCGTGGTCAGTCGATCGTTGACTCTGTCGATCGCGATCGACGTGTCGGTCACGATTGACACGTCCGTCGGCAAGTGTCCATCGTCGTCTGTTGATCACGATTGACAAAAAACTGAGGAATTTTAAAATTTCAAACACATATTCAAGATGCTCTAGGCCTACACATCATATTTATGCACTTAGTTTAGCAAAAGGATCACTTTTTCTATCGATCGCGATTGACAGAGGTCAATGCCTCGGGACTACACAGTCAAAAATTTTACCTCCTAGAGCTGGTACAGCTGTTGGGGATGCTGATTCCTGCAAAAAATCTCAAAAAACATAGAAAAGCACAAGCACGCCAACGCTCTCTCTCACAAGTGAAATGAGGGGAAATGGTATGGGAAGGGTGATATGACCAACAAATTGAAAATGTCGTGATGATGGAAATGGAGATGGGAGATGGTGATGATGGTGATGGTGAAGAAAACAAAAGTAAATAAATGGAAGTGAAGAAAATACCTATGAATCCAACTTCTCAGCTCTACGTCTTACCATCACACGCTTGTCATAAAAGCTCAATCTCCGGCAACAACGCCAAAATTTGGTGTAGCTCAGTGATGAGTAGCACCTCCTTTAATGTCAATCTGGGAAGACGTGAGGATGGTATGAAGACCTCAAACAAGTGATGGCACAAGTGTGTGAGTGAGAAGCACACAAACATGCACACACATACACACACGCGCACACAAGGCAAGAACAAAGAGAGAGACAATGGAGTTCTTTAGATTACTCAAAACATGTCTCATACAAGTTCAAAGCTACAACAAGCTAACCTCAAAAATGAGCTCTCTAGCTCTATTTATAGTTTTGACTAGCTTTGGTCCTGTCCAGACCTAGTGTCCGGCCTAGTTAAAAATTAGGTTCTATGGCTAATTTGGGGGCTCAAATAAGCTCTAAAAATTATGAAAATTGGTACGTAAATACTACTAGTACTCCTCAAGCTCAAGGACTCCTTGGCTTGCACAAAATGGAGTAGGAATAATAAAAAATGGTATTTACAATGAAGTGAAGTGACTACAATCACTATTTGGAAATATTGTTACATGGGAAAATTATAGGCCTATTTGCTAGATCTGCGTTGACTGCTTTGCCTTCTTGTTCCTTGCTCTAACTCCCTTCTTTGGCTTCCTTGTCTCGTAAGTCCTTGACTGCCCTGACCACTACCAACAGGGGTCATGGGGCTTCAAAAGTATCTTGGCCTTCTTCAGTTATTCATCCACTAGGAATTGGTTGCGGTTCGTAGTCATCTTCAAAAGTTTTCTCCACTAGAATGGAGGCTATTTCTTCTTCTACTGGGACCTCTGATGGCAATAGCGGTCTTTCGTATTACAAGAGATGAGTTTTCAATTATGTAACCTTGCGCTACTAAGTCAATAGGCACTGAAGAGGTTGATATTGTGGTCGTCAGGGTAGTTGTAGTGTCTGACGGTCTTTATTGTTGAAGTTGATTCATTTCCTATTATGATTTGTCATGGGCCTCTAGAAGGTTGGCATAATTTTCTAGAATGATTTTTATGTTCTCAAGGGGCACAACTTGAAATTTTGATGGACTTATGGTCACAACTGGTGTGTTCTCTATTGCTGCTTCTAGATTTTAGAGTTGCAACTTTCTATTCTCCTTGTGAACCACTACGAGATGTATTCTTAATAGTGACATGTTGTAGTGGAGTTTTGACTTATGTTCCATCTGTGTTCGAAGATGACCTTTGACTTGTTTCATGGCTTTTGCATCTATATTCTGCAACTTTGCTTCCAATGTGCTATGGGCCTCCTGTAACATATGAAACTGTGTTTGTAGGCTTTCACTCTCTTCCTCTAGTGTAGCTATTCATTGTTGTAATTCGGTAGAGAACTCTTGTAGCATCCGGTTATGTGCATGTAGTTGATGGTACTATATCCTTAGTTGCGATAGACACTGAAGCATGGTGTGAAATGCAATATCTATAGATGATGATGTAGTTTGTACAGTGGTTGATTGGGGAATGGGGGATGGTGGAATCATGGGGGGAGGGGGAGGTGCTATGGGTGGCGAAATGTCCATGTTGTCAGATGTGCAGGTGAGAGTGATGTCTACCATATACATCGGAATGGTAGGTGGTGCATGTGAGGTGGTAGTGAATAATTATGATGTGGGTGTGAGAAACAGAACAGATAAAGGGGGTGGGTTGGGTGAAGGGTCAGAACAGGCTAGAGAAAACAGCCTACATGGCTTGGAGGATTGGTGGGATGGAGGTGGTAGACTTAATGTTGTTGTAATGGTGGTGGTATGATACAAAGGGTTGTCAAAAGAGGAAAACAATGTAAAACTAGGAGTGGGACTATAGAAGATGAAGGTTTTCTCTATGGGGTTAGTAGTCGGGTTGATATTTGTAGCTTCTATTCTAGGAGATGATGGTGGGGGTGTTGGAGGTAGTGGCTTGATTGATTCTTCATGGATGGCAGTCGTTTCATGGCAAGGAGTTCCCATTGCTTGGGATGTTGTCTTGATTGGTGCGGTTTTCATAGTGGTTGTCTCGACAGTGGTGATGGGGATCTGAATGTTTTTCCCTAGCCTTGATCTAGTTTACAATTTACATGCATTGTATGTGTCATGGACCTTTGCAATGTGTATGTGATTGATTCCACAACACCATAGGTTTCAGATAGTAATTACAGGGATTCACTGAATTCAGAATTGACACCAATCTCTTCCAAGAGTTGGGTCATGAGCACTCTACTCTATTCAGAAAGTACCTGTTGTGCCTGCATCCTTTTCATCTTTATTTGAGGGTACATGCATGCCATGCATGCTAACTGCATCTCTTACCAATTCTAGAGTGAGCTCAAAATTTTCAATTCATTGTTGCGTGATAGAGAAGGAATTACAAATGTTTCTGGTTGATCTTTCACACTACTAGCTTGTAGGGTGGATACCAAATAATAACAGCATTGGAGGTCTGGCTTGGTAAGGGGGGCTTGAAATATTCTGCTAACCCTGCACATTGCCAAATAACTTGTAGTTTTGGGGTGTTCTAGAGAGTCTCGAATTCTTTTGAAAGAAATTGGAACCATCCCCACGCATTGCTAAATTCACACTTGGACTCCCATATGTATGTTGCATCCCCTAGCTGCACTAGCATCCCATTGAGCCAATGAGAATGACCGCTAACTTTCTCCGTAAGTCCTGTAGGTGGATGGAGAATTGGTATTTGGTGCAGGTGGTGCAACTGTACAGGTCGCTCTATTGGTGACACTTCAATGGGCAGGTTTTCAATACTAACTCCACTTTTACTTGTGCCTATGCCTTCTTGTGAACTAGTGCTTGTTGTGCCAGCCATGATGCAATGGTCATATTGTTTCTCTCTTAATCTGCTAGAAGAGGAGATCATATTAGCATTGCAATGAAAACATGATGATGCTTTGTCTCCTTTACAATACCAACATGACACTCGCATTGGTTAGAAAGTTAATGAGTGAAGTGTTTGTAGTGTTTGTGTGTGTTGGTTAGTAGATTAGTGATTTCCCTAGATGCATACTCTGGATATGCACTGTACTCAGGATGTATCTACTTTGGTGTGGACTTCTTTACAAAGTTGAGCCGAGAGGTTTGATACAAGGTTTAATTCTCCAAAATTTTATCGAGGGATTGTAACTTGTGGTAGTGATGACATGTAACGCCCTCTGGAGTAAATCGTCTTGGATTTGGGACTTTTTGGGTACCCATTCCCTGATGATCCTAGGTGTGATTTGATGTATGGAGGTGTTGAGTGCATATGTTCACCATGAAGTTTGTGATGTGAGTGTCTTTGAGTGGTGATTCAAGCTTGGGAGCTTATGTGAGGCTACTTGAGCTTTTAAGCAAGTCTTGGACACCCAAATGTATTTAGCATTGGGATTATCCTTCATCAACTGCTTTGGGACCCGAGTAGAAATTATCTTGTCTGGTTTACTTTCGGACGGCTGCTTCACTATAGTCTTAGATTGCATAGTTTGTTTGGTGCTTTGTTGGGTTTCGTCTCGTGAGTAGAGGGTGGTTCACCCTTCAGACCCAAATCTACTTCATTCCATGAGGTACTCTGTTCTGCATCGATCATTGAGCCTATGAATTGGTTTTCTGGGTTCTCTTCTTCATGGGTTGCCTTGTTTGCATTCCTAAGAAGGGAGTTCCATATTGGCTTCTAGGCAACTTCTTGAATGGCCTTCTTCTGCACCATAGAACTTTGGACAAGAATAGCATCATTATCTTCATGTGTGTTCCTCGAAGGACCAGGAATGGGTGCCTTTCCTAGATCCTTGAATGCTTGATTTTCTAACTCAATGGTGATGCGGTTCTGATTTACCCAGACCTGAAGAAATCCACTTCTTAGGTTCAAGTTGACTACATGGTTATAAATCCAATCTTGGCCCAAGACGAGAGGCTCGGTGAGATCCTTGTCTTAACACACTAGCACCTTGACTTTCATTGGAACATCTTGAATGTAGGTGGGAAGCTCCACCTCACCCAAGTAAGGAGTTTCCACACCTCCCAATCCTATGAGATATGCTTCTATAGGATTAATACTTAATTGAAATTCTTCACAGTAAGAAAGATGGATTGCACTAGTTTCTGCACCTAAGTCAATCAAGGCTCTTACCATCCTTGCGATGTTTCCTTGACCTACTTCTAGGGTCACAAAAGGATATCAATCAACAATTTTTGGGGAACTCACACCTGATGCTTGGCACATGGCCATGTGGTATCTTGGATCATCATGAGCGTCTAACCTAATCTCATCTCTACCCTATCTCCTCAATTTCATTCATTGGATTCGTTTGAAGGCTTCTTCATGTGCTTCTTCTTGCACTCGTTTTTCCTCTTCCTTATGTTTATTCATAGTGTTGAGTCGACTACGAATTTCCTCTTTGAGGGGTTCTTGATATAATTCGACTCTGTATCTAGTAGTGTAACTAGGTAGGACATCACCTTCTAGAGTAGCTAATTGGACAGCTTCACTTGTTGAGATCCTATTGATGATCATAGGTCCATAACCTCTCTTATCCAACTTTCTTGCATGTTGCTTCAAGGTTTGCACTAAGACTAAGTCTCTCACTTTTAAGCCTTCATCCTTCACATGGGCATCGACGTAAGCCTTTTGCCTTTTCTTGGCCACATATACTCCTGCATCTACCCTTAATCTTATTTCACCTAATCATTCAAGATCAAAGATTCTAGACAAGAGTTCATGACTGGTCCATTGATGCTCCTATCCTACTTTCAATGTGGGTATCAGGAAATCTAGCAGTAGCACTGCATTTTGGTTGAATACCATCTGAAAGGGTGTGGCTTGGAACACCATTTTATAGGTGACACAATATGCCCAAACAACATGGTGTAGTTGTTTGTCCCAGTCAGAGCATTTATTATTCACCACATTACATAGAATCTTATTTGTGCTCTCAGCTTTTCCGTTAGCTTGTGGATGATAGGGGGCAGACTTCTTATGTATCACCAAAAATTCTTGGAGAAGGTTTTCAATGACTTCATTCAAGAAGTGTGTGTCTCTATCACTCATTACCTCTATTGGTAACCCATATCTCATGAACACATTTTCAAATAAGAACTTAGTTGTTGTTTGAGCATCATTCTTTGTTGTGGCCTTTACTTCTACCCACTTGGTTAGATAGTCCGTGGCAAGAATAATGTATTCAGCATGTGAACTCTTAGCTGGGGGATTAATAGGACCAACAAAGTGTATTCCCCACTTAAAGAATGCACGTCCTCCCTTTTAGTGGCATCTCATCTTTACGTATAGGGTATTGATTTCACTGACAAATATCACACCTCTTTACATAGGTATGTGCATCCATGTGAAGAGTTGGCCACCAAAGACCTGCGAATAGAATTGTCTTGATCACATGGTCTGGTCCAAAGTGTCCTCCTACCACACCTTGGTGAGCAGGCTCTAAGATCTTAAGTATTCACTCTCATGGACACATAGTCTTAAGTATTTGTCTCTGTCACGCTTGTATAAATTATCTCTAATGAGTGCGTAATCTAGTGCTTCTTTTTCTAAGCTCTTTCCTCTATCCAAAGCCATCTCTTGAGGAAATGTTTTCATCCTCAAAAAGGCTACTAACAATTCGCTCCAATCTGGTACTAAAGAAGATATAGGGTGACATGTTCCACCAGTGGCCTAACTGCACAGATCTGGCAATCCTTGCACATCATATGGATATCTGCTTCCATTGTTGGCCAATATACCCCTAACCTTCGTAGAGTCTATAGGGCTCGGTGTTTGGAGTGAGGTTACTAAAGGGCACCTACATGTGCTAGTTTCAACCATCTTGCTTGCTCATCTTCATCTATACAACAAGCCAGTATGCCTTGATTGGTGTGCTTATACATGCTGCCTGCCAGTATGTGGTACTTTTGAGACCTCACTACTTCTTTATCTTTGGTTTTCACTACAGGATGCTTAGGTCCAAAGGTGAGGATAGGCACTATAGGTTTGACCCATTCAGGCACTACTTCTAGATTGAACAAGTAAGCATCAGGAAGGTCATCTGATACTCCTTGATGGGACTCTCCAAAAGTTAGTCTAGAAAGGTGATCCATTCAAAGGTGAGTCCTACCTTTCCTAACCACAACTTCAAAGTCATATTCCATTAGTAAGACGAACCATCTTACTAATGTTCCAGTATTGCAAGGTTTGTTCACTAGATAGAGTAAGGTTTGATGGTCTGTAAAAAATTTAAACTTATTTGCAAGCAAATAATGTCTAAACTTTTTAATTGCATATACCATACCTAATCCTTCTCTTTTAGTGGTGGTATAATTTCATTCAGCTGCATTCAATTGTCTACTGGTGTAAGCGATGGGAAGATCCATGTTACCTTCACGAGTAGGTTGTGCCAATACACACCCAATAGCATAATTGGATGCATCCACATGAACATGGAATGGATTGTTCCAATCTAGTGTAGTCAAGATTGGTGTTGAACACAGTCATCGTTTAAGCTCATTGAAGGAGTTCAAACATTTGTTCATCCACTCAAAGTTAGCGAAGTAGTATAGAGGCTTTGCAATGATTGCATACATATGAATGAAATGTTGATAATAACCACAATGTCCCATGAAAGCTTGTACCTCCTTGACATTCTTAGGCCTAGGTAGCTCTGCAATAGCTCTAACTTTCTCCTCATTGGTGGATATGCCATTCTTTGACACTATGTGTCCTAGAATCTTGCCTTGCCTGACCATAAAAATACACTTCTCTGGGTTTCAGGCAGACCTGATACTCTGCATTTGTCAAAAAATTGTCTCAACTCGGATATATGTGTTTGTCTAATGTTGGAATGAGTGCATAGGTCTTCAACATAGACTTCCAAGTTTTTATGCAAGAATTCTTTGAGCACATGACACATCAGAATTTGGAAGGTGGTTGGCACATTGGTGAGCCCAAATGGCATTACCCAAAATGTGAATATGCCCCATTTTGTAGCAAAAGTCGTTCTTATGATGATTTTCTAGGATAATGGCTACTTGATTGCAGCCAGGGAACCCATCAAGGAAGTTGTATACTTCCTTGCCTGCTACCCTCTCTAATAGATATTCAATGATAGGAAGTGGATAACTATCTCTGATAGTGGATGCATTAACCTTCTTCAAGTTATACATGTCATTTTCCATTCTTTTTGGGCACCACTACAATGGGGGATACCCATTTGGTATGCTCAATCTCATAGATAAATCAAGCTTCTACCAATCTATCTATCTCTTCCTTAACCTTGGCAACATAATTATCGTTATGTGTAGGGCCTCTACTTAGAAGGTTTGGCTTATGAGGTCATGGGAATCATATGTGAACATATGTTTGGATCTACACCTTTTAGGTCCTTATAATTCCATACAAACACCTCTCTATATTCTCTTAGTAGCTCAATCAACTCCTTTTCCTCTTCTTCATTTAGGTCATGTCATATGTATGTGCATCATTCTTCATCTTCTTCTATGTTCACCACAATTTTCTTTGTTGTTTCCTTATTATCATAGGCCTCTCTTGCTAGTGCTTCACATTTAGGCATCCTTATCATGACTCTCTTGTCTTCTCTCATACTTCTTGAAATTTTCAGGGACCTCAAACAAAGATTCTTCCTCCTTTGGTGAGACTCCTCTCTTCTTTCTCTTCTTGCCTTCACTCTTAGTGGTTACTTGTGTGGTTAACCTCACATCGTTCATAAGTTCTCTGTGTTCTTGGGGGTGAGCTTCTACTTCATTTAGGTATTCTTATTCTGATGCTCAAGAAGGTCCATAATAACTGACTCTAGATCTGAGCCACTTACTTGATCTAGGTCCTCCATACTAGGCTCACATTCTTCAATAATCGAATCACACATGAGTGGTTCTATAGTGAAGACAGAAATATCATACCCATCTTCATCATAGTGTGGGGTCCATTGCTCTTCATTGATGGTTACATCCATTGTTGCTAGAATTTTTTCCCAACCATGAGGTTCAAATTCTTCATCTGGAATTTGGAAATACTTCTAGTGCATAGGTGGGTATGTAACTGATCTATGATTTTCCTTAGCACCTACCTCTCTAGCATTTTCTCTCTTCTCTTCTTTTGCAACTTTACACATCCATAAGTGAGTGTCTTCCTGGTCCTATGGAATGCACTGACTCCGTATCTTCTATGGCTTTGTGGATGGGATTCCACTATATTGGGGGTACATCTCTATGAGAGTAATCTTTGAGATTGACTTTGGTTGTCACACCTAAGTGTTGCAAATACAATGAATTGGTTTCCCAATGTTGTACTACTTGTAACTATCTCATGAAGGGTCTTCCCAAAATCATCTCATATGCATGGTTTTGTTAAAGTCAAAGATGGCAAAAGTGTGTTCAAGCTCTACACCATAAGTAGTGAGAGTTATTCCTTCTAGCAGTTTTAAGGGTCTCTCTATATGACCATTGGCCATCTATAATTTCATTCTCATTGGCCTAAGTGTTGGCTTGCCCCAAAGCTTCCATAAGGAAGTGGTAGCAATCACAAGTCCTACACCTGAGTCTAAAATAGCCTTGTTTGTATAACCCTAATGAGTGATAGGAAGATAGGTGTTTCCTTCTTCTCCTTCACTCATGTCTCCTATCTTATCCAAGGGTATTTGTGGTACCATTAGATGTGATCCTACTTGGGAATTGGTTTTTGTTACTTCTCGTACTTGATTGACTACGTGTTTCCACAATTATGGCCTAACCTTGAGTAGCTCCTCTATAGCGAGATTGCACTGCACTTTAGTGTTCTTCACCACCTCCGTATTCCTAGGTATGACTGAGTCTTCATCCTTACCATGATGATGGGTGCTCTCATATAAGTAGACTTTGCTTCCCATGGTCCAGTGAAATGAGGCAGTTCTTGTAGGGAATTAGACTCAAAGTCTAATCGTTCACTTGATTGGGCATCCTTTTGTTCTCCATAAATGGAAGGAATGTCTTGTGGGAATTGATCATGCAGGTCATCCACAAGTTCAATGGGAGGAGGATTTTCACTTTCTTTAGCCCATTTCTCTTCTTGAATTTCTCTTAGAAATTCTTGTGAGTATTGATTTATAGAAGTAGAAGTTCTTGACTCGGTGGACTTGGGAACATAAGCATCCTTGGGAGGAAGGCTTACCCTTTCACTTCTGATGTTACTCACCTGTGATGTAGCTTGTTTTCTTGAATCAACTATCATCTTTTCCAACTTCTCTAATAATCCATCAAAATGCAACTGAGTCTTAGTTGAACTAGAGTTATTGAAGAGAAGACTGGTGTAGCTCAAGCATAAGCACCACCTCCTTTACTTGTCAATCTGCGGAGACGTGAGGACCGGTATGAAGACCACGAGCAAGTGAAAGCACAAGTGCATGAGTGAATGCACACAAACATGCACACACATACACACACGCACACAAGGTGAGATCAAAGAGAGGAACAATGGAAAGCTTCGATTGCAAAAGAGTTCTCTTACAAAAGCCCTATTCTCTAAACAATCTAACCTCAAAAATGAGCTCTCTAGCTCTTTTTATAGTTTTTTTACTAGTTTTGGCCCTCTCCAAACCTAGTGTCCGGCCTAGTTAAAAATTAGGTTCCAAGGCTTATTTGAGGGCTCAAACGGAGTTTAAAAATTATGAAAATTGGTAGGATGATACTTCTAATACTCCTCGAGCTCAAGAACTCCTTGGCTTGAACAAAATGGAGTTGGAAAAATAGAAAATGGTATTTATAATGATTTTTAGTGATGAAAATCACTATTATTGTAGAGGATTCTTCTGAAAATTTGACATACACTTCTTGGAGCTCCCTACTTGCTCCTTCTTCTTGTGTGTCCACCTCTTTGATGTGCTCCTGTGCTTTGTCCTTGACCTTCAGCTTCAACACTCCCCCCCCTCTCGAGTCTGTCGTCCCTGACAGACCCTTGTTGTAATGGTTGTTCCATGTAGTGCTTTGAGAGGTAGTGTCTATTCGGTAGGAACAAGAGCCGTCTACCTTCCAAATGTGGCAGGGTTGGTTGTCCGGTTCTTCATTTGTCACTACAAGCCTTTGGAATTTGTTGTCCCTTGGTATGCGCTCCTTCCTTGGGTTCCAGCATGATTGTGTCGTTGTGAGTCGCCATTGATGGCCTCTAGATCTTCTTAAGAGGATGTTCATAGTAAGCATGCCAAGTACTAATAACCCATAATGAATGATGGGTAAGTGTGTTCGTGCATGGGTTGAGGAAAATATGTGCCTTGTGCATGGCCTTGTAATGTAGCCCTATACATGCTTACTTGGAAAATGCATTGGAAGAAGTATGGTGCAAAATTTGGGATCTTGAGCTAAGTGCTCAAGGGTATGCCGACAAAGAGGTTTCCTAATCTATCATGGTTATGGTGTTGCCATGGTAAAAGATACTTACCATGGTGAAGCATCGATCGATGTTCATCTCTTCGTGTTGTACACTCGGCCTTTGGGATGGAACATTGTTGATGAATGTCCATGTTGATGGTCCACCGATGAGATCTTTTGAGTGGTTGATCCTGTCTCCTCTTTTCAAATCATCATTTGCCAAATACTGAGAATTGAATTTCTTTATATTCCTTGACAAACAACATGCGATAACTACACCAAGCTTAGTTTCACATATTCTCTTCAGCTCACCATAAGCAGGAGTCTTCTCATCCAGTATACATATAAAGGTTTGTAGGGTACCAGAACTACCCTTTGCAAATATCTCCTTGGATGCTCTCGTACATACAGTAGTTAAGCATCGCTCAAGTTGTGGACCTTCAAGCTCTTCCCTCCTACCATGGTAAGGGGAAACAACTTCTATCCAAACTGATAAATGCCCAGTAATCAACAGTTCCACCTTCAACTAAGCATGACTCATTCATGTTTCATGAGCCAAACCTGGGAACAAGTTCTTCCTCTCTTTCTCTTTTTTTTTTTTTTTTTTGCAACAATGTCACAAAACAAGAAGACAGAGTTTAGTATCAAAAAATGGTTTACATGTGTCAATGTGCTCTTGTGCATGGGACTCTCAATTGTGTCTATGCACGGCCATGTAATGTGGCCCTATATTAATGCATACTTTGGAAATGCATGACCTGAATGGTGCAAAAGACAAGGTTGTGCAAGGAGCACATGGTTGTCGCTCATCGATGTTATTTGCGGATGTTGATGCCGGCTTTGGTGGAGGTATCCATTGGGTCTTGAACTGATGTAATCCTCCTTATTGGAGTCCATTTGCGAACAGCATTTGGCACTGTAGAGATCACCTCAGGTGTCTTCCTCTTTGGATGCTTTTTGAACTGTGGTATCCAGTGTGGTTGGTGCTTTGATTCGATGGAGGCTACTTGTACTTTTGGCTTCCAAACCCATACCCTTTTTACACATTTTCCTACTATTGTTGAAGAGATGATTTGATCTTCTTTCATTCTCTGTATGCGGTTCTTACCCGTTTCTCTTGGTGGCTTCTTTGTTGAGACCTTTTGCATGTGGGAGAAAATAGGTTGTTGTGGATGTAAGAGCTTCTTAGGTACCCACATCTCTAATCGCCCTTGTTGAGCTTCCGCTAATTTCTTAGGCACCCAAACTTGTCGGATACCTTGTGGTTGAGCTTGTCCAAGCTTCTTCCTTCGTCTTCTGGCCTGGTTGGCTTGCCTAGATGGGATTTGTGGGGGCAAGGCTGGTGGTTGCTCTCCTTTGCGTACCCAGATCTGCTTCATGCTTGAAACTGCTTTTTTGTTGAAGGGTGTCTTTCTATTTGCTATAGCAGTTGTCTTGAATTGTTGTGCTTGCTTCTGAGGTTGAACTACTATGGATGCTTTACTCTTCAAAAAGGAAGGAGATTTTGCTTGCCTTTGCGACTTTCCTTCCTTGATTGAATCCTTCTGAATCATAGAGCTTTTGGCACATACAACATCTTGTTCAAGAAGATTAGTCTCAGAAGAACTACAAGATGTGACATCTGGATTTGTGAGCATGCCATTTTCTAGTTCTAATGTAAAGCATTGTCCCTGGACCCAAACTTGAAGAAGTTGACTTCTTAGGTTCAAGTTGACTGCATTGTCATAAATCCAATCTTGTCCTAAGACAAGTGGTTCTGTAAGGTTCTCATCTTGACACATTAGCACTTTGACTTTTCATTGGAACATCTTGAAGGTAGATGGGAAGTTCCACCTTGCCCAAACAAGGGGTTTCCACACCTCCCAAACCTATGAGATAAGCTTCTATGGGATTGATGTTCAACGGCAAGTCTTGGCAGTAGGACATTCTAACTGCACTACTTGCTGCACCTGAGTCAATCAATGCTTTCACAGTCCTGGCACCCTTTCCTTGTCCGATCTCTATGGTCACAAAGGGACGTTGGTCAATGACTTGAGAAGTAGTTATGCCCGATTTTTGGCACATATCCATGTGATATTTTGGGGCTTTTGACTTGACATCTAAGCCTAGTCGCCTTAACTTATTTCGCCTAATACGCTCTCTGGCTTCTGCTTGTGCTTCTTCTCTCACCCTTAACTCCTCTTCTTTTCGCTTCTTAGTAGTGTTGAGTCTCATAAGCATATCCTCTGTAAGAGGTTCTTGGTATAACTTGACTCTACATCCACTAATATAGTTGGGTGAGATATCACCTTCTAAAGTAGCCAATTGGACTGCACCGCTAGTGGAAATTCTGTTAATAATCATGGGTCCATATCCTCGTTTTTCCAACTTACGGGCATGTTGTTTTAGTGTGTAAACCAACACTAGATCTCCCTCTTTCAGTCCCTTATCCTTGATGTGTGCATCAAAGTATGCCTTTTGTCTTTTCTTTGCAGCATAGATGCCTGCTGCCGCTCGTAGCCTTGTCTCACCTAAGCGTTCTAGATCAAAGATCCTAGAGGACAATTCATGTCCATTCCACTCATACTCTTGTGCTACTTTTAAGGCAGGGATTAAGAAATCTAATGGTAGCACAGCATTCTGTCTGAAGACCATCTGAAATGGGGTGGCGTTAAGTACCGTTTTGTAGGCAACTCGATAAGCCCAAACAGCATGATGAAGTTGTTTGTCCCAATCAGAGCGTTTATTATTTACCAGTTTTGTCAATACGTTACAGAGGATCTTATTGGTGCTCTCGGCTTGTCCGTTAGCTTGTGGGTGATAAGGGGCAGACTTCTTATGTATCACTAAGAATTCTTGGAGAAGATTTTCAATGACCTCATTCAAGAAGTGTGTGCCTCTATTGCTCACTAACTCTATTGGTAGCCCATATCTCGTGAACACATTCTCGAATAAGAACTTAGTCGTAGTCTGAGCATCATTCTTTGTTGTGGCTTTCACTTCTACCCACTTTGTAAGGTAATCTGTGGCTACAATAGTATACTCTGCATGGGAGTTTCTAGCTGGGGGGTTAATAGGACCTATGAAGTCTATGCCCCACTTGGAAAATGCATGCCCTCCCATCATTGACCTCAAAGGCATCTCGTCTTTTCTAACTGGATATTGTGCACGTTGGCATGTGTCACATTTCTTCACATAGGTATGAGCATCCATATGAAGAGTGGGCCACCAAAGTCCTGAAAATAGAATGGTCTTGATTACTCGATCAGGACCAAAGTGTCCACCTACAACACTGTTGTGTGCAGTTTCTAAGACTTTCAAATAGTCTGATTTGTGAACGCACAACCTTAGATAACCATCTTTGCCTCTTCGGTATAGGTTGTCTCCTACTAAGGCATAGCCTTGAGCCTCTTGCTCCATGCTTCGTCTTCTTGCTAGACTAGCCTCTTTGGGTAATCTTCCCGATCTCATAAACTCTACCAATGGAGCACTCCAATCAGGAATTAATGACACTTGATAAAGGGTGGCATGCTCTATTGGTGGTCTCTCTCTGCACAGTGGACAATTCTTAATCCACTCATGTATTTCTTTGTCCATGCTAGGCCAATACACTCCTAAACGTTTTAGATTCTGCAATGTTCGTTGTTTAGAATAGTGATTTCCTAGCAATCCTTCATGGGCTTGTTGCAACCAGCTACTATGTTCATCATCCTTGACACAACAAGCTAATACACCTTCAGTATCTTGTTTGTACATGCTTCCTGCTAGTATGTGATACTTTTGTGATTTTACAGTTTCTTCTTGTGATGTTTTCACATTCTTATTCGCAGGTCCGAAAGTTAGGACTGGTACCAACTTATTTGCCCATTTAGGAACAACTTCTAAATTGAACAGATAAGCATCGGGTAATTCATCAGACACTCCTTGCTGTGACTCTCCATTAGTAAGAGGAACCATCTTACTAAGCGTCCAGTATTGCAAGGTTTATTGAACAAATATAACAAAGCTTGATGGTCAGTGAAAAACTTGAACTTGTTGGCCAATAAATAGTGTCTAAACTTCTTCACATCATATACCATGCCTAAGCCTTCTCGCTCAGTTGTGGTATAGTTTCGTTCAGCTGTGGTGAGCTGTCTACTAGCATATGCTATGGGCAAATCTAAGTTTCCTTCACCTGTGGGTTGTGCTAGCACACATCCTATGGCGTGATTGGATGCATCCACATGGACATGGAATGGTTTATTCCAATCAGGAGTGGTCAGTATTGGTGTTGTGCACAAACATTTCTTCAGTTCATTGAAAGAATTCTCGCATTCGTCGTTCCACTCAAAATTAGACAACATGGCATAAAGGGGTCTAGCTATGATCGCGTACATGTGGATAAACCTATGGTAATATCCACAATGGCCCATAAAGGCTTGTACCTCTTTAACATTCCTTGGCCTTGGCAGCTCCGCTATGGCGCGTACCTTATCTTCATCTGTTGAGATTCCATTCTTAGAAACAATATGACCTAAGATTTTACCTTGACGCACCATGAACACACACTTTTCTAGGTTAAGACACACTCGATATTCTCTACACTTGTTGAAGATTTGTCTGAGCTCAGGGATGTGAAATCTTCTTTCTTGGGAATGAGCACATAAATCATCCACATACACTTCTAAGCTCTTTCGCAAGAACTCTTTGAAGACATGACACATGAGTCTTTGGAACGTTGCAGGTGCATTGGTGAGCCCAAATGGCATCACACGAAATGCAAAGATTCCCCACTCTGTGGCAAAAGCCATTTTGTGTTGATCTTCTGGGGCAATGGCTACTTGATTGTAACCTGAAAATCCATCAAGGAAGCTATAAACTTCCCTGCCTGCAACACGCTCCAATAGGTGTTCCGTGATTGGAAGTGGATAACTATCTCTGATCATAGCGGCATTAAATTTTTTAAGGTTAATACACACTCGCAACTTTCCGTTCTTCTTGGGCACCACTACAATGGGGGACACCCATTCAGTATGCTCAATCTCATAGATGAATCCAGCTTCAATCAGCCTATCAATTTCTTCTTTTATTTTGGCTGCATATGTATCATTATATGTGTAGGGCTTCTGTTTGGTGGGCTTGGCATCAGCAGTCATGGGGATAGTATGAGAGCAAATTCTTGGATCTACCCCTTTCAAGTCTCTATAGTGCCATGCAAACACATCCCTATATTCCCTTAATAGAGCTACGAGCTCCATTTCTTCTCTTGCACTTAGGTCATCTCCTATGTATGTGCATCTCTCTTCGTTCTCTTCAATGGTCACTACAATTTTCTTGGTCTTTTCTTTATTATCATATGATTCCCCTATGATGGCCTCTTGCTTAGGCATTCGTACCAAAATTTTGTGGTCATCAACTTCATATTTCTTGAAGTTTTCTCATACTTCAAACAATGATTCCTCCTCTTCTTGTTTCACTGCTTCTCTTTTCTTTTTCTTTTGACTGCTCTCACTTCCATCCTTTGAATTTACCGTTTTAATACTTGTGAGAGGTTCTTCTTCTTTCTGGGTGAACACTCCTATATCTTCTAGATAGTGCTGCTCTGAGTTAAAGCAACTATCCATCACAATGGACTCTATATCATCGTCATTCTCTTCTTCTTCTATGACATCACTAGGGTCACATTCTTCTAGCAAGGGCTGACACATGAACACTGAGATATCATAACCCTCCTCATCACAATGAGGTGTCCATTGTTCTTCATTGACAGCAATGTCCATGGTGGCTAAGATTTCTGGCCAGCCATGAGGCTCAAATTCCTCATCTGGAAAGATCATCGGTGTATAGGTTGGGTCTTTAATTGGTCTATCTCCTGGCGAAGTTCCTTCTTCTCTTGCCTTTAAACGTTTTTCCTCTTCCTCTGCGACCTTACACATCCACAAATGAGTATCTTCATGCAGCCATGATGGATCAGGTGAACTTTCCGAATGCACAGAGATAGAATCTTCTTTCACTTTGTGGATAGAATTCCATTGTAGAGGTGGTACATCTTTGAAGGTGTAATCCTTCAAATTGACCTTGGTGGTGACCCCTAAGTGTTGTAAGTACAAGGAGTTGGTTCCCCAATCATGTACTATTTGCAATTGTCGTAGGAAGGGTCTTCCTAGGATCATCTCATAGACGTTATTTTTCTCAAAAGTCACATATAGCAAATGTATGTTCAAACTCCACACCACAAGTGGTTAGAGTTATCCCTTCGAGCAATCCTAGAGGTCTTTCAAAATGACCATCGGCCATTTGAAGCTTCCTTCTAGTTGGTCTTTATGTGGGTTTGCCCCATTGCTTCCACAAGGAGGTGGTCGCAATGGCAACACCAGCACCTGAATCTATGATTGCTTTGGTTGTGTAACCTTGGTAGGTGATTGGAAGATAAGTATTACCTTCTTCACCCTCACACATGTCCCCTATTTTGTCTATAGGTATCTCTGGAACTTTTTGCTTAGAGCCTGTTTTTGGCTTATTGCAATCAAGTTCTGGGACCTTATCCTTCACATGATTCCATAGCTCAGGTTTTGCTTTGAGCAGCTCTTCTACAGTGAGATGACATTGAACCTTAGTGTTCTTCACGACATCAGTGTTCCTTGGGATCACTGATTCTTCATGTCTGACCAGTATTGTGGGAGCTCTGATCTGAAGAGATTCAGATTCCCATGGGCCTGGAAATTGAGGCAGTTCTTCTAAGGTATTAGATTCAAAATCTATCCTTTTGTCTTCTTGTTGCTCGACTTGATCTCCGTAAATGGATGGAATGTCTTGGGGAAATTGATCATGAAGATCATCAATCTCAGGAATAGGAGGGGAATTACCCTTTTCCTTGGCCCATTTCTCTTCTTGTATTTCCCGCAAGAACTCTTGAGAGTACTGTTGAATTGAAGGAGGTATTCCAGCATCCATGGAATTAGGAACATAAGCTCCCATTGGTGGTGAGCTTCCTCTTTCAATAACCGGTTGAGCCTGTGGAGGTAAAGAAACTTGTGGTTTGTTTACCAATTGCTCTAATCTTTCTAGTAAGCCCTGGAAATGCAAATCCGATTTGATAGAGTTTGTCTGATTGAACTTTTGACTAGTCTCAAGTATGGCTTGAGCTTGTTCTACCATTTTCATGCACATTTTCATCCGTTCAATCTCTAAATCCGCTCTAGGGTAACTCTTGTCTAGGTTTGCAGCTGTAGGCCCTTCTTGAAGTCGAGCCTGGTAGGCCTTGAACATCATGTCCAAGCCTTCTTGGGTTGGATCTGCAAGAACAGACCCTGGTTGCGGCCTATTTACAATGGGTGGTGGGGTGGGATGAGGTGAAGTGGATGGACTGTCGGCATGCAAGGGGTTTTGAGATGCGATGTCTTCTATTTTTGTTTTTGCTTCTTTCAAGCTTTCTTCTAGTTCCGATAACTTTTTATTCCACTTGCGATTAGCCTTCTCTCTGGTATCTTTCCATGTCCTTGTTTTCCTCTTACTAGATTCTCCCGATTCACTCGACTCTGATTGCTCTACTGGTTTATCCTGTTTTAATGCTTGTGCTCTAGTAACTGCCTGTATAGGAGCCACATTATTGGGTGTAATTTTGGGTGCACTAGAGGGGTTTCTTGGACAATCTCTGGGGAGATGGTCTTTGCCACAATCAGGACAAAAAGCATGTATGGTGATAGCATGTCCTTGACTCGGAGATGGCGGGTGGGGACAATCACGAAGGAAATGGTCGCCTTGACATCTGAAACATGGTCCTCTAGGGGCTTGTGGTCTTACTTGTCTCAATTGGGGCCTAGGGTTAGCATTTGTGTACATGACATTGGAGTATTCAGGCTCCCAATTTTGTTCCATAGGTGGTGCCTCATATTGATATGGATATATCTCACTATGTTCAGGTGACTCTATGTAATAAGCATGTGGACTACCTTCATGGGAGTAGTCTGAACTATGAGCATGAGAGTCATTATCTGGTATCAATGGGGTTAGTTGCACCAATGCTCTATTTGGATTTTCCTCTCCCACAGCATACTTGACTGGAATCACGTTGGCATGTCCTTGACCTTCAGCTTCAACAACTGGCTTCAAACATGGTTTGAGGGAACTCTACCATCTTAGCACAAAGCTTGGTTCGTTCAATCTCTAGACTAGCTCTAGAGTAACATTTTTCATAATCTATCACATTTGGACCTTCTTGAATGCTGGCCTGATATGCTTTAAGCATCATGTCTAGGTCCTTGGGAGTGGAATCTGCTAAGACTGATCCTACTCTAGGTGGGGATGAATTAATGGGATGGTTTGGGATGGATGGGGATGATGATGGTGTTGGTGGTGGTAGGGTTGTGTGAGTGCATTTGAGAGGCTGTTTCAATTATTTTGTCTTTTGTTTCTTTTAAGCTATCCTCAAGTTTGCTCATCTTCTTAGAGCATTGCTTTTCATTCTCTCTTAGCTTTCTTTCCAAGCTATTGTCCTCTTCTTGGTGAGGCTCTCAGTCTCACTACCCTCCAAACTCTTTTCCTGGCCTAAGCCTTGGTTTTGCTATAGTGCCTGAGCTCTAGTGACTACTTGCACTTCGGCAGTGGAAGTCACACTTCCGTTAGAGTCTACTACTAATTACCCAATAACGTTGATGGGGGTGATCTTTGGTACATTGTTTAGGTTCTTAGGATAGTCTCTTAAGAGATGCTCCTTCCCATAGTCCGAACAAAAACCTTGAATTGTCATTGATTGGGGTTGTGTAGGCACAGATATAGGGCAACAATCACAAATGAAGTGATCACCTTGGCATCTATAGCATGGTCTTCTAGGTACTTGAGTTCTGACTTTTCTAGGTTGGGGCCTAGAGTTAGGATTGGCATACATGACATTAGCATATTCTAGCTCACAACTAGGTTCAGTAGGGTCTTAATAGTACATCTCGTTATGGTCAGGTGACTACATATAGTAAGCCTGAGGATTGTCCGCATGGGTTGAGTCAAAACTATGATCATTCGGGTCACTTTTTGAAATCAATGGTGATGTTGGCACTAGGGCTCTATTCAAATTTTCTACTGCAGCTGCATACTTCACTGGGATCACATTGGCTAGAGATGGAGGTTGTTGAACTAACATTGGCTGAGGTCTTTGTTGAGTTGGATAGGGTGGCTTGTAGGGTTGTTGGGGCCTAACATACTATTGCGGTGGGTACTGGTTTTGGTATCTTCCCTATTGTGGATATGGCTGAGGATAACTTTGTCTAACAGCTTGTTTGTTATAAGGGCAATCTTGTGGTGTGATTAGTGTGCCTCCTTTCTATGGTGCAGTATTGCCATTAGGATTCACTTGGGTTTGAGCCATAATTGGACACACATTAGCCATGTGGTCTCCTCCATAGGTATAACATCGTTTCACTAGGGCAAATCTAGGTATCTGTTTGCTAGAGACTCCTAATTTTTGAGCTACCTCCTATGCAAGTTCCTTGACATATGTGGATTTTTGAAAGCTCTAGTTCCTCTCCTAGATTATCATCAATGCATATGCACATTCATACACACTCTTCTATGGATCTAGGGTCCTTTAACTACACATAAGATCTTCTTTTGGTACTTAAAAATCCATCTAAGAATAAAGCCACTTGTTTGGCTGGTGTGGGTAACTTTGGAATGGTACATCTCTCTAGGTATTGTCTAAACCTTCTTCTTGCAAGTCTCACTATCTCTTGAGGTGTTTCTTTAAAGCTATGGATCAATGATTAAGTGTTGTGCCTTATGCCACTCTTAGAAAATTCCGTGATGAAGGCTTCTAGCAGTTGGTCTATGTTCCTGAATTGCCTCTTGTGTAGTAGTGGAAACCACGCAAGGTCAGTGTTCTTGAGTGCTAGCCTAAAAGCGTTGTATTGTGTGAATAGGTCATCAACTTGATCAGCTCTCAAGACTTGTCTAAATTCTACCACATGATCGTATGGATCTCCAGTTCCAGCGAAGCAATTCTTCATGGACTTAACCAATTGTGTAGGCCTCAAGGTCCTAGTATGTTCTTTAGGCCTTGACAGAGGGAATTCATCTACATTTCTTTGATTCCTTGGGTCTCTATGTCTTTCATTTTCCATTCTATCTATTCTCTTTCTTTCTCTTCCCAATGGATTAGCAAAGCTCACCTCGGGTCTATCTCTACTCCTGTCTCTCTGAGTTCCATGAGCTTGAGATGTTCCAGCTCCTTGGTGACCATAAGAGACATTAGATCTTGGTTGGGGGAAAACAAAGTCACCCTTCCAAGTGTAGGCATGCCTACCATCCTCTGAGGCCACAAAGAACCTCTCCGAGGTGTTTTCTAAGAAGGTCTCTTTGCCTGGGGTATCAAGATCTTTGAATTCATATATAGTAAGCATTCCCACTTCATTAGGATGGTCAGGTTTATACCTTCAGAAAGCCTCATCCGTCTCTTGGTTTAGGAGAAAATATATGCTCTTATTGTCTTGGGGAACGCACTCTAGAGTGATCACTCTAGTTAGGATGGATTTGCCTCGAGGGGTTCTTGGCTCTCTCCCTAAGTTCCCTTGCTATATGTCATCTATTTTGGTCTCTGAGATTAGATTGTCAAATTCATATGTCCTATCTGGTTGATTAGTGACTACATACATTGTTCCTTATTTATCTATGTATGAATCATCTTCAAATTTGACTATTGGATGTTCTAGTCCAATGGGTTGATCCGGGTTTTTAATTTGGACAATAGATCTTCTCAAATCGTCCTCATAGATGTGAGTACCTAATCGGTTGGTTTTGATGTATTCTATTTCAGTCTTATACAGTCCTTCAACTTTTTCTAGCTACACCACTCTTGATCTATCTATGGGTCTCTCCATGCTATAAGACATCTCAGAGTCACTTGTGTTTTAACTTAGAACGTATGGGCAATCACTCAACTATTGGGCCCACAACCTAGTGGTATGGTTGACACTAGCCTCGGATGATCTGATACTTTGACGATCTCTCCCTAGGTGTCTTCCTTATCTCAGGTTCGTATGCCCTACCAATTAGCCCAATGACCCTTGTACAACCAAGTTGTTGATTCCTTGATATCAATTACTTATTTGTTCTAATTTCTCTTGTGGTATCCACTTGTTTTACAACATGCATCATAAGGAGCACTTATGTTTTTCCTACTTGATGTTCTTCGTTCAATCAAATTAATTTTTTTACTCTTAAGTTGTCCCTTGACAGTAATTAATATATGCTTGAACTTGAGAACTTAATGGTTCTTAGAACTTAGGTGTTCATATCGTGCCCTTGATCAATCAAAACCACTATTCTTACTTGGCCTAAGCTAAAAATTGACTGAGGTGGTTGAGATATCTTCCAACCTCAAGTCGCTTCTTCTTGTTGCACTTGTATGCTCAGGATGCATGTTCCCAAGCCTACACACACTGGCACCTTGCTTTGTTCTTTCCAAGAGCTCTTAATGATCTTGTAAAATTTTGAGGTTTAGCTCAATCTTTTAACTTCAATTGATAGACAATATGATTCAGACACTTTTAAAGATCCTTTTCCCCCTTTTTATTGATAAAAAAATTCTTCTAGAGCTCCCTTGGTTCCTGACCCCATTGAAGGTCAAGGAGCTTTCCAACGAGCTCTAGAACTCAAAAAATGTATTTCCCATGAAAAAGTTATGTCGATTCAAGGTTCTAGGGGTTAAAACAGGCAAACATGATCTCTCAAGATATTGATGTATTTTTCTATGGATTTTGTAATTGTATAGGTAAAAGAGTGCGTAAATCTGCCCAAAATTAGCCTCACTTTTCACAAAATTAACACCTTATTTTTTTGCCAAAAATGTATGTCTATCTTGATATATGGGTGTCTATCACGATAGACCTGTCTATCGTGGTAGAGGGGTGTCTATCATGATAGATGATCTCTATCGTGCATGGTTGTGTGTCGTGATAGACTGGTATTTATCGTGATAGACGGGTGTCTATCGTCCATCGTGGGGCTATCTGTCATGATAGACACATGTGTGTCACAATAGACGATGTCTATCATCTATCGCAGTTTTGGTCTTTCACAATGGATGGGTGTCTATCGTCTATTGTGGGCTTTGTTTGTCGTATAGAGTGTCTATCGTCTATCGTGGTTTTGTTCTATCATGATAGAAAAAGAAAACACAAATTTTTGTGATGTCTCTAGTGATTTAGGATGCTCTTGTGGTGCGGTTTATCATGTCATGCATGAAAACAAGAAATACCAACTTTCTCTGTCTATCGTTAAAGATAGAGTTTGTCGTCTCAAGACCTATGCAGAGGTCTTTTGTACCTATGCAAGTTGCTAGAGATGATGATACAGCTAGAATCTGTAGCAAAAGCTCAAAAACACACAAAAGTAGAATTCATAAGTGCTCTCTCTCACAAGTGAAATGAGGGGAATGAGGTGGGGAAGGGAATATGACCAAAAAACTAAAAATTCAATGATGATGGAGATGGAGGTGGGAGATGGTGAGAATGATGATGGTGATCATGATAATGAAGAATTAAAGGAAACCAATGAAAAGTAAAGAAATTACCTACAACTCCAACGTAACAACTCTATGTCTTACCATCACACCACCTCATAAATGTCAATCCATGGAGACGTGAGGACTGGTATGATGACCAAGAGCAAGTGAAGACACAAGTGCATGCGTGAGAATCACACTAGCATGCACACACATACACACATGCGCACACAAGGCAAGAACAAAGAGAGGAACAATGGAGTGCTTTTCAATTATCAAATATCTCTTTTACAAAAGCTCTAGTCTCTAGCAAGCTAACCCAAAATTGATTTCTCTATCTCTTTTTATAGTTTTTGACTAGCTTTTGGCCTTGTCCAAACCTAATGTCTGGCCTAGTTAAAAATTAGGTTCTAGGGCTTATTTGAGGCCTCAAACGGAGTCTAAAAATTATGAAAATATGTAGGTACTTCAAGTACTCCTCAATCTTGAGGACTCCTCAGCTTGTAAAAAATGGAGCTGAAACTATAAAAAATGGTATTTATAATGTTGGTGTAGTGATGAAAATCACTTTTGGTTGGAAATAATTTATGAAAAAAATGATTAGACCTTATTGTTGGATGGTGCTTAACTGCCCTCTTCATGGCTTCTAGGCCAACAGAGCCAAAATCCATGACTTTTTTAGTTGTGATTCAAGTTCAAATCATTCCTAAAGTCTAGGACCACTTTTAGGAGGATGATTTGAGTTGAGATTATGAGCCTATATTGTGCTCACCTAAGTGAGAGTAGTCCTCCATATCTCTCATGTATCATATGTGCAATATCAATACACATTATGATTCATATGTCTTGATTATTCAATGTCTGTGTGTTGCTATAATACCTTGAGGTACATAGTCAACTTGAGATCCTTATTGAATTTTATGAGGGATCTTTCTCTTATGTGAGCTAGTCTCTTGTGCCAAATCTCTAACTCTAATAGATTTTGAGTGCCATAATTGAACAATGCAATGTTCTTGGTGTCTTGGAGTTCAAAGGTGAACAATCTACTTGATTTTTCTCCTCTTTCCATCTTCTTGAATCCCTGATGTGGGTCTTCAATAAAAGCTCCATGCTTGGTGAATCTCACATGCAATCCCTTCTCAATAAATTGACCTAAACCGATGAGGTTCTTGGTAATATTTGGCTATGAAGTACTTTGCTATCATATAGATGCAATGCTTGTCAATTTGGTAAGTCACACAGGCAACCCTTCACCAAGAAGGGCATGGAGATTTATTGGAGTTGGTCCACACAGATGTATGTGGACCAAGCAAGAAGTTTTCAATCTCTAGATGAAGGTCCTATGTTTCATTCATAGATTATTGTAGCAGATAGACTATATTGTACTTTATGAAGCATAAAGATGAAGTATTTTCATGTTTCAAAAAGTATTTAGCTCTTGTGGAGAACCAAAAAGGTAAAAGCCTAAAGAGACTAAGGTCAGATGGAGGGGGAGAATACTTCCCCCATGACTTTGATTCTTATCTCCAAAAGAGGGATCAAATGAGAAATCACCACCAGATATACTCTTAAGCAAAATGGATTAGCAAAGAGAAGGAATAGAGCAATTATGGAGGTTGCAAGGTCAATGCTAAATGGAAACTCCCCAACTACTTGTGGGTAGAGGATTATCAATAGTTACATATTTGGTGAATAAACTTCCATCAAAGGCTCTTGTTGGAAAAACATTTTTTAAGGAAATTTCTTGTAGTTTGACATTTTGATGTAGTAATAATTATCCAAATGATGTAAAAATGAGGAAGAGTCTTCCTCATGTATAGTAGAAGCATATATATTTTTCTTAGAATTTTTAGAAGCTCTGGAGCAGCATATTTTTAGATTGGAAAGTAGAAGGACCAAATTTCAAGTGTGAAAAGGGACACTTGAAAAAGTTTAAAGGATAAACTCTTCTACTTTGTAAAGGTTGTTGCTACTATTACTCATGCTACTCAAGTAATGTGAAGAGTTTCTTGTAGAAAATCGTGTTTCTACTTATCTTGAGTGTCTTTTTGATTTGTTGAGTCTTTCTCTTGTGAAATCTATGGAATTTCACAAGAGTTTCTTGTAGAAAATCGTGTTTCTACTTATCTTGAGTGTCTTTTTTATTTGTTGAGTCTTTCTCTTGTGAAATCTATGGAATTTGTGAGCTTTTCTTCTGTATTTCTGAGTGAAGTGTATGAAGAGAGGTTATTATCAGTATATGAGTGAAGTGTTGCAAGAGATCAATGTTGGAAATGGAAATTCTCAGTTTTTACAGAATTGCAATTGTCTTGTCTGTGTGATACAAGTACTGTTTTTGAAATTTGACTTTATATTTGTAATCTACAAAGGAAATGGCACACTTAAGGCACAAAGATCATTGAAAATGCTTTTGTATAGCTCAAGATATTCAAAACCCCATCTTCACTAATTTCTCATAAATCAGTTATGTTTCTTCTTATTCTTGGATTCCATTAACTAGAAGGGGTTGTGGTCCTTGCATACTTCCCGGATTGACAATTTGATGAAGTGTTAGTTAATCCTTTGTGCTATAATGATTGGAGAGGACAATTCCAAAGGTTAACAACAAACATTTTTGGCGTCGTTGCTGGGGAACAAAGCAAAGGCTTCATTGAAGTCTTGGACCTTGCTGGATCTTCCATTGTTGATGGTATTTGAACACATTGGAAATGTACTACTCTATAATCATGTAAGAAAACTTATAAAGGTAGGTTTTAGGCTTGTCTTTTGGGAAAAGAAATCTCGAATTAACCTTTTGAGACATGTAAGTGTGTATCTTTATGCAAATTGATAGTTGCTCATGCTTTTCAAGAGTAAAGTGCAGGTTTTTTGCAAAAAGATGGCTTGATTTGCTGAAAGGAAGGTGAAATGTGTTTATCTTTGCATATTTAGATTTCTTTTTGACAAAGTACCAAGGAATTTTGTTGGTCTTTGGGAAAGACAACATAGTTGCAATGAGAAAGTCATGTAAAGTAGCTATGTGCAAATTGATTGTTCCATTTGCTTGTCCTAGGTGAATTGCTTGTCTTTTAAAAAGGTTAATTTGGTCACTTGAAGGAAAGGTGTTGACTTTATCTTTGCATAGATTGATAGTTGCACTTGCCAACGCATATTTTCTTAAGAAGACCGATTCCCATTGTGATATTGCAAGTATAGTGAGTGCAGCCAATTGTATTTCAAAAGATTAGTGGATCTTCAAAAAGAAAACCTTAGGTGAAGTGTTTTCCTTGATTTAGGGTAAAAATTACTAAAGAAAATCATAGAAATTTGATAAAGCTACAAACAAATTTCTTTTCTGTAAAGAAGTGATGTATGAGAGGTGTGTTGAGTAGTGGATGAGGATAAATTGAAGAAAATTTCAGAAAAACAAAATATTTCAAGTAAAAGTCAAAATTGTTTATTTTTCATTTTCATTTTTTTAATTTTTTTAAAATCTTTGTTGAGTTTTGATAAATTACAGGTGACAATTGATTTGTAGTTGTTGAAGAACATTTGAAAAGAACAAGTGGGAAGAAGAGTCAAAAAATTCAATTTTTTGGGAGTTCCAAAAAAACACGATTCTCATCTCAAAATCGCGATTTTCAGTAAGATGGCGATTTTGCTTCATTTGTACTTTTGGGCATCCAGGTAATTCATTAAAGGACTTATAAGTTTCACATTTGAAGGAAATCAAAATTTGAGTAAGTTTTGAGCACAAAATCATCAAATCTAGGTTTTAGGCACAAACTTGCGATTTTCATAAGTGTGAAGAAGCATGAAAATTTTGCTTTTAAGGATGGGATATCATAAGTGAAGTCATGATTTTGCATGGGAGCAAGAGTTAGCAAATTTGGAACTTATATTCTTAAAGTCACTCACAATCGCAATTTTCAGGGGCCTATAAAAGCACAAATTTCATTTCAAAAGTCATTGAGAGAGAGAGAGAGCGGCCTATAAAAGCACAATTGTCTAGAAATCATAAGATCATGAGAATCACGATTTTGGGCTCAAAATCATGAAAAATACGATTTTGTGCTTAAAGTCGTGAAAAAACATGATTTTGAGTCAAAGTCGTGAAAAAACACGATTTTGAGTCAAAGTCGTGAAAAACATGATTTTGGATCAAAGTTGTGTAAAAAAACATGGTTTTTAAACAAAATCGTGGAAAACATGATTTTGGTCAAAAATTGTGAAAAAACATGATTGTCAACCAAAATCGTGAGAAACACTACTTTGATAAAAAATCGTGAAAAACACGATTGTCAACCAAAATCGTGAAAAAACACGATTTTGATCAAAAATCATGAAAAAAACATGATTGTCAACCAAAATCATGAAAAACATGACTTTGGTCAAAAATCTTGAAAAAACATGGTTGTCAACCAAAATCATGAAAACACGACTTTGGTAAAAAATCGTGAAAAAACACGATTGTCAACCAACATCGTGGAAAACACAATTTTGATAAAAAATCGAGAAAAATAAAACATGGTTGCCAATCAAAATCATGAAAAACAGAATTTTCATTGAAAATCGTGGAAAAACACAATTTCCATTTTAAATTGTGAAAAACACAATTTTGACACCAAAATCGTGAAAAAACACAATCCTTACCAGAGAATCATGGAAACCATGATTTTGAACCAAAACTGATATTTAGCATAAATTTTAAGGAAAATCAAAATCATGAATATACAAAGTCCTATAAAATTGTGATTTCTGAGGTTTAACTTAGAAAATACATTTTTTGGGCTCAGAATCACAATTTTTAGTTGAAAATCGTGAAATTCCTTAATAATAGTATTTTTGACTCAAAAATTATCAAAGAAACTAGTAGAGGTGTAGAAAACACCATAAACACTTAAAACATAAAACTAAGAGTTTTATTACTTTAGAAATCATCAAAATCGTGATTTTTGGAGAAAACATGATTTTGATAAAAGTAAGAGGAAAATTCATATTCTTAGTATGAATTTTGGACCCACTATATAGGCTTTGTTGTAAAAACCTTATTCTTATAAGAATATAGGATTTTTACCTAAGGAACAATTTTGAGCATTTTTGTGATATTTGGAGGAAATTTTTGACATAAGAAGGTTCATCTCTCAAAAATAATAGGTTTTGAGGCTAGAAAACACCTTAAGGATAGCAAAAATCATCAAAATCGTGATTTGGATAAAACATGATTTTGACTTAGTTGGAGCACAATTTAAGTTCAAAGTCAAAACCTTTGTATTCATCTAGAGAAAAATAGGACTTCTAAAACACCATTAGTCAAATAAAAGTTCAAAATAGTGGAAATCAACTCACAACTTGTAAATTGTGATTTTTGAGTAAAAACATGATGTTCATTAAATTCAAACACAATTTCAAGCGAGAACTGTTGAGGAAATCAAAACATAGAAAATTTTGAAAGAAAACTCATTTAAAAAAAACAACACAGAAAAGAGAAAATTAGGGTTTGACCTGGAAAATATAAGCAAGAGCAGTTTTCAGAGAAAATTTTAAGCAATTGGATGATTTTCATAGTAGGCATCAAGCTCTCTACACTTAAGACACAAGTGTCATCAGGAGGGAATATACATCTGAGTAATTCTCAAGAAGGAGAATTGGAACACAGAGGCAACATGGAAAACCTAAATGAGACAAATGAAACCCAAGACACAAATGACTTTAGAAACATCCTCAAATATATGTATACAAATAGGTTTGGAGCCTATGTGTATCAAGATGGCCTACATAAGTTCCTCATCAGACGGAGGAACTTATAAATTCCTTTGAATTTGATGCCAGTAGAACAATTCAGAGATGGCTAAGGATAGACAAGGTTGTGTCTATATATTTCACATGATCCTGAAAATTCAAATGATCATGGTCAATGTGCAGATAAGAGACCTTGGGATCAAGAATTGGGGCAAATAGACATGCTAAGACCAAGTGGAAATTAGACTCCTATTGAAGCACAAAAGGGAAGGAGGTCACACACTTCTCCAAACCCTTTTGAAAGAGGAGATGAGATACCTGATCTTCCCATTAGAAGGAGACAACCATGCCAAAACCAAGGGAGAATGCTTAGACCCTATCAGGTGGCAAAATGCATGAAAAATCGGTATGAAGGGTACTCAGACCCTCATGCTCATGTAGCAGAGTTCAAACAACTGATTAGGGCTGAAGAAGTAGAGGACTATAAAGTTCGATTTGAAGCCTTTGGTCTAACTCTGACTGGACCTACATTATCTTGGTCATACCCTTGAGAAAGGAAATGTACCCAGATATGGAGTCATTCCTTGCAGCCTTCATAGGTGAATTTTCAAAAATTGGTATCAAACATAGCACAGCCACACTGATACATAGTTTCAAACAATAAAAGGATGAGAATGTGATAGAAGCTGCTAGGAGGTTCAAACAGTATATTGACAGGAGTCCCAAAGATGAGGTACCTTCAATGGCTAGACAAGTGTCTCTGTTCATAGAAGGATTGAGGAGTGCACAATTGAGAACCCTAGTGTACTATAGGAGATGTTCTGACTTAGGGGCCTGTGTCAAGGAGGCAATAGATTTAGAAGACAATAGGGGGTAGGATTTGTTGGCATTTGATCAACCAAGGTCAAATGAAGATAGAATTCCACCAATTGAGGAGTTAGCAAAAGCCATTGCCAAAGCCCTAGAGATTAGCACAAAATCAAATTTGATAAATACAAGATTGACATCAAATAAGAAGTGCTACAATTGTGGAGAGAATCATCAGGCATATCAGTGTCCATATCATAAACCTCAACATTTGCAAGATAGGAAAACACTCAAGTATTGCACTTTAGAGAAAAAATGGACAAACCATACTAGAGAGGAGTGCTTTTACAATAAGCAACATGTCAGAGAGAGAGAGAGAATATATGAACCAACACAATCCACAAAGAGAAATTGGCTTTGTTGAACAACCTAGACCTTTATTGGGACAACAACCACCATTGCCTACAAATGTGGTACTAGTGAAATACACTCCTATAGAAGAGGAAAGTCCAAGATCTAGACCATCTTTCAGGGAGGATTATCATTCTTTTGAGGGATACCAGGAAGACTGAGAGGAAAATGAAATGAGAGAACCAGATTTACAAGCCTTAGATTTGGGAAATGGAAGAATAGAAATGGACACAGCTACATTCATGTACATAACAAATAATTACATGTCCAATCAGAGATCCCAATTCAAAGGAAGTCAGAAGGTAACATGTTATAGATGTGGGGGAGAGCATTTCATCAAGGATTGTCCACAACCTCCAACACTAAGAGTAGAAGGAGCCTTTTGTAAGGATTGTGGCAGGAAGCACTTAATCAGAGATTGCCCAAGAAACCCTCAGAAACAACAAAACACATCTAGTAACATACCATTGAAAGTAGTAAAAATAGTAGAATAGGAAGAACTCAGTGAAAATGAACCAGTGGCATGAAATGCCATAACTAGAGCTCAAGCCAAGGAACAAGGCATCAGAGTAGAAACACACACTGTGGATAACAAGAAAAATATCTATCATGCGAGTCCGCTAACGTCAAACGAGTTGAGCCTGAATGAGCGAATTAAGTGGTTGGTTTCCAAACAATACTTCCTATATATTGTCAAAAGAGAAGAAAAATAGACAAAAAGGTAGATGGGAGAAAAAGACAAGAGCTAGTAAAACCCTAGCCTTAGAAGAGGAAACTAATAGTAATTCAAACTCTAGTCAACAACAAAGTACACAGAACCAAGGAAGGATGAAAAACTCAAAGTGCTTGGATACATTGCTTCTATAAAGGTAGAATTCAAGTTGGACCAAACCCTACAGATCATTTGCTAGCTTATCCAATGCCAGATATTGAGGATGAGAGAATGCAGAGGTGTAAACAGATCATTAGAGAAGCACAAAACAATTTAGAAGAGGCAGACAACCATAAAAAGATATTTGAGGAGTCAAATTCAGCAAAATCCAGGGAACATTTAGTCGGGAAAGAGCACTTAGGGAAGGAGGAAAAACAAATAACTCTTCAATTTTAATTTAGACAAACATTGTACAATTCTATGTCAAACCACATGGGAAGAGTTAGTAAAACAAAATCCTCATTTACACCATAACATGAAGAGCTAGGAACCAAATTCACATGGCCAAGATACACAATTTCAAGAAATATAAGAATTGTTGTAAATACCTATTGACAAGATAGGAGGCTACTGTGAAGGTGAAGAAGGGAAATCAACTTTGAGAGTACAATTTGGTGAACATTCTGCCAAAGCAATACTGGATAGTGGATCTGGAGTGGCAATTATGACCAAACAAACTTGGAAGAAATGGGGTAAAATGAACTGATACCTACCAATATGAGATTACAACTTGTAGATGGACATATAGAGGTACCCCTGGGAATCTGGAAGAAGGTGATTATGGAGATATGTGGGATAGAAATAGAGCATACCTTTGCCATAGTTGAATTTCCATAGCCTACCTCTTATGAAATAATCCTAGGCAAACCATTCATGAGACAAATGCACATTGTGCAGGATTAGGGTAGAGATTGTCTATGCCTTTAGAGCCAAGGAAAAGTAACCAAGGTAAACCTAAGAAATGGCCATTATTGTGATATATCCCCTTAGGAGTGGTTTAGAGTGCATCAGAATCAAGAGTCAAGTGAAGAGTCTAAAAGTGAAGATCAGAGTGAAAAGGAATCACCAATTTGGAGGTGTAATGACATAAAGAACAAGAAACATAAGAGAATTTTGCTGAGAAAAGAAGATTGTCAAAAGGAAAGGAAATTAGAGGATGAGAATTACATTCCACAAAAATTTGATGATGAGGAATTTGAGCCTTATGGTTGGAGTCAGATATTGTCTAGAATGGATGTGGCCAATGATGAATATGTGGGAGTCAAATTTCAAGATGAAGAAGGATATGATGTCTTCCATGTAGGAGTACAAATGATAAGTGTGACAAAGTCAGAAGAGAGTCTGAAGGAATCTATACTTTTAAGTATTGACAAAACACAATTTCTAGAAGAAGTGCATGCTCAGGATGCTATAAAAGACAAAATCTCAAGAACTTATAAAAAATGTGTACACAAGGAGATTAGTGAAGATCCAAAGCCTAAAATGAGTAAAAAAATGAAGGAATAGAAGGCACTTAAGGAAGAGGAGCAAAAGCTTGATGTACCTTTAAATTTCAAGACTTATGAGGTGGAGGATAGATTACTTTTGAAAATGAAGCCAAAAAGAGATAAGAAAAAGGGAGAATCATATGACAATGAGGAACAAACCAAAAAAGTGGTGATTGCTCAAGAATAAGGGGAGAATAGACACATTGTCATAGCTGATGATATGTCAGACTAGGAGGAGGAAGCACTAACAAAATTGGCTAAGGAATATAGGGATGTGTTTGCATACAGTTACAAAGATTTGAAAGGAATTGACCCTAAAATTTGTGAACACAAAATTCCAATCAGTCCTGATGCAAAACCTAGCAAACAGAGACACTACACATTTAATGACAAATACTTTGCCAAAATCAAGGAGGATATTGATAAATTGCTTACTGCCGATTTCATTTATGAAATTGAGTACACTGAGTGGATATCTCCTATAGTTGTGGTACCTAAGAAAAATGGAAAGCTCAGGGTGTGTATTAACTTGAAAAAGGTTAATGCAGCAACTATAAGAGATAGCTATCCATTACCTCTAAGTGATCATCTCCTGGAGAGAGTTGTAGGGAAATAGGTTTATAGTTTCTTGGATGGTTTTTCTGGATATAACCAAGTACCTATTGCCTTGGAAGATCAACATAAAATTTGCATTCTCCACTGAATGGGGAATATATGCATTTAGGGTTATGCCCTTTGGACTAACCAATGCACTAGCAACCTTTCAAAGGTTGATGTGTCATGTGTACAAAGAGTTTCTTAGAACCATGATGGAAATTTATGTTGATGATCTCTATACCTTTTCATTGAAAAGAAAAAATCACTTGCAGGACTTGGAAAACATATTCAAGAAATGTAGAACTTACAGAGTATGTTTGAATCTTGAGAAATGTGTTTTGTTTGTTAGGCAAGGGAGAATGTTAGGTCACATAGTTTCTAGAAATGGAATATCCACTGATGAGAAAAATATTAAAGCTATTGTGGACCTATCAAAGCCAACCAATGTAAAAGAACTCCAAACTTTATGGGACACTGTGGATATTATAGAAAATGTGTGCATAAGTTTGCAGATATTGCAAAACCTCTTTATGCACTAATTACAAAATTTGAGTGGACCCAAGAGTGTGACCAAGCCTTTGAAACCTTAAAAACTTGTTTGGTGATAGCACCTATTTTGAAAACCCAATAGTGGGATGAGATATTCCATGTTCATTGTTGATGCTTCAAATTTTGCCTTAGGATGTGTTATGGCACAACCTATAGATGGAAGCAAATTGGATTTTCCAATTGCTTATGCTAGCAGGCAGTTGAACTTAGCTGAAAGAAATTATGCAACCACTGAGAGGGAAGGACTTGGAATGATATTTGTTGTAAAGAAATACAGGCATTATCTTCTAGCCAACAAGTTTAAAATCTTTGTGGATCACCAAGCTTTACTTTACTTGGTGAATAAACCTTGTCACACTAGCAGAATAGTGAGATGGTTCTTACTATTGATGGAATTTGATTTTGAAGTAGTTGTGAGACAAGGGAAAACACATTTAAGAGCAGATCACTTATCTAGGATACAAACCAAAGAACAAGATTCACCTCTGGATGATGATTTACTAGATGCATATTTGTTCAAGGTAGAGAGCATTCCCAATTGGGCAATGACTTTGGTACCTTTGTTAGCTATTGGACCATGTAAAACACACAATAATACCACACATTTTGTATTATAAAGTAGAAAATTTGTACTACTTGCTGGACACTTATATCATGTGAACCACATTGGAATACTACAGTATTGTACTCCAAAAGATGAGCAACCAAGATATCTAGAGAAAGTTCATTGTTGGAATCCATGTGCTCATGTTTCTACGGTTGTCACTTGGGTGTCCATTGGCCCACAAAGACTCAAGATGTGGAGAGATATGTTTCAAATTTTCCTAAATGTCAATCTTTGAAACACACAGATAATGTAACTTTGTATTGGTTTCAGAAAAACCCAAATTGGAGTGAACACATAGTTGAGGAGTTGAGAAATGAACAACCACTTGAGCTAGGAAAAGTTAGTGCAGACTCTAGAAATTTAAAGGAAATGACCAAGGAGTATCAGCTGATAGGAAACCAGTTGTAAAAGAAAGGAGCAGATGGATATTTGAGGATTTGTGTTCCTGAAGATAAGTATGTCGAAATGCTAGAGATGGCCCATTCAAGAGTAGCAAGAGGTCATTTTTCAAGTGAGAGAACTGCTAAACCCATACTGTACTCTGGATTTTGGTGGCCAACTCTCTTTCCTGATGCAAGGACATATGTGAAAAGGTGTGACATATGCCAAAGAACAAGTCAACCTATTAAAAGAGATCCATTGACACCACTTATTTCAGCAAGAGCATTTGGCAAATGGGGATTGGACTTCATTGGACCCATTCATCCTCATGCTAAACATTCTCATGCAGAATATATAATTATAGCCACTGATTACCTCACCAAGTGGGTAGAAGCTAAGGCTACAAGAAGAAATGATGCTCATACTACTACAAAATTTCTTTATGAGAATATTATCACTAGGTTTGGTGTACCAATTGAGTTGGTAAATGATAGGGGAACTCATTTACTAAATCAGGTAATTGAGAACATAATTGATCACTTCATGATTAGTCATAGAAAATCAGCCCCCTATCATCCTCAAGCAAATGGATTAGCAGAAAGTACTAACAAAGTACTCTGCACTGTCTTGTCCAAACTAGTGAATACAAGCAGGACTGATTGGGATTTGCAACTTAATCGTGTTCTATGGAGTGGCATATAAGACTGCTATTGGTACAACACCATTTAACTTGGTGTATGAACAAAATGTAGTTTTTCCATTAGAATTTCTTATACCTACATTGAAGGTGGGAAATCAATTACAATGAACTGGACATGAACTATCTGAAAGAGTGTTGGAGTTAGAGAAACTTGGAGCTTCAAGACTTCAAGCTGTCATGAGAATCTATGCAAATAAAAAGAGGCAAAAAGCATATCATGATATTCATAACATGGCATGGACCTTACATTATCAATCAGATAAGTAACAGTGGAGCTGTCCAATTAGCCAATATAAATGGAGAAATCATGCCAAACTTCATAAGTGGATGTAGAATATAGAGATATAATCTTCCATTGACAGCTCAAGAATGGAGAAGAATACATCAAGCTCAAAATAGAAAGAAAGAAGAGGAAAAAAAATTAGGTATGAAGCTCAACAAGAAGCTAAGGAAAGAATGAGGAAATCCAAAGAAATAAGGGAAGTTTTCATGTGTGAGAAACCTTCAGGTAAAGTAAGAGAACACTCACCTCTTATTACAATGAATTTCCATAATGAACAAATTAGGGTTTTGATATATTCTGTTGCACAAGTCAATTTGATCAGTACTGAATTGCTAGATAGACTAAATACCAAAAGGAAAATAAGTAAAACCCTAATCAAAACACTAGATGGAAAGATAGTTCAAACTTTTTCTTGACAATCAATCACAGTTAGGTTTAATCAAGAACAGATCAAAATCGATTGTGAGGAATGGCCTGATCACATGATGACTGAGAAGATGATTCTAGGACAACCCTGGATGAAACAAGGTAAAGTAATTATGAATTTTGAAAAGATGACTATTCAATTGAAATTGAATGCCAAGAAACTTTTAATGCCTTTTCCGAGTAATGAGGAGCAGGGAGTTCAAAAGGAAACTCATAGCTGAGAATTGGAAAGATTTATCTTTCCATTAGAAGATGAGGTGGATCTGTAGAAAAATCTCTTCCATGCCAAAAAAGAATTCAATGGTAAGCAGAAGGAAGTTGAGAGAAAGCAATCTTGCTGGAAACAAGCTCGGGAATGGAGACCTAGAACCATCTAAAAAAGCTCAAACCTAAGGACAAAGTGGATATAGAGACCCAAAGTATCAAAACACTACTCAATGGAAGAAGTCTCTTGGAATCAAAGAAAAAAAAACAGTTCACTACAAAGAACTTTCTGGATGAAGGAAACAGATCTGTTACAAGTGATAAAAAACAAAGACAAAGACATTATAAAATTATAGGAACATGAAGATTGAAAGATTAGGGACAAGAAAGCCTCATCCTCGAATAACCACTTGGGAGTTTCACCTAAGACCTCATATTTGAATGGCATGTATAGAGACTATTATAGACACATATATGAGAACCCTCAATTACATAGAATTCAACTCACCCTCGGATGTGTTAATTTTTTATCTGAATGAAACACCAGATAGAATTTGCTTAATGGCATATTATAGTAGAGTGGTATTCTTAGGCAGCCACTACCTTCAATTTTTTTAGGATGCCTTTGATTATGGTTTTTTTGAAAGAGAATCAGAGATTTTTGGTAATCTATCAGTAATCACAAAATCAAGACTCACTGCATATGAAGCTGCATACATAGAGTACCTAAAGAAGGATGTGATAAATAGACCAGATGCTGCAATTCAATGGAGAAAAGCTTTGTTTGAAATGGTGAACAATTTGAATGTCATAGAAAGAAAGAGTCATGACTTGATGTCATAGGTCTATCAGAGAAATAAGAAGTGAAGTGGACTCACAACAACCATCATAACAGGAAATGATGTTACAGGGATTAAAGTTATCAAAAGGAAGCTTGGTAAGGAGTTTAAAATTTCAGATCTTGGAGAGCTGAAATATGTTTTAGGGATTGAAGTTATTTATGGAAAGAGTGGCATCTACTTGATACAAAGGAAGTACTTGTTGGATGTTCTTTTCAGATTTGGAATGAGTGGATGCAAACCACTCACTCAACCCATGGGCACAAATACAAAGCTTTGTTCAAATGATGGAGAACCATTGGAAGATGTAACGACATACAGAAGCATTGTAGGATCATTAATCTATGCAAACATTACAAGACCTGATTTATCTTATGTTGTTTGTGTACTTTCTCAGTTTATGTAAGCCCCGACAAGTGAACAGTTAAATTCAGCCAAGAGAGTGTTGAGATACATAAAGCATACATTTAATCATGCTTTGTTTTACAAGTTTGATGAAGAACTGCAGGTCAAAGGCTTTAGCGATGCTGATTGGGCAGGCTCAAAGGAAGATAGAAGATCAACCTTAGGTTATGTGTTTCTGATAGGAAGCAAACCTATCACATGGAGCTCAAAGAAACAACCTATTGTTGCACTTTCATTCATGGAGGCTGAATATAGAGGATTAACATTTGCCACATGTGAAGCAATGTGGATTAAAAAGCTTTTGGCTGATCTTGGAGTGCAAGTTGGACCCATCCCTATATACAGTGATAACATGTCAAGTATTTACTTGGCAAACAATCCTATGTTTCATGCAAGAAGCAAGCACATAGAGGTCCACTACATTATGTAAACGAGAAGGTATTGAGCAAAGATGTGGAGATAAAGTTCATTATAACCAAAGAGTATGTTGCAGATATGTTTACAAAGTTCTTGGATGCCTCTAAACTCAAAGGTTTCAAGGATGTGATAAATTTGCGGGACATGGATGAAGATAACTCCCAAATGATCTTGAGGGGGAGTGTTGAAGATAAATGTACAAGCTCATTTTCATATGAGCCATGCTTGGATAAATTTACCAAATATAAAGATAAAGAAAAAGTAGAGGAAAAAAGGAAAAAATAATAAAAGAAAAAGTCTAGTCATAATTCATGATGAGTAAGAGATACAATATCTTGCCTTGTAGTTAGTAGCATGTAGTGGAGAAAGTGGTGAGTTAAGAAGAAGGCACAAACTTCTTCACATGCTCATTGGTTATAAAAGTGAAGTGGGAGCACATTCAAAACAAGGAGAGAAAGAGGCAAGAGATCCTTGTAGACGGATCTAGCCATTTTGTCATTTTGTCTTCCCTTAGACTCCTTCCAACCGCACGTCAGTTTGTACACAACTCTGTTGTGGAGCTCATATCTCAATGTATATGTAACCATTTCTTGTGTTTAAGCATTCATTGCAAAGCTTATTTTGCATTCTGCATACCAAATATTTCTTTGAAAGCTTTATAGTTCGTGAGATATCAGTGAAAGAGTGAAGTCTAGTTTTTTAGTATACCTGTATAGACAAATAGTCTATTTTGGTCGGTTAAATTTCCCAACCAAAACATATCCAAATTCCTTGATTTCTATCATATTGGAAAGTTCTTGGCATCTACTTTCACTATAGTAAATATCTCATTCAGAAGATTTATATTCTGTGAGATATCGGTCAGAGAGTAAAGTCTAGTTTTATAGTGTACTTATGTGTGCAGGTGGTCTACTTTGGTCAGGTGAATTTCCTGACCAAAACTCATCCAAATTATCATTTTTTAGCTTATTGGAAAGCTATTTGTGTTTACTTTCTCTATACCAAATATCTTTCTCAAAGGATATATATTCAGAGAGTTATCAGTCCGAGAATGAAGCTCAGTTCTTTAGTATACCTGTGTGGATAGGTAGTTCATCTTTGTCAGTTGTGTTTCTTAATCAAAACTTGTCCAAATTAAGTGATTTATAGCTTTTTAGAAAGCTATCTTTGTCTACTTTGATTGACTAAAGGCTCAACTCCATTTGAGTTCTGTATTGAGAGCAGCAAACTATCTAAGGTGCAGCTGTTTGTCTAAGTGTTGGACATACAAGATTTCACTACACATTTCCGTTGCACATAGGAGAACTCATTCTCCACATTAGGGTGTGGTTCAACCATATTCTACTTGTCATTTATTGACTCTAGCACTTTCTTTCTCTTCTAGATATCATTTTCCTAAATGATTAGATCTCCCCTTTAACTGATGTCCTCACCCTTGCATAGTCTCTTCAACCTTCTTATTCTCAACTTTGGTTTCTTGAACCCTTCCTCTCAACCTTTGGTGTCTTGAACCTAGTTCTCACCCATCTTAGGTATCTTAGAACCTCAATCTAGTAAGTTCCTTATGAGATCTTTCCAGTGGTACTTTATATGTCTAAATCCAACCTATGGGTTGGGAGATAAACTATAATTTTTATTGAGCTAACTTCTAAAAGCAATACATGCTACTTTGTTGTACCATTTCAGATACAAAATGCCCAAGCACCTTTTTAAGAGGCCATTGGGTTTCCATGAGCCTTGTGGAATTTACCCACCTTGCCCAAGCCTATTTTCTAGGCTCTGATACTGATTGTTACATCCAATGTGGGTAGATTCCACAAGGCTCATGGGCACCCAATGGACTTTAGAAAAGGTGCTTGGGTGCTTTGTATATGAAATGGTACAAAAAAGTAGCATGTATTGCTTTTTTCTACCATTTCAAATACAAAGCGTCAAGCGCCTTTTCTAGAGGGCATTGGCTACCCATGAGCCTTGTGGAATCTACCCACCTTGCACAAGCCTAGTTCCTATGCACTGATACCAATTGTTGTATCCAAGAAGAATTGTACTCATGACCTATTGGCTATGAGTATGATGGGCTAACACCTATTGGCTAGGAGTATGATGGGTTAACCAATTGCCCCAAAAAACATGGTTGAGGATTACTTCTTAATCATTCCTCTTCGGGTGTGGTTCAACAATCTCCTTTCTATCATTTCTTGATTCTAACTAATTAACTAACTAACTAACTAACTCTCTCTCTCTCTCTCTCTCTCTCTCTCTCTCTCTCTATATATATATATATATATATATATATATATATATATATATATATATATATATATATATATATATATATATATATGTATATATATATATATATGTATGTGTGTGTGTAGTATACATACATACATACACACACTCACAAACCAATGAGAACTTTGATTTTAAATAGTTTAGGTGCACTTAAAAATTGTCCTTTTTATTTTCTAATAGTAATACTTATTCATATATACATCTATATATTTATACTTTGCTATCAGGCGGCTTATGCATTTTTTTAATTGTTCATCAATTCATTTTGAAAAATATCATAAAGTATTTTTTTTTTTTTTTTTTTGGGGGGGGGGGGGTTTGTTGATTACATTCGAAATAACTATGATCTAGTAACTAACATTGATATTGTTCATTTACATCTACACATATTTGCACAGAAAAGTACCTCGAAAAATATTTTTTTATGTACAAGTCAAAATCGGAAACTTTAATCTGTTGATATATTTAGGTAGTGATGTTTGTGAACACTCTAGGACCGCCGGGGCACTTTTTTCCCTCTTTAGGAGGTTTTTTTCCACCGGCTTGTATATACGCCTATTGCCCTAATGGGCTACTTATCTTTGTACATTCTCTAGTAATACATTCAGTCTTGTGTGTTGTGCTCCAAGCTTCTTCTTCTTCCTTGTGCTGTTCGCGTGCTTCCGCAGACGTCTAACTCCAACAATTGGTATCAGAGCAGGTCGTTGCTTCTTCTAGGGCGCCGTCGACACTCCTCCGTTTGCAGTCTCAGATTCGCATGAAATTTGGTGAGCATACTCACGGTGTTTCCTAGATCAAAACTGCTTTGCTCTGTGGTGCTGAAATCGCGATCTGAGCTCGTTTCGGCCTCCGAACGCACTATCGCAGCGCTTGTGCAGGCTATTTCGTCCTTTTGTGCCAAAGGTATATACCAGTTTCTGTTCACCAGTTTAAGCGTCTCGAAGTCTGCTACAGGTCTAGCAGAACTCGTCTGGGCAGTTCCGTTCAACTTTTTGAGATACAGTCAATTTTCTGCATCAAGGTATTTTAGTCACCGGCCATGGCTGAAAGCAGTGATGTATTCCGTATGTTGGCTGTTGAGGATAAGTTGGATGGTACCAACTACCCATTATGGGCTTATATGATGCGACATGTACTGGTTGCAAAAGGATTGTGGAACATTGTGCAGGGTGTTGAAAGACGTCCTGTTACACCTGTAACGACAGGTACTGCAAATACAGGTGTTGGAGCTGATGAAGATGGTGTCAAAGATGATATTCCGCAGATTCCTGTTCGTGCTGCTGTTTCTGTTGCACCTACTGCAGAGCAGATTCGTTGGGATGGCAGAGATGCCCAGGCACATGCATTGATAGCTTTGTCTGTCAAACGTGCCATTATCCCTCACATTCGCTCTTGCAGAACAGCAAAGGATGCTTGGGATACACTTACCACTTTGTACCAGGCTAGGAATGAGGTTCGTGTTGCTTACCTCCGAAAACAGTTGGAGAGTGAGCACATGAATGAAGGTGATTCTATGGACAATTTTCTTACAAAGATCAAAGACCTGAAGGAACAATTGATTTCTGCTGATGAGGTTATACCAGATAGCTCACTTGTGCAGACCGTTCTGAATGGCCTTCCTGATTCATATCAGAGTTTTGCCTCTACTCTTCGGTTGATGATGAAAGGCAATCCGAATGCCTTGTCATTTGAGGAATTAGTCTCTGTTTTGTTGCAGGAAGATCAGTCCAGGCAGAACAGGTCCATTATGCGTGTTGCAGATCAAGCTTTCCTGGCTAGTCAGAAGGGCAAAGGAAAATGGAGCTCTTCTACTAGTAAGCAGAAATCTGCAAATGCTGCACAATCGAAGAACCAGGATAAAGATGAGAAGAAATCAGAAAAGCAGAAATTGTTCTGCAATTACTGTAAAGGAAATGATCATATTATAAAGAACTGTCCAAAACTGGCTGCTAAAGAGGCAAAGAAGAAAGAGGTTGGAATGGTTGTTGCAGAGGCCTCTACACCAAAAACAGAGTCTGCAAATCTTGTGCAGGAAGAAGAATGGGCATTTACTACTGTCTGCAGTTTTGACCCATCTTCTCATGATCAGTGCATGTCTGCAGTAGACTCAGATGTTTGGTACTTTGATAGTGGGGCGACCAAACATATTACCTCGCAGCGCAGTTTCTTCTCTTCACTCGAGCCTGCCCCTACAGGGAATACTGTCACATGCGCCAATAACTCCTCTTATCCTGTTATGGGAGTTGGTAAGATCATTTTGACTACTGCTGATGGTAGTTCTTTCACTTTGTCAGATGCTTTATTTGTGCCAGGGATCAAAAAGAACCTGTTATCAGTTTCTGCATTAGCCAAGATTGGCTTGGTTGTGAAATTCGTTGATGACAGGTGTACAGTCCATGATCTCTCAAATGGCGATGTGATTATTGCTTCTGGCATTTTATGTCGTGGGCTGTATAAGCTCATAGACTATGAAAGATCTGTGAATGATTCGGCATGTGCAGTTCATGATTCTCAGGCTATGTCAGATGCAAAGCTTTGGCATGCACGCTTTGGTCATCTGAATTTTGCTAGTTTGTTACGCCTGCAGAAATCTGAAATGGTGTCTTCTTTGCCCAAACTTGAGGCACCTGGAAAACATGTTTGTGAAGGCTGTATTTTGGGCAAAATGCAGCGTTCTTCCTTTCCAAAAGATGGTTCAGTTCGGGCTATGCAGAAATTGCAGCTTGTACATAGTGATGTCTGTGGTCCTATGCAGACACCCTCTTTTGGAAATTACCTTTACTTCGTGACTTTCATTGATGATTTTTCCAGGCATGCATGGGTATACCCACTCAAAGCAAAGTCCGAAGTGTTCATGTGCTTCAAACAGTTTTTGGTTTTGGCTGAAAATCTGTCAGCATGTAAAATGGGCACCCTCCGTTTTGATCGAGGGGGGGAATATATGTCTTCAGATTTTAATGCATTTCTGGCTGAACGTGGGATAAAACACCAGTGTACAGTGCCGTATACACCTCAACAGAATGGAGTTGCTGAACGAAAGAACAGGTCACTCATGGAGATGGCGAGGTGCATGGTCAAAAGTCAGGCTTTACCACATAGTTTCTGGCTTGAGGCTGTCATGTGTGCAGCATATGTACTGAACAGGTGTCCCACCAAAGCGTTGCAGTCTATCACTCCATATGAGGCTTGGCATGACCGCAAGCCATCTGTTGCTCATCTGCGTGTTTTTGGTTGTTTGGCATATGCATTAGTGCCTGAACAACATCGCAGAAAATTGGATGATAAGGCAGTAAAATGTATTTTTGTTGGGTACAGTTCTGAAAGTAAAGGCTATCGTCTGTATCATCCACAGACTAAACGCATTCTGGTTAGCCGTGATGTTGTCTTTGTGGAAGATGCTATTCAGCCATTGCTTTCATGTACTAAGGAGACATCTGTTAGCTCCAAAGACATGTATGATACTTTGATGCCTCTTTTTACAGGTGGACAGGCTAGTTCTGGTCCTAATGAGGCAACTTCTCAGCCTTTGCAGGTTTCATATGATGATGCAGATCATTCCATTTCTGATGCAGATTTACATGATGCACTTGTTGATGAGAGAGCTGATATTGAACAGGCAAAAACTATGCCAAAATGGCTGGTGCAGACTTTGCGTGACAGCAAATTAGATGCACCTTTGTCATATCGTACTCGTTCAGGCTCTCATAGTACCTCCTTTGCATCAGATTGCTATGCTATGGCTGCATCTAGTCTCTGTGATGAGAATGAGCCTGTTTCTTTTGATGAAGCACAAAATTCAGAAAATTGGATGGCTGCTATGCAATCTGAATATGATGCTATAATGAAGAATGGTACATGGTCTTTATGTGACTTGCCTCCTGGCAAGAAGGCCATTGGCACTAAGTGGGTATACAAGCTGAAGCGTAAACCTGATGGTACAGTTGACAGGTATAAGGCTAGGCTTGTTGCAAAGGGTTATGCGCAGGAAAGAGGCATTGATTTTGATGAGACCTTTGCACCTACATGCCGTATGACTACTGTTCGGAGCATTTGTGCACTTGCAGCCCATCATGGTTGGAATGTACATCAGTTGGACATTAAAACAGCATTTCTGAATGGTGACTTGCATGAAGAAGTGTATGTTTTTCAGCCCCGTGGCTTTGTGCAGAAAGGGCATGAAAACCAGGTGTGCAGGTTAAAGAAGGCGTTATATGGTTTAAAGCAAGCACCACGTGCTTGGTATGAGAAGATACATGCCTATCTGATTGCACATGGTTTTGAGAACAGTCCAACTGAAAGCACCTTATATGTTAAGCGTGCTAATGATGTGCTTCTGATCATTGTTGTCTATGTAGATGACATGCTGCTCACTGGTCCTCTTGAGAAGCATATTGCTGATTTCAAGGCTGATTTGCATGCCTCATTTGAGATGTCTGATTTGGGGCATTTGCATCACTATTTGGGCATTCAGTTTATGCAAGTTGATGGTGGAATGGCTTTGTGTCAAACGAAATATATTGACACATTATTGCAGCGTTTTGGCCTTGAAGACTGTAAGCCTATTGCCACTCCTATGGAGACAGGTTTACGATTGAGTCTTCATGATGCTGGAGATGCATTTGATGTTGTTCTCTATCAGCAGGCTGTTGGATGCTTGATTTACTTATGCATTACTCGGCCAGATATTCAGTTTGCTGTCTCACAGATGAGCAGGTTTATGCATTGCCCAGGAGTCACGCATTGGAAAGCGGTTAAGCGCATCTTTCGCTACTTGAGTGGTACTCGGCTACTTGGGTTGTTTTATCCCAAGGGGGGATCACCACCGCCAGATTTGCATGCTTTTTTTGACTCAGATTGGGCTGGTTGCTATGACACTCGTGTGTCCACCAGTGGTTTTTGCTTCATGCTTGGTAGCTCATGTATATCTTGGTTGAGCAAGAAGCAGCCTACTGTGGCCACTTCCAGTTGTGAGGCTGAGTATAGGGCAGCTTTCACAGCGACTGTTGAGTGTGTGTGGCTCAGACGCCTTATGGCTGATTTGGGTGTTGGCCAGTCTTCTGCCACCACCATCTTCACTGACAGTCAGAGCGCATTGGCAGTTGCGAGGAACCCTGTGTTCCATGCTCGCACTAAGCACATTGAGGTGCATTATCACTATGTCAGGGAGAGGTTCTCTGCTGGGGAGATCAGCTTGGCATATGTGCCCACGCAGGAGAACATTGCAGACCTCTTCACGAAGGCTCTGCCTAGGGAGAAGTTTGAAGCTTTCCGCAAAGCTTTGGGCTTACTTCCTTTTGTGGAGTGATTTCCACATAGCTCGGCACTTCCTTATACATGAGTGCCAGCTCCTTGTTCACCGCATCACTCCCAGGGGGGATTTGTTGATATATTTAGGTAGTGATGTGTGTGAACACTCTAGGACCGCCGGGGCACTTTTTTCCCTCTTTAGGAGGTTTTTTTCCCCCGGCTTGTATATACGCCTATTGCCCTAATGGGCTACTTATCTTTGTACATTCTCTAGTAATACATTCAGTCTTGTGTGTTGTGCTCCAAGCTTCTTCTTCTTCCTTGTGCTGTTCGCGTGCTTCCGCAGACGTCTAACTCCAACATAATCCCACCTCATCTAAATGCTCCTTTCATGACAAAGGGATCATTTTCCAACACTTTGGCCATAATGCATCAAACACAATAAAAATCCATCATTCATTTGAATAAGGGTCCATATCCCTCTAGTTGCACGAGATAAAGCTATAGTAGAAAATAATAGGGTGAATACCTTTACAAGGGTTTGTTATAGAATGGATACAATCACACTTTATAAGGTTGCAAACAAAATTCAAAAGGGCAAGATGTTCTACTAACCTTTAGTATAAGTGCATTATGATGAAAGTGTGAAGAGAGGCAAAGTTTTTCTATGCTCTACTATTTTTCATCAGTAGAGCATGAGTAGAAGATAGAAAAACTTATGTGTGAGATGATCATTTGTAGAGGCGTTATTAGAGGAAATTCAAAGTCTAAAATTGCTCCTTTTTATGTTTTATCTAATGTGAAAAAATGAAGAATACCGATATTAATGCTAAGTAATGAAAAATGGTTGCCTTTTTCATGTATTTATTACATTAATGTTGAGAAAAACTTCCCTATTGTATCAAGGAACCATTCACTAGGTTGACCGAATTTTTATGTCCAAGGATCATAAAATATTAAAGTTTCTAGCATTATAATGAGTTTCCACTATTGAATCTCATGATACCTCTAGTTTTTTAATTTAAAATACTTGGCTTGTAATCTAGGTTAAGTACTTTATCTAATAATAATTGAATGTTAATATCTTTTAGGTAGCAAATAAGACTAGGCTTTTTGTTTTTAATTCATTATTTAGATATGTAGGAATTATACTTGGTGCAAAACCAATAGCACGGGAGCACGTGCGAGTACCTTTCCATGTTGTATACAATTGTACTAACTTTGTGCGGACATGGATGGTGGCAAGTATCAACCTACTACCTCTTTGTGTGTTTTTCTATTTTGAAGTCTCTAAGAGGGAGTGGTGTCAATAGTGATATGAAACAAAAGTAGAATATGTATATTAGAATTGGAAGATTGTAGCCTACCTCTGATTTCTTGAGTCCAACACTCTCTTCCCCTTCTAAAGATCATTGTCCTCATTGATCAGCCCCTAGTCTCCCCTTGAATTGATGTCCTCACCCTTGCATGATCTCTTGAACCTTCTTGTTCTCAACTTTGGTTTCTTGAACCCTTCCTCTCAATCTTTGGTGTCTTGAACTTGGTTCTCACCCATGTTAGGTATCTTAGAACCTCAACATAGTACTTTCATTGGAGATTTCCATCTGAGAGCTTTCCAATGGTACCTTACATGTCTAAATTTGATCTATGGATTAAGAGATACACTATAATTTTTATTGAGATAACCTCTCAAAGCAATAAGCACTACTTTTTCATACCATTTCAGATACAAAGCACCCAAGCGCCTTTTCAAAAGGCTATTAGATGCTCATGAGCCTTGTGGAATATACCTACCTTGACCAAGCCTACTTCCTAGGCTCTGATACCGATTGTTACATTCAAGGGGATTTGAACCATCACATTCCTAATAATCCCCTTGGATGTGTGATGGTTCAAATCCCCTTGGGTGTAACAATCAGCATCAGAGCCTAGGAAGTAGACTTGCTCAAAGTGGGTAGATTCCACAAGGCTCTTGGGCACCCAATGGACTCTAGAAAAGGTTCTTGGGTGATTTGTATATGAAATGGTACAAAAAAGTATCACGCATTGCTTTTTTGTACCATTTCAAATACAAAGCACCCAAGCACCTTTTCTAGAGGTCATTAAATTGTATCCAATTGTTGTATTCAAGGGAAATTGAACTCATGAACTACGAGCTAGGAGTATGATGAGCTAACCAATTGCCCCGAAAACTATGGTTGAGGATTACTTCCTAATCGTCCCTCTTAGTATGTGGTTCAACAATCTCCTTCCTATCATTTCTTGATTCTAACTATATAACTATAACTATAACTATAACTATATATATATATATATATATATATTCTAAATCGTTTAGGTGCACTTAAAAGTGATCCTTTTTATTTTTTAATAATAATACTTATTCATGTATACATTTATATATTTATACTTTGCTGTAAGGCGGCTTATGCATTTTTGTAATTGTTCATGAAGTCATTTTGAAAAATATCGTGAAAACGGCTTATGCATTTTTGTAATTGTTCATGAAGCCATTTTGAAAAATATCGTGAAGTTTTTTTTTTTTTTTTGGAGGCGGGATTTGTTGATTACATTTTGAAATAACTGTGATTTGGTAATTAACATTGATATTGTTAATCTACACCTCCACATATTTGCACATAAAGGTACGTCTAAAAATAATTTTTATGTACAAGTTAGAATCCCAAACTTTAATCCCACCTCATCTAAATGCTCCTTTCATGAGAAAGGGATCATTTTCCAACACTTTGGTCATGTGTGTATAGTGACCTTTAGTTGCCATTATTCTCTGATATGTTTGGGGTTTTTCTGCTTGGCTCATTACAACATGGGTGAAAGCATGTATATCCCTAGGTCTTCTTTTGGATCTTACTTCTAAAATTAACCATACTAAGTCAATTATAGCCTTGAACTTGTCTATCGGATGCCCAAAGTTTTCTATCATCTGTCTCATGCTCTGCTCCGTTGATGAAAAATAGTGGAGCATAGAAAAGCTTTGCCTTTTTTTACACTTTCACCATAGTGCATTTCTACTAAATGTTAGGTAGGACATGTTCAAGCTTCTAAAGTGTGATTGCATTCATTCTATATCAAACCCTTGTAAAGGTATCCACCCTATTGTTTTCTACTATCGCTTTATCTCGTGCAACTAGAGGGATATGGACCCTTATTCAAACGAATGATCAATGTTTATTGTGTTTGTAATAGGACCCTACCTCGATGGAATGTGTGAAGCATAGCTCTTTGTATAACTCTCTCTGGCTACGAGGCACATGACTCACAACTCTCAGGAATGTGTCTACTATGTAACACTGTGAGGATTTTTTTGTTGTGAATTTCCACATAGATTGTTTAATAATCTTGTCCCTAAATTGGTCCATATCCACAATAACCAATGGTTAGGTAGATAATTCAATTTAGCATTGGATTATGTTTGTAAAATGTGTTACACTTTAGAGGATGCATCCTTCATGCTATATGAGAGAATACACCTAACTTAATTAGCTAATGAGTGTTTGCTTCTTAAATAAAGAAATATATGCCCTCTACAAGTTCACGGGCTATTGTTGCTAGCACCACTGCTCATCATTATATATAGGTTGCCTTTGAGTAGAATTTCTCACTACTCATCATTCTATATAGGTTGCCTTTGAGTAGAATTTCTCACACATTTTGTATTGGTTGTTATTGGTGGAAGAATTTGTAGATAAGCTTTAAGTATGATTGTGAGAAGCATAGTTATTTTTGTCTCTCTTGAAGATAGCTCGAATGTATGAGATGATCACTTGTAGAGGGGTTATTAAAGGAAATTCAAAGTCTAAAATTGCTCCTTTTTGTAATAAAATGAATATTACCAAAATTAAGGCTAAGTATTGAAAAATGGTTGCCTTTTTCATGTATCACTAGCTTTATCAAATTTTTATGTCCAAGGATCATAATATAGTAAAGTTTTTAGCATTATGATGAGTTTCCACTATTGAATCTCATTATACCTCTAGTTTGTTAGTTTGAAATAATTGGTTGTAATTTAGGTTAAATACTTTAACTAGTAATCATTGAATGCTAATATGTTTAAGGTAGCAAATAAGACTAGCTTTTTTTTTTTTTTTAATTCATTATTTAGACCTGTATGAATTGTACTCGGTGAAAAACCAATAGCACAAGAGAACGTGTGAGTACTTTTTCATGTTGTATACAATTGTACTAACAATGGGTTCACACTGTCCAACGGCACAATGAACGCTTCTATATGGCACAATATGATTTGCTTTTAAAAAAGGAAAGAATTTTGGGCCTATCATTCTTTGAGCTAGCCTCTCCCCCTTGGAACAAATATGTGTCGCTCCAACAATAGCTTTTGATTGGTTCTTTAAATTGTTCAACCAATAAAATAACTTGAAAGTTTTGAAATCCAGAATCTATCGCCGCTCTATGTGAACTAAACCCAATGACACATGATGCGACTCGACAAACTTGTGCCACCCTATCTGAACCCACCCTAACTTTGTGTGAACATGGATGGTGGCAAGTATCAACCTACTACCTCTTTGCGTGTTTTTCTATTTTGCACTTTGTAAAAGGGAGTGCTGTCGATCGTGATATGAAATAAAAGCAAAAAATATATATAGAATTGGAAGATTGTAACATTCCTTCATTTGTTTTAAGAAAATTGTTCTTATCTTTATTATTTTATATTTGATTGTTATTATTATTTTCTTAATTAGATTTCTACTCTAAGTATTCTTGTATAACAAATTTGGTCTACTGATTCGTAATATCATATGATCTATACCATATTCATTCTCGAAGGTTTTGTATCCTAACATACACATATTCATTCTCGAAGGTTTTGTATCCTAACATACATACATCTATATATACATACATACATCTACATACATTCATGCATACATACATGCCCATGATATGCATATACACATGCATGCATGAGCCAAAACGTAAAAACACAATTGATAGCCACATTAATCGAATAAATATCTAACCTATTAACCTAATAAAAAAAGTACTTGGAGACAAACTTTTATGAACCATATACTAGGTTGTTGTGGGACAACCGTTAATAAAAAAAGTACTTGGAGACAAACTTTTATGAACCATATACTAGGTTGTTGTGGGACAACCAAGAAGAATTATCATTTGGATGAGTCATGTTAGATATGCTCAATGCTTCACCCTCATGAAGGGTCACCATTGTTCCAAGGAATTTTTCTTTATAATGTTCCCATTATGAGATGATTCTACTTGCAATTGTTGATCATTGGTAGGCTTTCTAGTTTGGGGTTAGATAAGTTTGAGAGTCATTCATAACTTCTTAGAAATGTTTTTGTGAGCCTAATAGATTTGTTAGATAGGGCATCAACTTGAGCATTGTTGGAAGAACTTTTTAGGTTAAGAAAGTGGCCTCATAATAATGCAGGGATGCCCCCTAAAGATATTCTGTCCATGAGAGGTTATGGGGATGGGGGTGACGACTCTCCCCATTTTGGGATGGAGAATTGACAACAAGGTTGTCGATAACCTAAAAGTTTGTCTCGATACATTTGGCCAGACATATAAAGAGGCTATCAACCTTTTGAGTTTATGCACATCAATCAAGTCTTATGCTTGTGCACAATAAAAAAATATGGGAAATGTCTATTACATATTGTTACTACAAACCTCATAGGTATCAAGTAAAAAAGGGAACAAAAAGTAGTACTACTCCCTTTATGTGGGTTGCCCTTTCCCGTTCATAGTAAGGTACCATACCAAATAAGTCATTCCAGTCTCCTTCTCACCATAGAAATTCTCATACCCCTCGCACATGGAGAGATTTCATCGGACTTTGGGTGATTTTTCACCTTTTTGGGTGACAAAAGAAAAAAAATGGAGGTTCGGCCGAAGCCTACTTCCCCAGACTTTAACTTTGAAATTGCAACTGTACAAGGAAGGGTATAGTACCCATGGGTCCCCCCTTATCCCACAAGAACAAGGGTTTACAAGACTGGTTTAAACGGTGGTCAACACTACCGTAGGGATAGAATACGGTGGCACTCAGCCACAATGCAAGATCTTTCCAGATTACATGTCCCTTACATGTGCTGCCAAGGATTGAACCCTCGCCCACCCCTCAAGAGGCGAGAGGCCCAACCACTAAGCCAACGAACTGGGACAACTTTTTGGGTGACTTGAAATAGGTGAAGCCAACGAATTGATGCCCTTGAGCACCACTTCATTCCGATCATTTGAAATTAGGAACTTATTTTTTTTATTAATTTTATCTATGAATCGTACAAAATTGGCAAGATTAAAGTACAACTTTTTATTAAAATATAGAAACTCAACGTCATATTCTTTGACTTTTTTTTTTGTGAGAGAGATTACAATACGTATTTTTATTCCTTTGTAGTTTATTTTTTATTTGACTTTTTTTTTTTGTGAGAGAGATTACAATACGTATTTTTATGTGTAGTTTATTTTTTATTTTATTTATATGCATATAGTTTTATTGAATAAAAATTCAATAAAGCCACTTAAGATCAAATGGCTTTAGTATCATGTGCGCTTAAATTGGGTGACCTTATGTTCAATAAAGTCACTTGGAATGCAATCACCAGATAATAATGTGCATTCCATGCATGTTTTGAATCATCGGAAAAGAAAAATCACATCACCCGAAAACGAATCCAGGTGCTACCTCTATCAAATCCCCCTAGCGCTTGTCATTTTTCCCTTGTGTCCCACCTGGCACCGTTTCCGTGTGAACAGGCTCTACTAGACTTCTTTCTAATCTCATGTTGTCCCGAATATCGAAGAGCAGGGGAATTTTCGAAAGAGGAGAGTGCACTCAATTCATTTGTCTCTTTCAAAAGTTGGGGATCATGATCCAAAAGCAAATAGCCGATAGTTCAAGTCCCTAAGCACGATTTAGCTTTTGTCGAGGCGGAGGGCCGCTGAGGGCTGCCTCAGTCCCGATCATACCATAAATTATACACATGATAAAGCACTGTGCTTTTTGATAGCGTATCAGATTCTCGTGATAAGTTATAGCGAACATGCCCTCCTATCAGATACGAGGATCACGCCTAATAGCTTTATTCGCCAGCGCTCGGACAAAGCCTCTCCGGGTCTTCTGTTCGCTTGAGGCCCTGCTAAACGCTACTGACCGCTTTTCAAAAGGGGCCATAGCGCCCAACTCGCCTGAAAGTGCAGAAAGTCATTCTCCTCCTTCAGACCTCACTTCCAAATCCGTTTGTTCACTTTACCTTGGCAGGTGCTGCAGTTTTAACAAATCCGCAAACCCTAGGGGTAATCAGTCATTCTCGTCTTTTGCACAGGAGGTCGCCAGACTCGCCACCTGCGCAAAGGATTTACTCGTGCCTCTGCCATTCTCACTTCCTCACTTCCATCTGCCATTTTCTTCTGTCTTTACGAATTCGGTCTTCCTTTCTGCAGGCCCCATAGCCATACTCGCACAGTCTCAATCAAGCCACACTGGGTCCCCACTGTAGCTGCTGAATAAAGTTTCTCTCAGCATCTAATTCTTCAATCCGCCATTCCGCTGCCTTCGTTCGACGTTCGTTCTCGAATTGCGTTTGCTTTAATTTGTCCAGCTCTGTGTCATACCTGAACTGGTTTTGCGAACTAGCGGTAGTGGACAGTTGCGTTTTGCGTGAAAGGTGTGTCGAAACTTTAGGCGCAATTCCTTTGCTTTTCTCCCAACAACGGCTTCTGTTAACCCGATACCTTCATTTTGCCACAGAGGACGGCTGCTTCTGTCTCGGGAAGAGGCCTCTTTTTTAGCAGGGACCTCTTCCTTATTCCGCCTTCGCTTGCGCTTAGATGGAGAATCTTCGAATGACATTGCTGAAAACATAAAGCGGAAATAAGCGGCCGCATCGCTCAGTGGATAATTGTATTTGCTGAAGCTCGATCATTTTTTATTTCTCATTGATCCGTCTGGTGGCTACAAGAAGCTACGTCTATCATGTCATCGTTGAGTAGGGAGCTTGTCTTCCTCATACTGCAGTTTCTCGATGAGGAAAAGTTCAAGGAAACTGTTCACAAGTAAGTTTAACGCTTTTTGTTACATGCAAATGATCGGGGACACAATCTGATCATTTTCTCGAAACATTTTCTATTATGGATCTTTCCTTTAACATAGATATGTCAGGATTCCGAGGGCATTATCTTTATGGGTGGGTGTTCTTTCAGTAAAACAATTTTTTTCCAACTTAACAGTGATATTGGACCGTTTCCAAACACCATTATTCATAACTGAGCTGCAATTCGGATAAAAACCAAAATGGGTATATTGGTTCTCTTTCAACCAATGGAGGACTTTCACGAGATTATTTCTGGTCTTTTATCTTGAGGTTCATCACTTTCAGCGAAGTGAAAGCGCCGTGGCCCATTAACACCCAGTTGCGCGTGTTGGCCTACACTCCGAATTTACAGTTTGCGCTTAAGAATAGTGTTGTGTAACTCCGCGGATTCTGAATTTTGAAAGTTTCTTACTTGGTCTAATTTTCTTGGTAAGTGAAGCCAAAAAATGGATGGGCTGCATGTGTCGGAGATCCTCTGTTTCACGTTCTCTCATTACTATGATAAGAGAAAGTGCAAACCGTGGGGCATTTCGAGCTAATCATTTTGTTAGAGCCTTTAGAGACCTTTGACTGGGCCGCTAATTGTCCTCTATTTCGAGTTTTGTCGCCCTTTGAGAGCACATTGACATGTCAGAGGACTGCTATGAAAGTATCTACAGGTTCGCGAGCTTTAGATCTTGTTGTTCCAAATTATTTTTCAGATTCAAAGTGGAGACCCTTGATACTTCCATCGTAGATTTTAGGATTCTTCTTAGATGAAACTTACAATGGATGATCCACATATTTTGATGCTCCAGTGTCAAGTTGCATATTGTCTCCCTTACCGCACCACTGGGGATGTACGGATTGTACCGAGATCTTGGACTGAACTGCCTTGTGTTATTTGATACTGAGATTATCTGCTAATTTAAAGTGATTACATTGTGGAATTCTCATCCATTAAATGTGGTGGTCTATACTTTGGACCCTCAGTTTTGGCTTTTAAACACAGGTTTTAAGTTTCTCATTCGTTACTTTTGTGAAGATTTGAAGTGGGGATACTTAGATACTTGCGTGATTGTTTTAGAATAAATTTTGAACAAAGCCATTTAGTATTTATACTTCTTTTGAATCGCATGTACAGACTTGAGCAGGAATCTGGATTCTTTTTCAATATGAAGTACTTTGAAGATCTGGTGCAATCAGGTGAATGGGAAGAAGTGGAAAGGTACTTGTCTGGCTTCACAAAAGTGGATGATAATCGCTACTCTATGAAGATTTTCTTTGAAATTCGAAAGCAGAAATACCTTGAAGCCCTGGATAAGTAAGCCCTTATCCTTGTTGCCTGCATGCCACTGCATATTTTTCCCACTTTCAGGAATGATAAGGTTGAGTGTTTCTCCTTCAAGCCTGCACATCCCCACTTTTCCAATCTTTTCCTCAAGTTTTAAACTCGTTGCAAGGTTTATGCTTTATTTAATAGCGTCTGGATCTACAAAGTTATTAGGAGATTTTGCAGGCAAGATCGAGCTAAAGCTGTTGATATCCTTGTCAAGGACCTCAAGGTTTTCTCATCATTCAATGAAGAATTATACAAAGAGATCACCCAGCTTTTGACCCTTGAGAATTTCAGGCACGAGTCATGTTGTCCATATTTGTACCTTTCATATGTGCTAGTATTTTATTTTACTCTGCCCTGGCCCATCTCTGCAGGGAGAATGAACAGCTATCAAAATATGGGGATACAAAGTCTGCAAGGAGTATCATGCTTTTAGAGCTGAAAAAGCTTATAGAGGCTAATCCTCTTTTTCGTGACAAATTGACTTTACCTGGACTCAAAGCCTCTAGGTTGAGGACGCTTATAAACCAGAGGTGAGTCTGAATAACAAGCAGATTATGATGAGAATAAGTTAATTAAAAACAATTTACTCATTCATGATTTTAATTTTTATTTGAAGCTTGAATTGGCAACATCAGCTCTGCAAGAACCCTCGTCCCAATCCAGATATCAAGACACTTTTTGTTGACCATACTTGTGGTCTGCAAAATGGAGCTCGCGCCCCTCAGGCTGCTAGCAATTCATTGGTTGGTGGTTTACCCAAAGGTGGTGCATTTCCTGCGATGGCACATGGAGTAAGCGGTCCTCTAATCCTTTTGATGTCTTATCTTGTTATTAACCTATATGCTTATCTGCATTGCCTTTTTGCAGCCTTTCCCTCCTGCAGCAGCTCCAGCTGCAAACTCAATAGCTAGCTGGATGGCAAATTCCAACCCTCCAGGTGCACTTCCTGCTGTTGCAGCAGCATCTGCTGCCCTTGCAGCTCCTCCAAACACGGGAGGTAGGAAAAATTGGATGTCGATCAGCAGGGGTTTCTCTCTTGCACAATGTTCAACCTGATTTTTTGTGAATTATTGTGTACAGCTGCAGCCCTTCTGAAACGACCTAGGACTCCACCAACAAGTAATTCTGCTCTTGATTACCAATCTGCGGATTCCGAACACATTATGAAGAGGGTAAGCCCTGTAGGTCAGATTGTGGATGCGGTCATCTCTTAAATGGGTCCCCCAATATATCGTGCAGTGTACAGGGATGCATTCAGCTTCACTGTTTACTCCGATTCAATGTGATGGTGTATGCTACGTACAGAGAAATTTGTACTGAATAGTGTACTTATTGACAAACAATGAGATATTTTACAATGCATGCAAACAGTGAGATACAATTGTACAATGCATATTGACAGTTACTGGCTTTGTCCCTCAGGTTAGTTACCCTGTTGGGGCAACAACAAATCATACATCAACTGTTTATTCGCCTGATGATTTGCCAAAGATAGTTGCACGCGTTTTCAACCAAGGATCCTGTGTAATGAGCATGGATTTTCATCCAATCCAGCAGACTATACTGCTCGGTTTGTTTCCTAGCATGAATTGGTTCTACTGTTTAAAACATGTAGTGATCTTAATTTGTTTATACTTGTTCACAGTGGGAACAAATGTTGGTGATATTTCAATTTGGGATGTTGGAACAAAAGAACGGCTAGCTCATAAGACTTTCAAGGTCTGGGATCTTAATGTGTGCACAGTTCCAATGCAGGTACAATGTTAACCATCTGGAGCTGTGAAGTTTTTTTTCTACGCAATGTGGTACTTTTGTGATATTTCTTTGCTGATTACAGGCTGCACTTGTAAAAGACCCTGCTGTGTCAGTTAATCGGTGTGTATGGAGTCCTGATGGAACCCTATTGGGTATGATGTGTGTGCAATTGGTGGATGATTGTGGAGACACATTGTTTCATCAAATTGCTGGTTGACAAAGTAACTATTACATTGCAGGTGCTGCTTTTAACAAGCACATGGTTCATATTTACTCATGTGCAGGGGGCAATGATTTGCGGCAACACTTTGAGGTTTCCCTGAGTTCAACTGCTAGATATGCCTTCTGGTGTCACTTTCCATTCATTTGCGTCTTAAATGAGATGTCATCTTGTTGTGCAGATGGATGCACACATTGGTGGTGTAAATGACATTGCTTTTGCACACCCCAACAAACAACTTTGCATCATTACATGTGGAGACGATAAAATGATCAAGGTCTGGATGTTACTAGTATTTTCCTCCTCATTCAAGAACTGAAAACCATTTAAGTGAATGTACTGAGGTCACTGGCAGGTTTGGGATGCTGCTACAGGTCGTCTTCAGTATACGTTTGAGGGCCATGAGGCTTCTGTCTATTCTGTTTGCCCCCATCAAAAAGAAAACATTCAGGTAATTCTTATTTATGCTTGATTATAGAAATTTGCTGCCATGTAATGAAAAAAAAGCATGTTGAAGAGAGTTTCAAACATTGATGACTACATCATATTTGCTATATGCCTTGCTTTCAGTTCATTTTTTCAACAGCAGTTGATGGCAAGATCAAGGCTTGGTTATATGATCACATGGGATCAAGGGTGGACTATGATGCACCAGGGAAGTGGTGTACCACCATGGCATACAGTGCTGATGGAACGAGGTGCGCATACACATTCTGTTTGCATGAACATTTACTTTCAAAATAATTTGTACTTCTTATGTGCCACTGTTATTATCCTTTATGGCACAGGCTCTTCTCCTGTGGGACCAGCAAAGAAGGTGAATCTTATCTTGTGGAGTGGAATGAGACTGAGGGAGCAATCAAGAGGACATATTTAGGTTTTAGGAAACGCTCACCTGGTGTAATTCAATTCGACACAACTAGAAATCACTTTCTTGCAGCTGGTGACGAGTTTCAAATCAAGTTTTGGGATATGGATAATGTCAATCTTCTTACCTCTATTGATGCAGATGGTGGATTGCCTGTAAGTTGCTTCTCTAATGATGGGTTCCTCCTATGATCTGCATGGCTGTTTACAAATATGCTGCACTGCAGGCAAGCCCCAAGCTTCGATTCAATAAGGATGGCACTCTTCTTGCAGTAACCACTAATGACAATGGGATTAAAGTCCTAGCAAACCCAGAGGGGTTGAGATTACTCCGTGCTCTTGAAAATCGTGTAACTGAGTCACGTACATTTGATGTCATGAGAGCATCTGCAGAGCCATCAACAAAGGTAATAAGGAAAATTACCTCTCCTATTTAAAGCTATTGTCATTCTTGCAGTCCCTAATGTCATGTTGTATTCCAGCCATTGGCTATGAATGCAATGGTTGCTGCAAGTGCAGCAGGTGGTCCCCCTACAAGCATTGTTTCTGATCGAGTTTCATCTGCTGTTACAATGGTGGGGCTGGTAATATTATAGTCTTTCTAATCATCACTTGTGTCTGTTGCATGCCTATAAAGTGTTTCTAAATACAAAGCTAATATACCCGTCCTTTATATTCACTGTAATACATTATGGATAAATCATGTATCATGTGTGCAGGGCAACATAGATAGCAATCTACCTGTTGACGTGAAGCCAAAAATTGAGGATGTGCCAGATAGAGGCTGGAAATTAACAGAGATAATAGAGCCAACTCAATGTCGTACTATTCGACTTCCAGACAGTCTGCCATCAAGCAAGGCAAATGGCTTTACCGAAGCCTCCTTGATGCTTAATAAAAGTTCATGATAACTATAGTCATACTCATATGCTCTTTCTTGCCTTCTTTTTTATACACAGGTATCAAGGCTTATATACTCCAATGCGGGTGTAGCATTGCTGGCTTTAGCTTCAAATGCAGTGCACAAGCTTTGGAAATGGCAAAGGAATGACAGGAATCCATCCGGAAAGGTATGCACTAGTGCAAATTGAGGCCTTGTGCTCTTCGTGAATTTTTAAAAATGGTTAAGAAGATCAATGGAACACGTAGCTGAATGCTGATACTTCTTACAAGCAGGCAACAGCAGCTTTTGCTCCTCAATTGTGGCAGCCCGCGAGTGGCATTTTGATGACAAATGATGTAACTGATACAAACCCTGAAGAAGCTACTCCTTGCATAGCACTTTCAAAAAATGATTCTTATGTCATGTCTGCATCTGGTGGAAAGGTGTCGCTGTTCAATATGATGACTTTCAAGGTTGCGTATTCACCCATCATTTCATGTATTGAGTTTTTGTGTATGCAAATGGTACACACACATAGTCGTGGCTATTCTAATGCTTCATTAATTTACATTTACTGTTTGCAGGTGATGACCACATTCATGTCACCTCCTCCTGCTGCTACATTTTTGGCATTCCATCCTCAAGATAATAACATCATTGCCATTGGTTTGGAGGACTCAAGTATACATATTTATAATGTTAGAGTGGATGAGGTTGGTACTCAAACCATTGCACCTTCAAAATAATAGCAAAATGACAGAAATTTGAGTCCAATGGTCTCACAGGTGAAAAGTAAGCTGAAGGGCCATACAAAGAGAATATCTGGGCTAGCTTTCTCAAACTCATTAAATGTACTGGTCTCCTCTGGTGCTGATACACAGGTTTGAAGCTCAAGTTTGGTATTGCATTAGAACCACCAATGTGGCCATTGATTATCTAGTTGTGTATAAATTGCAGGTGTGTGTATGGAGTGTGGATGGATGGGAAAAAAGGAAATCAAAGTTTCTCCAAGGCCAGGCAGGAAGGACCCTGCCTCCATCTGGAGATACGAAAGTTCAGTTTCACAACGATCAGGTTCGCCTTCTCGTGGTTCATGAGAGTCAGCTTGCTATTTATGATGTAGCAAAGTTTGAACGCATCAAACAGGTATTGATTCCACTCTGTATTAAGTTTGTATTTGTCTCCTGTTATTTGGCTTGCTTGAAGTCCTTGTGCTTGATTTTTTTCTGGATTTGAACTTGTAGTGGTTCCCTCGAGATCCAGTCTCTGCACCGATTTCACATGCCATATATTCCTGTGATAGCCAGCTTGTATATGCCAGCTTTTGTGATGGTTCTATCGGAGTCTTTGAAGGAGAAACTCTCCGGCTACAATGTAAATTAGCATCATCTGTATACTTGAATCCTGTACCAAACAGGTGGGTTCTTTTGCACGTTTGTCTGTTTGTGATTTTCTTACACGCAAGAATCTGGAAGGAAATGAGAAAAAGGAACTTTATAGATATTTTGTATCCTAAGTGATAGTGTCTGCGTAGTCACTAACGTCAAATCAAAAGTCAAAGTCCATACTAAATGGTGTGTTAAACCTATGGGAAATGGATTTGGCACGTTGAAGTTGTCAATTCTTAGTTTTTCATATAATCTGCCAGCATTTCTCTTTATGATTTCACTCATGTGTACGAATGTTAAAACCTCTGTAAACAGCTCCCTATCCTTCTTATCTGATTTCATGGTTTTCATTAACTTTGTCCATTTGACTCATGAAGATGTATAAGTAGTGCATGCATATCTGGCAAAACTGTATTTATGGTTCTTATCTATTTCTGGATATTCTGGTTCGGGAAATCTTGATCGATTCTACTTTACTAATACAAAACTTACTGAAAGCTCTGAATAGATCGTCTGAGGACCTAGATTGTATCAGTAGAGATCATTTTCTGTTGGTATGCTCATTTTTTGTGTCTTTGCAAACTTAAGTGAGGTCAGATAATGTGGAAGTTTTGAAGGTATTATAATGTTGCTGCTTGGTCAAGTTTGGTCAATTATTTTTTCAAATGCTCTTTTTTATGGCCTGATCATGTGATATCCATTTTGCAGTTCTGTTTATCCTCTAGTTATTGCAGCACATCCTAGTGAGCCGAATCAATTTGCCCTGGGTTTGACTGATGGGAGTGTGCAAGTGATAGAGCCCGCAGAATCAGAGGGGCGGTGGGGTGCAAGCCCACCACCTGAAAGTGTTACCAATGCAGCAATAGCATCTGCTGCATCCAATGCTGCAGTTACAGAGCAAGCTCCAAGATAGCCTTGGTATCTTGTATAAATTATGCTATTCCTGTTCAATCAAAATGAGCTCGTCCTTTGTGAACACAACTTGTGTGTGTTTGTATATTACTTGAAGAAAAGGGAACATTTATTGAATGCTGGCATACAGAATAGAAAAGTGATTGTGGATCTCTCCTCAAAAATTTCAGTGGAGATGGATCAGCAAATGTTGTACCCGGCCCTTTGTACACAACTGAATGAGTGTAAAACAATATGAAAGGCTCTTTTCATCAGTCTTATCTTGATGTGCGCCCTGTATGTGCTGTATTTCTAGTGTTGGATTGCAGTCTGACTTTCTCTTGATCTTAAATGCTCTATCATATCTTCAATCTTAATAAATAGTTCGTGTTTATTTTCTTTTTTGTTTTCTGGTCAAATGCAAAGGGTATACTTTTGTTGTTTTAGCTGTTATTACTTCAGCAAATCAGTGGTTGGTTAACATAGTTCACAAGGCCATGATATGAGCATCTCCATGAGGATTACTTGAGCAGTTAAGGGGATGATGGCTAAGGCATCATCAACCAAAAATTGCATATATGCATCCCATTTTCATGAGAGTGTATTCGTGGGATTTGAGTCCTTGCCCACTTGTTTGGGACCCATATTTTCCCAACATCCTGCACACCTTACACATCCTGTGTCACTTTTGCATGCAGTAAGTATTCAAGTGTCTGTTTTGTAATTCACTTAGTGGGGACCCTACATGATTCCTTTTCACGTGGAAATAAAGTATTAGTGAAGGTTAACAGAAAAAAAGAAACTGAGCAAGAGTGTTGTTGTTATTGAAAGCCATGAAATGAAAGTGGAGCTGTTTATTGCTCCTTGGAGATGGCTGTCAGTTTACTTTGTCTGAAGAGATCAAAGATGTATAATAAAAGGTGGAGTCTTATCCTCACTTATTCATGGGGTATAAATTAAAGGCATGACAGCTTAAGGAGAGGGGCTCTATTTTCTTTTGATAGTCAAGTTATCAGACAAGAGGTCTGTATTGGGCCCTCTTTTTTTAATTTTTGCAACACCTAATTTATTTGGGTTTTCTAGAGTGAAAATTGAATGTTCGAAACATGAAAACTATACCTTCATTTCACATAGACTCCGAGAGTTCAGAAAGGTGATATGGATTTCATTCCTAAACCTATGTAGAAACATGCTGGCTACCCCTTCATTTACACATGGGCTCTGCAAGCTCAGAAAGGAGACATGGATTTCAGTGCTAAACCATTTGCAGCAACGAGCTTATGCATCATCTTCAGTGTTTGTTGTACCAGGAAGTTTCCCATGATATCAATGTTCACAGAAAAGCAAACTTTACCAGTGTTTGGTAAAGGTTTCACATGATATCAATATTCTTTGAAGGGTAAACTTATACATCGTCTCCAGTGTTGTTGTACCAGGTTTCCCTTGATATCAATGTTCATAGAGGAGCAATTACGAGGGAAACAATCACTACTTTTACTCGTGCTTAAGTTTTTGAGAAGAGCATTCGCAATCTTGGTTCATGCTCCGATTTATGATAACTTGTTGCTCCAGTAGAAATCATTAAGTTCTTTTAATTGTTTGTAATAAGCAAATTCTTTCATTTCTCCCGGAGTCACTTGCGATGTACTCTGAGCACGTTTAATCTCAGAGGTGTACACTATGGCAGGTTAAATAACGCACCTTGGAGATCTACAGAGTCATTCTCAGACCTGAATTGGATCCAAAATTTTGCACTCTTCTAACAAATAGAAAAAAATCACGTGTAGTAATCAATTGTAATAGATCAAGGGTAATCCCATAAAGACTTACATCATCTCTTTCTAAATGTATTGCTTTAAATATTTTCCTTTTAAAGCTTGACTTTATTTCTTTGGATCATAATGCGAATTGCATTCTTTCTTGACATGAAATCTTTGAGGATCAACTATCCTCTATTCTAGGTTCTAACTAGAAATCCTAGAAGTCTTAGATGTGAAATTATTAAGCTCCTCATTCTTATGTCTTCAACAACATTAATCCTTGTTGTAAGACCTCCCTTGGTCTTATTCTTGAATTAATTTCTCCATTCAATGATATCTTGTAGATATCCACAAGCTTATACTTTTGTTTGATCAAAGTGATACTAATCATTCATATTGATCATTATATAGTTTGATGAAAGAAGTAAGTGGTAGCAGAAAAGAATAAACTACAAGCCTTTGCTCAATGGAACATGAAGAAATAAGAAACTTTTAGTATGCTCTATATGCTTGCATGCATATGCATACTAATTATCTAAAAATTTTGGCAGCATAACGGCGTAATTTTGAAAACCGAAAAAAAATTACGATAAGCATTTCCATGATAAGGATGCCGATAGGCACAATCTATCTACAAATAGATCGAAAAGAGATTACACACCCTGACAAATTTTGCAATGCCGACTGACACAATATAACTACAAGTAAACCGAAAGGGATACACACCCTAACAAACATATTTTTCTCCTCGCTAACCTGCAAGAAAAATACTTACCTTTCCCTGCAAGAAGAATACGTGCACCGCACAATACGAACTCGTGTTTAAGCTACACGTATAGTTTAGGTGCTATGCAAAATTGTGTGTTCTATATACAATTTGATGCAAAAAGAGAGCAATGATGCATATAAATTGACAAGAGACTTTTCTGGAGGTTCCAAAAAGCAATTTGCAGCATTAGGGAAAAAAGTGAACTCTGCATGAGCCTTGTAAGGATTCCTAATTTTTAGGGATTAAAAAGCTAAATCAAGGAGATTAAGGAGCCATATGAAACCACTAGTGGTATTCTCAAATAAAATATTATATCTTACACTAATTTATTGCATTGTGAAATGGAATGATTCATGGCCTTTGGATCTTTGAAATGAATGGCCAAGATTAACATATAAAAGATAGGAGAGAGAACTCTTTTGACAAATCTTAGGCGTGGGGACTCTCATGGACAATCTCTGCAAAGTTTTCACCCCTTAGATCAAGTCTAATCGGACGAACGAGCGCATTTGGGACGGAGATCTATTTCATGTGTGTTTTGGGCCCTTAGATCAAGCTCAAATTGGACATAGATCCGCAATTGGGGCTGATCTAAACTTTCTGCATGTTGTAAGCCGTCCGATGAGCTTTACATCCAATGGAGCACAACAAAAGGCACCTTTGTCATGATGGGCCACCTTCTGAGCCCTTAGATCAAGATTAGATCCGATGGCTACAAGCAAAGGCGCTCAAAAAACATAGGATTCAAGCATAGGCGTCAGATTGCATCCCCAATCCAAGGGTGGATATTGAAAGGCGCCTTCTTGAAGGAGCTTTTCATCTAAGCCATCCGATTTCAAGCACATCTAAGGATCCAAGTACAATGCCACCTTGACTTTTTCCATTCAACCTCAATCATTAGATCTTTAAGCGAATCCAAGGGCTCTAGTTAATTTGGAAGCCTTTCAAAACCATTCAAATAGCTAAAACCACAAGTTTAAGGTGGTTTTCTCCTCTTTGACCAAACAAAAACAAGGGAACCCTATGCCGAGCCTATGTGATTAAGGGACTAGACTGTGTCCACCACCCTCTTCTCATTGGTCCATCACTAAACACTCCTTAATCTAAAAGGCCTATGCAGGGTTCATTTTTTCCCCTAATGGGTGTATGTAGGTGTTGAAGATGGTCCACCCTTCGTCGAAATAACGTGCCAATAATCCTCCAAGAATTGATGCTTCCAAACAATGCTTGAAAGAGGGGGTCATTGAAGAGGTATGAAAAATGTCAAAACTTTGAAACTATCTAAGAGTGAAACCAAAAGGGATCTTGCAACCACTCTTTGGAAAGATCTCTGAGAGGGCTTTTTAGAGCAAGAAAAAATCTCTGAATTTCAAAGTGATTTGCCAAAGTTATGACTAATTAGTTGGAGAGAGTTGGCTATAACTAAGCTCTTAGCTATGGAATTAGATCGATTTTCAAAAATTGATGCCTATCTCCTCTTTTCCAAGCCAAACGAGCGTGTGTGCCTGGCCCTCATATCCCACATATTAACTGAAAGCATGGTGAACTACATATGCACTGCAGGTCGCTGAAATAAGAAAAATGCCAAGCCATTTCTCTTTGACCTCTCGACGGCTTAAAAGTCAAGCACTGAGGTGGGATGCCATCGTCGTCAACCAATAGTTTGACAAAGTTTTCTTCAATCAGAAAATAAAAACAAAAAAGACCTTCGCTCCTCTGCGTGAGGACGAACCATAACCGCATGGGGTTGACTGGTTTTTTGGGCAGGTCCAGGGATGGATTTTCGAGTAGGTCCAGGGCGCATATGTTGCCAAAGGGGGAAGTCACGTGGGCTCTTGTGCTCTTTGCTCTAGCGTGAGCAAAACTCTGACCGATGACTCCATAACGATGAGAATTCCTGCGTCCTCTGATCAGAACGATGAGAAGAAGATGATGAACTGAGAAAATAAAATGCAGGAATGCGTGAGAAATCTCAATGGCTCTGATATCAATTGTGAGAAAGACTTGAATGATGTGTGTGATTCTCCTCCCATCCATATATACCCTCTTGTACTCTAAATATAGCAATGATATGCCACTAAAAATAGCAGTGATCTGGAATAGTCTAGTGTGAACATGTGGCCATCATGCAACACTTATTCCCATTACTACCAAAGTAGTTCTCATTACTACCACAGTACCTTAGGGTATCCCCCGATCTTGGGACCTTGGCTAGCTAGCACTTGTCCCTCACACACATGGATTGATCCCTGTGGATCAAATAGACTGATCCTTGTGGATCAATCATCCCTATGGATCACATGCACTGATCCCTGTGGATCAATGTCAGAGAACTTCATCTTGACTCAAATGACAAAGGAGATGCTAAAAAATCAAGTGCAAAATATCAAGTTTTGAATGGACCTGATGCATCACCAAGCAATAGTTCCAACTCAAATCCATAGGAGTGGAAGATTGCGTGGAAATTTCAGCCCAGGGAATTCATCGACTACATCAAATAAAGGTAAAGAAAAGTTTTTTGCTAGTAGTAAAACATCTATAGGTTTTGAAGACATTGATGGAGATTCAAGCCACTCAGAAAAGAGCCTTGATGAGGAACTTGGATTGCCCTCTTGAAGACTCCAAGAGTAAGAAAGGCACATGTAGATGATACAAGGAGAAGTGACCTAGGACCAAGAAGATCTGGGAGGATGCGGAATTCAGTGCAATAATTGACATATGATAGTTACATGGCTCGTCATTGTGCCTACATGACCAAGGTAATACAAGATGCGGAAGCTTCTTATTTTGAAGATTCAATTGGAAATACAGTTGGGGGAAAGCTATGAATAAGAGATGGTTTCACTTTATGGAAATGAAACATGGAAGCTGATTCCATTGCTACAAGGAAAGAAACCCATAGGCTGCAAGTGGGTTTACAAGGTAAAGCACAATGCTGATGGTACCATAAGCAGGTATAAGGCACGATTGGTAGCAAAAGGATATGCACAGACATATGGCATTGATTATGAGGAAACATTCAACCCTCTAGCTAAAATGTCTACTGTTAGAGCACTTGTTGCATTAGCTACAAGAAAAGTATGGACTTTGCATCAGATGGATATGAAGAACACTTTCTTACATGGTGAGTTATAGGAAGAAGTATACATGGACTAGCCACAAGGATATGAAGATTCAAAGCACCCAAAATATGTTTGTAGGTTGCAAAAGGCTTTGTATGGGCTTAAACAAGCCCCTCGTGCTTGGCATGCAAGGATTGCTGATTACTTAACCACCATTGAATTTTCTATGTATGATGTAGATCATTCATTATATGCAAGGAAGGGTGATGATGGCATCATGATTGTGGCTATTTATGTTGATGACTTGATTGTAGGTGGTGATATGAAGAAAGAATTAAAGCGGTAAAGCAACTCCTTATGGAAGAATTCGACATGAAAGATCTTGGTGTGCTATGCTATTTCTTGGGCATTACATTATACATACAAAAATAGGAATTGTTGATATATTTAGGTAGTGATGTGTGTGAACACACTAGGATCACGAGGACACTTTTTTCCATCTTTAGGAGGTTTTTCCCCCGGCTTGTATATACGCTTATAACCCTAACGGGTCACATATCTTTCTACATTCTCTTGCTAATATATTCAGTATTGTGTGTTGTGCTCCAAGCTTCTTCTTCTTCATTGTGTTGTTCACATGCTTCCACATGCCTCAAACTCCAACAATTGGCATCAGAGTAGGTTGCCGCTTCATCTAGGGCATCGTTGACACCCCTCTTGTCACAGTCTCCAAATTGCACCCAAATTGATGAGCATACTCTAGGCAATTAGAAGTTCAAAATAGCTTCACTGTGTGGTGTCAAAATCATGATCTGAGCTCATTTTGGTCTCCAGATGCACTATTGTAGTGCTTGTGTGGGCAATTTTGTCTTTTTGTGCCAAATATATATACAAGCTTTGGTTTGCCAGTATGGACTCCTCGAAGTCTGTATATATATATATATATATATATATATATATATATATATATATATATATATATATATATATATATATATATATATATATATATATATATATATATATATATATATATATATATACAAAACTCGATATGGTAGTTCTTTTCAAATTTTTCAGATACAATCAATTTTTTTGCATTAGAGTATTTTAGTTAGTGGCCATGGATGAAAGCAGTGATGTATTCCATATGTTGGTTGTTGAGGATAATTTGGATGGCACCAATTGCCCATTATGGGCTTATATGATGCGTCATGTATTGGTTGCAAAAGGACTATGGAATATTGTGCAAGGTGTTGAAAATCATCCTATTATGCCTATAAATATAGTTACTGAAGTTGATGCAGATGGCATTGAAGATGGGGACATTCTGTTGATATATTTAGGTAGTGATGTGTGTGAACACTCTAGGACCACCGGGGCACTTTTTTCCCTCTTTAGGAGGTTTTTTTCCCCCGGCTTGTATATACGCCTATTGCCCTAATGGGCTACTTATCTTTGTACATTCTCTAGTAATACATTCAGTATTATGTGTTTGTGCTCCAAGCTTCTTCTTCTTCCTTGTGCTGTTCGCGTGCTTCCGCAGACGTCTATCTCCAACAATTGGTATCAGAGCAGGTCGTCGCTTCTTCTAGGGCGCCGTCGACACTCCTCCGTTTGCAGTCTCAGATTCGCACGAAATTTGGTGAGCATACTCAGGGCGATCTGAGCTCGTTTTGGCCTCCGAATGCACTATCGCAGCGCTTGTGCAGGCTATTTCATCCTTTTGTGCCAAAGGTATATACCAGTTTCTGTTTGCCAGTTTAAGCGTCTCGAAGTCTGCTACAGGTCTAGCAGAACTCGTCTAGGGAGTTCTGTTCAACTTTTTGAGATACAGTCAATTTTCTACATCAAGGTATTTTAGTCACCGGCCATGGCTGAAAGCAGTGATGTATTCCGTATGTTGGCTGTTGAGGATAAGTTGGATGGTACCAACTACCCATTATGGGCTTATATGATACGACATGTACTGGTTGCAAAAGGATTGTGGAACATTGTGCAGGGTGTTGAAAGACGTCCTGTTACACCTGTAACGACAGGTACTGCAAATACAGGTGTTGGAACTGATGAAGATGGTGTCGAAGATGATATTCCACAGATTCCTGTTCGTGCTGCTGTTTCTGTTGCACCTACTGCAGAGCAGATTCGTTGGGATGGCAGAGATGCCCAGGCACATGTATTGATAGCTTTGTCTGTCAAACATGCCATTATTCCTCACATTCGCTCTTGCAGAACAGCAAATGATGCTTGGGATACACTTACCGCTTTGTACCAGGCTAGGAATGAGGCTCATGTTGCTTACCTCCGAAAACAGTTGGAGAGTGAGCACATGAATGAAGGTGATTCTATGGATAGTTTTCTTACAAAGATCAAAGACCTGAAGGAACAATTGATTTTTGCTAATGAGGTTATACCAGATAGCTCACTTGTGCAGACCGTTTTGAATGGTCTTCCTGATTCATATCAGAGTTTTGCCTCTACTCTTTGGTTGATGATGAAAGGCAATCCGAATGCCTTGTCATTTGAGGAATTAGTCTCTGTTCTGTTGCAGGAAGATCAGTCCAGGCAGAACAGGTCCATTATGCGTGTTGCAGATCAAGCTTTCCTGGCTAGTCAGAAGGGCAAAGGAAAATGGAGCTCTTCTATTAGTAAGCAGAAATCTACAAATGCTGCACAATCGAAGAACCAGGATAAAGATGAGAAGAAATCAGAAAAGCAGAAATTGTTCTGCAAGTACTGTAAAGGAAATGATCATATTATAAAGAACTGTCCAAAACTGACTGCTAAAGAGGAAAAGAAGAAAGAGGCTGGAATGGTTGTTGTAGAGACCTCTACACCAGATACAGAGTCTGCAAATCTTGTGCAGGAAGAAGAATGGGTGTTTACTACTGTCTGCAGTTTTGACCCATCTTCTCATGATCAGTGCATGTCTGCAGTAGACTCAGATGTTTGATAGTTTGACAGTGGGGCGACCAAACATATTACCTCGCAGCGCAGTTTCTTCTCTTCACTCAAGCCTGCCCCTACAGGGAATACTGTCACATGCGCCAATAACTCCTCTTATCCTGTTATGGGAGTTGGTAAGATCATTCTGACTACTGCTGATGGTAGTTCTTTCACTTTGTCAGATGCTTTATTTGTGCCAGGGATAAAAAAGAACCTGTTATGAGTTTTTGCATTAGCCAAGATTGGCTTGGTTGTGAAATTCGTTGATGACAGGTGTACAGTCCATGATCTCTCAAATGGCGATGTGATTATTGCTTCTGGCATTTTATGTCGTGGGCTGTATAAGCTCATAGACTATGAAAGATCTGTGAATGATTCGGCATGTGCAGTTCATGATTCTCAGGCTATGTCAGATGCAAAGCTTTGGCATGCACGCTTTGGTCATCTGAATTTTGCTAGTTTGTTACGCCTACAGAAATCTAAAATGGTGTCCTCTTTGCCCAAACTTGAGGCACCTGGAAAACATGTTTGTGAAGGCTGTATTTTGGGCAAAATGCAGCGTTCTTCCTTTCCAAAAGATGGTTCAAATCGGGCTACGCAGAAATTGCAGCTTGTACATAGTGATGTCTGTGGTCCTATGCAGACACCCTCTTTTGGAAATTACCTTTACTTCGTGACTTTCATTGATGATTTTTCTAGGCATGTATGGGTATATCCACTGAAAGCAAAGTCCGAAGTGTTCATGTGCTTCAAACAGTTTTTGGTTTTGGCTGAAAATCTGTCAGCATGTAAAATGGGCACCCTCCGTTCTGATCGAGGGGGGGAATATATGTCTTCAGATTTTAATGCATTTCTGGCTGAACGTGGGATAAAACACCAGTGTACAGTGCCGTATACACCTCAAAAGAATGGAGTTGCTGAACGAAAGAACAGGTCACTCATGGAGATGGCGAGGTGCATGGTCAAAAGTCAGGCTTTACCACATAGTTTCTGGCCTGAGGCTGTCATGTGTGCAGCATATGTACTGAACAGGTGTCCCACTAAAGCGTTGCAGTCTATCACTCCATATGAGGCTTGGCATGACCGCAAGCCATCTGTTGCTCATCTGCGTGTTTTTGGTTGTTTGGCATATGCATTAGTGCCTGAACAACATCGCAGAAAATTGGATGATAAGGCAGTAAAATGTATTTTTGTTGGGTACAGTTCTGAAAGTAAAGGCTATCGTCTGTATCATCCACAGACTAAACGCATTCTGGTTAGCCGTGATGTTGTCTTTGTGGAAGATGCTATTCAGCCATTGCTTTCATGTACTAAGGAGACATCTGTTAGCTCCAAAGACATGTATGATACTTTGATGCCTCTTTTTACAGGTGGACAGGCTAGTGCTAGTCCTAATGAGGCAACTTCTCAGCCTTTGCAGGTTTCATATGATGATGCAGATCATTCCATTTCTGATGCAGATTTACATGATGCACTTGTTGATGAGAGAGCTGATATTGAGCAGGCAAAAACAATGCCAAAATGGCTGGTGCAGACTTTGCGTGACAGCAAATTAGATGCACCTTTGTCATATCGTACTCGTTCAGGCTCTCATAGTGCCTCCTTTGCATCAGATTGCTATGCTATGGCTGCATCTAGTCTCTGTGATGAGAATGAGCCTGTTTCTTTTGATGAAGCACAAAATTCAGAAAATTGGATGGCTGCTATGCAATCTGAATATGATGCTATAATGAAGAATGGTACATGGTCTTTATGTGACTTGCCTCCTGGCAAGAAGGCCATTGGCACTAAGTGGGTATACAAGCTGAAGCGTAAACCTGATGGTACAGTTGACAGGTATAAGGCTAGGCTTGTTGCAAAGGGTTATGCACAGGAAAGAGGCATTGATTTTGATGAGACCTTTGCACCTACATGCCGTATGACTATTGTTCGGAGCATTTGTGCACTTGTAGCCCATCATGGTTGGAATGTACATCAGTTGGACATTAAAACAACATTTCTGAATGGTGACTTGCATGAAGAAGTGTATGTTTTTCAACCCCGTGGCTTTGTGCAGAAAGGGCATGAAAACCAGGTTTGCAGGTTAAAGAAGGCATTATATGGTTTAAAGCAAGCACCATGTGCTTGGTATGAGAAGATACATGCCTATCTGATTGCACATGGTTTTGAGAACAGTCCAACTGAAAGCACCTTATATGTTAAACGTGCTAATGATGTGCTTCTGATCATTGTTGTCTATGTTGATGACATGCTGCTCACTGGTCCTATTGAGACACATATTGCTGATTTTAAGGCTGATTTGCATGCCTCATTTGAGATGTCTGATTTGGGGCATTTGCATCACTATTTGGGCATTCAGTTTATGCACGTTGATGGTGGAATGGCTTTGTGTCAAACGAAATATATTGACACATTATTGCAGCGTTTTGGCCTTGAAGACTGTAAGCCTATTGCCACTCCTATGGAGACAGGTTTACGATTGAGTCTTCATGATGCTGGAGATGCATTTGATGTTGTTCTCTATCAGCAGGCTGTTGGATGCTTGATTTACTTATGCATTACTTGGCCAGATATTCAGTTTGCTGTCTCACAGATGAGCAGGTTTATGCATTGCCCAGGAGTCATGCATTGGAAAGCGGTTAAGGGCATCTTTCGCTACTTGAGTGGTACTCGGCTACTTGGGTTGTTTTATCCCAAGGGGGTATCACTATCGCCAGATTTGCATGCTTTTTCTGACTCAGATTGGGCTGGTTGCTATGACACTCGTGTGTCCACCAGTGGTTTTTGCTTCATGCTTGGTAGCTCATGTATATCTTGGTTGAGCAAGAAGCAGCCTACTGTGGCCACTTCCAGTTGTGAGGCTGAGTATAGGGCAGCTTTCACAGCGACTGTTGAGTGTGTGTGGCTCAGACGCCTTATGGCTGATTTGGGTGTTGGCTAGTCTTCTGCCACCACCATCTTCACTGACAGTCAGAGCGCATTTGCAGTTGCGAGGAACCCTGTGTTCCATGCTCGCACTAAGCACATTGAGGTGCATTATCACTATGTCAGGGAGAGGTTCTCTGCTAGGGAGATCAGCTTGGCATATGTGCCCACACAGGAGAACATTGCAGACCTTTTCACGAAGGCTCTGCCTAGGGAGAAGTTTGAAGCTTTCCGCAAAGCTTTGGGCTTACTTCCTTTTGTGGAGTGATTTCCACATAGCTTGGCACTTCCTTATACATGAGTGCCAGCTCCTTGTTCACCGCATCACTCCCAGGGGGGATTTGTTGATATATTTAGGTAGTGATGTGTGTGAACACTCTAGGACCCCCGGGGCACTTTTTTCCCTCTTTAGGAGGTTTTTTTCCCCCAGCTTGTATATACGCCTATTGCCCTAATGGGCTACTTATCTTTGTACATTCTCTAGTAATACATTCAGTATTGTGTGTTTGTGCTCCAAGCTTCTTCTTCTTCCTTGTGCTGTTCGCGTGCTTCCGCAGACGTCTATCTCCAACACATTCTTGAGATTCCTGTTTGTGTTGTGGTTCCTACTGCACCTACTATAGAGCAACTTCATTGGGATGACAAAAATGCTCAGGCACATGCATTGATAGCTTTGTCTGTCAAACGTCCCATTATTCCTCACATTCATGTCTCTAAAATAACAAAGGATGCTTGGGATACACTTATCACTTTATACCAGGCAAGGAATGATGCTCATGTTGATTACCGAAAACAATTGGAGAGTGAGCACATGAATGAAGGAGATTCCATGGATAGTTTTTTGACAAAGATCAAAGATTTGAAGGAGTAGTTGATTTCTGCTGATGAAGTCTTGCCTGATAGTTCACTTGTGCAGAATGTTCTAAATGTTCTTCCATATTCATATTAGAGTTTTGCTTCTAATCTTCAATTGATGATGAAAGGCAATCCAAATGCCTTAATATTTGAAGAGTTATTCTCTGTTCTGTTGCAAGAAGATCAGTCTAGGTAGAACCAGGTCCATTATGGGTGTTGCAGATAAAGCTTTCCTGGCTATTCAGAAGGCCAAAGGCAAATGGAGCTCATCTATTAGTAAGTAGAAATTTGGCCATTCTGCACAATCAAAGAAAGATGATAAAGATGAGAAGAAAACACAAAAGCAAAAATTGTTTTGCAAATACTGTAAAGGAAATGATCACATCATAAAGAGTTTTCCGAAATTGGCTGCAAAAGAGGCTAGAATGGTTGTTGCCAAAGCCTCTACATCCAATTCTCTCATGAGGAAGAAGATAACATCCGATCGAAGAGCTCTCCAACGTTCGCAATTGCGCTGCGCTTACGAGCTGAAGCAAGTATATGTAGAATTGTTGTTTTGCCTAAGCTCTCTCTTATTGTCTCCCTTTGTCTTTATTTCTCTCTTTCTACATCTTTCTCTCTTTGAATTCTCTCTCTCTCTCTAGATCTCTCTCTCTCTCTAGATCTCTCTCTCTCTGTCTCTTTTCTTTCTCTCTTTACTGCAGGTTATTCAAGAAGCTAACCAAGCAAAAAGTATGGCTAACAATTGTAAGTACAATTTCTATTCTTTGTAGATCATTTGAATTGTGTTATTTTCATTACATAGCATACTCACACTTATTGATATGCACTCATACACTTATACATGATGAAGATGCACTTTCACACATATACATATATACACATGCACATACACACACATATATACACATAGATACATGTGCACATACACTTAGACATACACACATATACACATGCATATGCACAAACATTCCTACAACCACATAAAAAGACGTCCATGCATACATATATATATATATATATATATATATATATATATATATATACACACACATTAACATATATGAAAATACATGTATATGCACATCCACATACACATGCATGTTTCATATATATACACATGCATATACATATACACATATACATATACATATACATATACATATACATATACATATACATATACATATACATATACATATACATATACATATACATATACATATACATATACATATACATATACATATACATATACATATACATATACATATACATATACATATACATATACATATACATATACATATACATATACATATACATATACATATACATATACATATACATATACATATACATATACATATACATATACATATACATATACATATACATATACATATACATATACATATACATATACATATACATATACATATACATATACATATACACACATATACATATACATGCATATACATGTACACACACATACATATACATGCATATACATATACACACACACACACACACAAGAACATGCACATACTCATACACACATATACATTTATACGTGCACATGCACATACATACATATACACACACATACACATGCACATACATACATATACACACACATACATATACTCTTAGGTACACACATATGAATGAATTATATAATTAAAGTATTAAAACACATATGCACATGCACACACACATGCATATACCTACATATACACATATACATGCACATACACACACATACACATAGAGTTATACATATACATGCATATACATATACAGACACATACACAAGAACATGCACATATTGATACATACATATACACTTGTACATGCACATGCACATACATACATATACACACACATACACATGCACATACATACATATACACACACATACATATACACTTAGGTACACACATATGAATGAATTATATAATTAAAGTATTAAAACACATATACACATGCACACACATGCACATACCTATATACACATACATGCACATACACACATATACACATAGAGTTATACATATACATGCATATACATATACACATACGTACATACACATGCATATGCACATACTCATACACACATATACACTTATACATGCACATGCACATACATACATATACATACACATGCACATGCACATACATACATATACACACACATACATAATTAAAGTATTAAAACACATGCCTAATATAAACAATAATAACAATCAATAGAACAAAACTCTTCATTACTTAATACCATACACACAATTCAAAACATAACTGAAAATATATATATATATATATATATATATATATATATATATATATATATATATATATATATATATATATATATATATATATATATATATATATATATATATATATATATATATATATATATATATATATATATATATATATATATATATATATATATATATCAATGTAAATACATATAATCCAATGTCATAATCAACTAAAATCCTAATCATCATCATCATGATCATCATCATCATCATCATGATCATCATCAGCAATATCATGATCATTCTGATCATCCTCATCCTCATCGTCATGATCACCCTGTGACGATCGAGATCGTCCCTCTTGTGTCTGTCTCTCCACCTCATCCATATTTGTCTCTCTATAATACTCCTGTATTACATATAACAAACATAAATAACTAAAATAATTGAAACACTCATAAAAACAAAATAATTATATAAAATTTAAAAATACTCACAAAGGCATCAGGATGATCTTGCATATACTCGCTCAAACGCCGATATCCAAAATGTGTAGCATACTCGATCTCCTGTTTCATAGGATATCGGCCATAATCCTTCCGCTGCAATGAAACAAATAAAAAACATTTCTTGCATTTTAACTAAAATAAAAAATATACTCACAATAACACATATACTTACAAACGTAGCTACAAAACCATTATGGCCCATTTGGCCTAGGTGCAATGTGTGGCCCGACTCCACTCTCTTCTTTGCAACAGCCTGTTTATTCAAGAAAAAAAAACATAAATTAAATGTAAAAAATTACTAAAATATATAAAAATTATAAATATAAACTATTAATTTGTGTACCTTCTGCTGAGGAAATGACTCCTGAAGACGTAGCTTTCTACGAAAAAACTGCCACAACTCAGGTGGTATGCTAGCTCGCCTCTTATTTTTTTTGACCATACAATATCTCCTGTTAATTTAATCTCAAACAGAAAAAAAAGTCAGAATACATACACATATATACACACACATACACATACACATACACATACACATATACATGCAAACATATACACATGCATATATGTATACATATACACATATACATACATATAACATAAACATACATATACATATCCACATATATACGTACACACACATGCATGCATATACACTCATTCATACAAAATACATGCATTTATCCCACAATAATATGTAGTTGTGTATATGTGAATATGTGTGTATGTGTAAATGTGTATATGTGAATATGTGTGTATGTGTAAATATGTATATGTGAATTTTTTGTTTATGTAGATAATCAAATTATTAATATCAAATATCATTATTTGTAGATTCTGATCAATCAGATGGAACTCCACCACCGTCTCCTCTTCGTGCAACGACTTTATACTGTAAGTATATGAAATATTTAATTTTAAATATATTTGATGGATACATAACTTATATTCTTTTTTATGTTTTTTATTATGTGCAGATTCTGATCAATCAGAGGGTACTCCACCACCTCCTACCCATGCAATGACTTCACATGCGTCCTCCGATAGGAATTATGATGAATTTTACTATGAAGAGCATATTATATGTTGGTGTAACTCTTGTTATGGCACGTATCGAAGACCACAATTGGAATGTATTGAACATGAGGCAGAGTATGGTACTTTTGAGCGTGCACCATCACCTAGTCAACATGATAATGCTTGGGTATGTATTTTCTATATATATTAATGTCATTATTTTATTTAAAAACCATATATAAAATCAAATTATTGTTGATATACAGGAATACTTGCTCGACGATGATGATGATGATGATTTTTCTCATAATGTTAATATACCTCGTACACGTCATGGACTTGCTGTTCATCAATTACAAGCAGAGGTTTTTAGAAATCCTCTACCTCCTGGTTTAGAGAATGAAACGGCTGGAGATTATCCATTGCTAGCTCGTGATCGTTCTTTAGTACAAACATATGATAGAAGAAGATATGGAGGATGGAATAGAGGACCACTTCCTTTAGATGGAGAGGTTTTCAACTTTTGGGGTAATCGCTATATGATTGCTCCATCCACTATTACTAATGCTGGTCGTGGTCTCTTTATTGTAGAGGATTTGTATGTGCCCCCGAACTCTGAAGTCACTCTTATGTCATTTTGTGGTCCTATATATGGATGGGGAGATTGGCATCGACTTTCACGTTATGTTCAAAGCATGAGTACTTATGGAATATGCTTGAACGCAGCATCCCTTACTAGTAGAAGGATTTTACCTGCAAAAAATGAAAGATTATATATTGATGGAAGACCTTACACACATGGAAATATAGCAGGTTTAATAAATAGTAGTCAAGGGCTACATAATAGTTCAAGGACTAATTGCACATTTGAGGAGCGTGAAAATAGTCATGAATCACCATACATGAGTAGAGATGTATCAAGATACATAGTTGTCAATGCTATTACTACATTACATGCTGGTGATGAACTATTAGTGAATTATGGATGGCGTAGACCTCCAAGAGCACCTTTTAGCTAGAGAGAATAAATTTTTCTATCCATATTTAATAAGTTATATACTTAATTTTATATTTGAAGTTTACTTTTTATTCATTTATGGAATACTAATGAGTTTTATTTATATGTGTAGATTCCAACGTATGATGTTGATGATATTCGTCCATAGCATTCACAATTACCAGTAAGACCACGATTATCAGAAGCTTCCATGAGGAGGCTACGCAAAACTAATCCTGTGCAAGATGCAAAGTTGAAAGATCTATATTCAAAAGATGACAAAGTACAAGATTTGTGTGACAATGATGAAGATGATGGCATGGCAGATTTTATTGAGGATTGGTATCAAAATGACAGTGAGAGCATTGATATTTCTAAAAATGAGAAATATCTTCGAGCGGAATGTCTAAAGCATGTATATGAAGGAAGTCGTTTGACACGACTAAGTGCGAGCTTACTTATTCTCAACCTTCAAAATCGTTTTGGATGGAGTAATGTATCTGTTTCGACACTATTAAGGTATACTTTTCATTTTTCTATCTATATATTTATATATATATATATATAAATATATATATATATATATATAAATACATGCAGGTTTTTACTCTTACTTTAGATAAGATAAGAAGAAGAACTTGAATTGAATGGATACGATTGTTTGAATGGCAGGATACGATTGTTTGGATGGCAGGATATGATTGTTTGGATGGAAGGATACGATTGTTTGTTTTGGAGGATATGAATGATTTGTCGATTCACACATATGTTCAGTTTGAAAGTGTGAATCGACAAATCATTTCAATGAAGGTACATACTTCATGTGTCCAAAACAAACAATCGTATCCTGCCATCCAAAACAATCAAATTTGTGTAAATATTTTGAAAGATGCATTAATAGTTTTAAAAGATGCACGGACAAAAAGTGTCCATTCAATTCAAGTTCTTGTTCTTACCTTATCTAAAGTAAGAATAAAAACCTACATGTATATATGTATATTTATTTATTTACCTTTTTTAATATATCTTTTTTGATAAACTTACAAGTTATTATATGAAAAGTTTTTACCAAGTCAGAATATTCTTCCTACCTCACATGATGAAATGAAGAAGATAATCAACAATCTTGGTATAGATTATCAATGTATACATGCATGTCCTAATGATTGTATTTTATATAGAGGTGAATATGCAGACTCTTTGACATGTCCCAAATGTCAATCTCCTCGATATAAGGGTGAAGAAGGTAAAATCCCAAAAAAGGCATTGAGACATTTTCCATTGGCTCCACGGATTAGACATATGTTTCAAAGCCCGAATTATCAAAGCTTTTGACTTGGGGACATGATCACAAAAGTACTAATGGAATAATCAGAATTCCTCATGATAGTGTTGCTTTTCAGCATATTGATTCTACATGGCCTGAATTTGCACAAAATCCACAGAATCTAAAGTTAGGAGTTGCATTAGATGGGGTTAATCCATTCTCCATGAAATCCAATAAATGGTCAACATGGCCAGTGGTAGTCATAAACTACAATCTTCCGCCATATCTTAGCATTAAAAAGGAACATTTAATGCTTTCACTTTTAATCACAGGCAAAAGAAAAGTTAAAGATATGAATGTATATCTTGCTCCTCTCATTGACGATCTTCAAGAGTTATGGAGAGGTATTAATGTCATTGATGTATCGAAAAGCATCAATGAAAGACATATTACGGTTCGTGGTATTGTGGCTTGGACTATTCACGATTTTCCTGGATATGGCATTTGTTCAGGGTATTGATGTAATTTTTTTATTCAATATGCATGTAAATAATCTAATTATATTTTTATCATTTTTCATGATGTAGGAATATCTACTAAGGGTTATAAAGCTTGTCCATATTGTGGTGATTGGTTGAGATCAATCTATAGTAAGAATCTCAACAAAAATATTTATCTTCGACATCGACGATTCTTGCCTGATGATCATCATTAAGATCTAAAAGAGAAGCGATACATTTTAATGGAAAGCTTGAAACAGGCCAGTATCCAAAACCTATGACGCCTATGGATTGGTATAAAAAATGGACAGATGGACCTTCTGATAAATCTAGAAGCAGAAATCTTCAGTGATGATTCAGATAATGAGTATGCGAACAGAGGTAAAGGAAAATTGGCACTCGCTGAGAACATATCAATATGGTATTCTTTGGAGTATTGGAAAGAGTTAAAAGTATGTCATCTTCTTGATCCTATGCATATATTCAAAAATATTTGTTATTCACTATGGCAGCATCTTCTTGGACTAAAAGATACCACAACATCAAGGAATGATTTGAAAGATCAAAAATCCAAACCAAAGTTATGTCTAGTTTTTGATAGACATTGACAAGAAATGACTTATGCATCTGCTCCTTGGGTACTTACAACAAAAGAGATACAGACTATCAACAATAGAATTCAATTGATTAAGACTCCTACAGGATATGGAGCATCGTTTCAAAACATGTTTACTATGGATGATAAGAATTTATCTGGGTTAAAGACCCATGACTGGCATAACTTCTTGAAACATATTTTACCTTTGGTTATCGATGGATGTACAACGAAAGGAGTACGAGATGTGATCTATCGTCTTGGATCACTTATAAGGTAATTATGATACTTTTATATTTAATATGTATGAATATTGGATATCTTTTATTTTTTAATTAACTTCTTTATAATTGTTTTTATGATATGTATAGGTGGATTACATCCAAAGAGATCGATAAAAATTCGATCCCACAAAAAAAACATGAATGCAAAGAGCTACTATGTTTGATGGAAAAAGAACTTCCCACTTCATTTTTTGATATTCAGGTTCATTTATTAGTCCATCTTGTAGATGAGATATTGATTGTAGGTGTTGTCAACACTCGATGGATGTTTTGGGTCGAGGGATTTATGGGAATACTAAAAGGTTATGTGCAACAAAGAGGCAAACCAGAAGGATCCATGTCAAAGGGTTGGATGCTTGAAGAGTGCATGTATTACGTTAGTGAGTACCTTGAAAGAGTTCATGAAGAAGCTCCACATGCATGGACCAACGAGTCTTCTTCAAAAATAACACATGAGGTATTATCAGGTAAGGGGGTTCCATTCTTATTTACATTTAAAGAAAAAAATGATGTTTCTACTTTTGTAGCATATAATAGCGAATGCATGCAAGCATTCCTTAGTGAGTACGAGGAACTTCAAAGTCTCCGAAGTAAAAGGCAAAAAACAAAAGATCTAGAGGTAATCTCGATAATAATGAGATTACAGATATACCTTCTTTCACAGATTCGCTATATAGTCATTTGCAATGCGCCAACGCAAATAATGAAGAAATCTCAGATGAGCAAAGAGAGTTAATGATATTTTGCAGGCTCGAATGTTTACTTATATGTGGGCTTTTGGGCAGCATATTAGAATCAAAGCCATTGATTCTTTACGTAAAACAGAGGATTCTAGTATTGTTGCTTCTTTCAAGCAACTATCACGTGCTAGCTCAAAACACACGAACCTTATAGATAGCGAACTTGGTTATGTAGGAACTATTGTTGGTATCTACGAAATTTCATTCGTACATTCAAACAGGTAGAAAAAAGTCTATATATTTTTTTTAGAGTTAGTTATTTTTTAAGCACCTAATAATGGTTTTTGTTGTTATATATTTTGATAGGTCATTTTGAAGGTTAACTAGTTTCGAGCGGAGTATAAAGGTAGTAATTCTTCATTAAGAAAGGAATTATCTGGGTTTTGGTAATTGATTCTTCCAAGCTAATGCGATCTACTAAAGAACCATATATTCTTCCTAGGCATATTGAACAAGCATTTTTTTATAAAAACCCAGATGCTCATCCTTGGTGGCAAGTCATTCATGTGCAACCTAGAGGTAGGTCATTGTTTGAATAGTTATTGTTAGAGAGATCGAAGAAAGTCCTCTTAATGATTCAGCATCAGATACTGATACATCAACATCTGAAATAGAAATTAGAATCATTATACGTGATAATGATACTAATCTTTTTGATGAAGAGGATTATTCTCTACATGCTGATTCTACTAATGAGGTAGAGGAATTACCAGAAATAGATATTAATCCATCAATAGATGATGTGATTCATGAGAACATAGATTTAACAATAGAAGAAATAAATGAAATCAATAAGGATAATGAAGATGAGACTATATTGATGTCTTACCAAAATGATGGCAATAATGAATACATATGAGCAGATTAGATAGTAAATTGTACTCTAGTTATCGATCAATAACTTGAAGCTTCTGAATGGATATCAGATAATAGGTTTTCTTTATTAACTTGAATAACCATGAATCCTATTAGAGAGATGAAATCATGTTCTTCTAAGTTAGAACTGAAGCTAGGGGGTATGCCTAATTATTTTATATATAGCTTTAACTTCGAGGAGCAAATTTTATCATGTATGTATGCATATGTGTGTGTATTCATGTGTATTATATGTATACATATGTTAGTATGCATATATATGTATTTCATGTATATGTATGTGTTTGCATGTGTGTGATATATGTATACATGTGTTAAATATGCATATGTGTATATATGCATATGCATTTATGTAAAATATTCATGTATTCATGTAATATATGCAAGTGTTTATAATTGTGTACATGTATATGTGTCTATGTGTAAATATGTACATGTAAATATGTATACATGTATATATATATGTTTATGTGTGCATGTAGGCATGTATATGTGATGTGTACATGTATATATGTATATATGTCTATGTGTAAATGTGTACATGTAAATATGTTAGTATGTATATATATATTTATGTGTGCATTTAGGCATGTATGTGTGATGCATAATATATCTACTCCATTTTATATTTATGTATCCTATCTACATGATGTGTATATATCTTTACATATATTATGATCCTCGTTGATTCGAGTAGCTATATATAGAGGCATAAGGTTGGGAGGAGAGACATCTCTCTAGTAGGACGTCGGAGGTGTACATATACTCTAAACATATGGCTAAAAAGTTGAATTAGAGTTTTTAAATTAGGGATTTCAAAACCCTTATATTGAAATTACTGTTTTTAAATTTAGGATTTTTGAAATAGGATTTATTTATTTATTTATTTATTTATTTATTTATTTATGCGTATGCATGTGTTGTGTATGTATGTGTATCTATATGTGCATATGCATGTGTTTTGTGTGTATATATGCATGTGTGTGTATGCGTGTATTTATACCTCTAGTCTCTCTCTCTCTCTCTCATATACATACATACATGCATAAACACACATACTCATATCCACATATATATACATAAAAGCAGTGCATACCGTGCATTGTCGCGACGATGAGCCATAAGTGTCCGCATCTCTTTTAAACACCACTTAAGGGACCATCCTGTCCCAAACTCTGTCTCAAGTGAACTAAGCACATATTTTTTATCCCTCTCATCATGTTCACTACAAAAATAAAAAAACATAATGTAAATAAAACATAAGATATATATTTCAATTTATATGTAAAAGTTTTACTTACTTCCACGGTAAAGTGGATAAAGCGTAGGTAAGAGTCACATAGTGCGCACATTCTTCTCTTGAACTCCAATCCATTCCCTATGTACACAATGTTCCCCTCCTGGCTCTATGTCGCACTCTAGTCCTAAGGTGCCTATGCATGTCCTTATAGGCAACTCTGCTCTGCTATCACGTGTTGGAGGTGGTATAGGTGTCCTGAAAATAGATAGATAGAAATAAATAAAAATATGTGTTATAATATCATTAAAAAAGTTTATGAAAACAAAACATACCTATGAGCAGCTAGCTCTCTTCCTACATGTGGAGCCGCAGAAGAGCCCTTGTTTGATTGCTGGGTAAACATCTTGATCGTATAATCCAGATCCTCATCAGACATCTCTGAGTAGTCACGCATTATGGCCCCTAGAGTATCAGACATAACTCTTGCTCTCATAAGACTTTTATGAGAGTGAGTTTCCCCTTTCTCTCTCTACTCGGATCCATAATACCTAACATATAAAACAAAATGGTTAGAAATCAATATATATACGTGTACATATGTAAGTGTGTATGCATTAAGTATGTGTATGTATGCATGTGTGTGTATGTATGTGCGTGTATATGTGTGTATGTGTGTATGCATGTGTATGTGTGTGTATGCATCATTATGTGTATATGTGTCTATGTGTGTATGTGTGTGTATATGTGTGTGTGTATGTATGTGTATATGTGTGTGTGTGTATGCATGTATGTATGTATGTATGTATGCATATGCATATGCATTATGTATGTATATATATGCATGTATGTATATGTGTGAGTATGTCTCTCCATGTGTGTGTATGCATATATGTGTGTATAGTGTGTATGTTTGGATGTGTGTGTGTGTATGAATGTGTGTCTATGAGTGTGTATGTTTGGATGTGTAAGTGTATATGTGTGTTTATGTGTGTATGCATGTGTATGTGTGTGAATGCATCATTATGTGTGTCTATGAGTGTGTATATATATGTGTATATGTGTGTATATGTGTGTCTATGTGTGTGTGTATATGTGTGTCTATGTGTGTGTGCATGTGTATGTGTGTGAATGCATCATTATGTGTGTATGTGTGTATGTGTGTGTATATGTGTGTGTATGTGTGTGCGCGTCTATGTCTATGTGTGTGTGTCTATGAGTGTGTATGTGTTTATGTGTGTGTATGTCTATGTGTGTGTATGTGTCTATGTGTGTATGTGTCTATGTGTGTATGTGTCTATGTGTGTATGTATGCATATGTGTGTATGTGTGTGTATGCATTATGAATGCATATGTGTGTGTATGCATTATGTATGTGTATGTATGCATATGCTTATGTATGTGTATGTATGCATGTGAATTATGCATGCATATGTGTGTGTATGCATGTAAGTATGTATGTATGTACACATATGCATATGCATTATGTATGCATATGTGTGTGTATGCATGTAAGTATGTATGGATGTACGCATAAGCATATGCATTATGTATGCATGTATGTGTATGTGTGTGCATGTCTCTCTCTATGTGTGTGTGTATGCATATATGTGTGTGTATGTGTGTGTGTGTATGTGTGTGTATGTGTGTGTCTATGTGTCTGTGTATGTGTGTGTATATGTATGTGTATATGTGTGTGCATGTGTATGCATTATGTGTGCATGTGTGTATGCAACCTTATTTGTGTATGTGTGTATATGTGTGTGTATTTGTGTGTATGTGTGTCTGTGTGTCTATGTGTATGTGTGTGTGTGTCTATGTGTGTATATGTGTGTGTGTACATATGTATGTGTATGTAAGTGTGTGTGTGTGCATGTGCACATACGTGCTTGCTGTTGGTTTGTGTGGCCCTCTCTCTCTCTCGCGTGCTCTCTCTCTCACTCTCTCTCTCTCTCTCTCTCGGTCTCTTCGTGCTCGTGTCCAAGTCCCGGCACAAATGTGCCGGGAGAAATCAAGTTTTTTTTTTACATTCTAGAGCGTCGCATATGCGACACTCTGCAGTTTGCCAATGTCGCTCACACCGTCGCTAGGCAACGACGAAATTAGCGACGCTCTTTAATTAGCGTCGCATAAGCGACGTTAGCATCGCCTATGTGACGAGGATCGGGAAAAAAAATTCGAAATTCTGACCATCGCAATGCAACAACTTCGTCACATAAGCGACGCTTCCCAGTTTCTTTCCAATTCGGGGGTGTCGCTACGCCCCCCTTTTTTTGGTAGTGAGTCCCTTTCTCCGGTGCAATGCAGCCCAAGCAACCTCAAAAATCCCTACCTAGTCTTATTCATAATCGATGATCAATGCTCTCCGGGAGTTGAGTCAGGGTCCACCTAAGGAGCCTCATCATCATGAAAACCATGTCTTCAAAACCTCCTCAACCAAATTGACCTTCATCTCCAAACTCTTTTTTGTGAAGAATCCACATGATTTTTCATATTTTGTAAATATTCCTATATTGAAATAAGGTGCTTTGCAAGGATTTTTTCACTCTCATTTCCTAGGTTCCTCCATTTGTCCACTTCCATAGTTAGTTTCCTTAATCCTCGTCTATTTAGGTCAATATCATTTTGATGTTGTGTCATTTTGCAATCTAAATATCTCATCCATCATAGCAAGCTTTCATTCTCTAGTTCGAACTCATGCATCCTCTTTTCATTTTTCTTGAAGATCATTCTCTATTCTCCCAAATAATTCATACATATAGCCTCTCAATTTTCTCTTGCAACGTCATGTGTTTTCTTTTGAGCTCCTCTGAGGAGCTCAAAAGAAAACACATGACGTTGCAAGAGAAATTGAGAGGCTATATGTATGAATTATTTGGGAGAATAGAGAATGATCTTCAAGAAAAATGAAAGAGGATGCATGAGTTCGAACTAGAGAATGAAAGCTTGCTATGATGGATGAGATATTTAGATTGCAAAATGACACAACATCAAAATGATATTGACCTAAATAGACGAGGATTAAGGAAACTAACTATGGAAGTGGACAAATGGAGGAACCTAGGAAATGAGAGTGAAAAAATCCTTGCAAAGCACCTTATTTCAATATAGGAATATTTACAAAATATGAAAAATCATGTGGATTCTTCACAAAAAAGAGTTTGGAGATGAAGGTCAATTTGGTTGAGGAGGTTTTGAAGACATGGTTTTCATGATGATGAGGCTCCTTAGGTGGACCCTGACTCAACTCCCGGAGAGCATTGATCATCGATTATGAATAAGACTAGGTAGGGATTTTGAGGTTGCTTGGGCTGCATTGCACCGGAGAAAGGGACTCACTACCAAAAAAAGGGGGGCGTAGCGACACCCCCGAATTGGAAAGAAACTGGGAAGCGTCGCTTATGTGACGAAGTTGTTGCATTGCGATGGTCAGAATTTCGAATTTTTTTTCCCGATCCTCGTCACATAGGCGATGCTAACGTCGCTTATGCGACGCTAATTAAAGAGCGTCGCTAATTTCGTCGTTGCCTAGCGACGGTGTGAGCGACATTGGCAAACTGCAGAGTGTCGCATATGCGACGCTCTAGAATGTAAAAAAAAAACTTGATTTCTCCCGGCACATTTGTGCCGGGACTTGGACACGAGCACGAAGAGACCGAGAGAGAGAGAGAGAGAGAGTGAGAGAGAGAGCACGCGAGAGAGAGAGAGGGCCACACAAACCAACAGCAAGCACGTATGTGCACATGCACACACACACACTTACATACACATACATATGTACACACACACATATACACACATAGACACACACACACATACACATAGACACACAGACACACATACACACAAATACACACACATATACACACATACACAAATAAGGTTGCATACACACATGCACACATAATGCATACACATGCACACACATATACACATACATATACACACACATACACAGACACATAGACACACACATACACACACATACACACACACACATACACACACATATATGCATACACACACACATAGAGAGAGACATGCACACACATACACATACATGCATACATAATGCATATGCTTATGCGTACATCCATACATACTTACATGCATACACACACATATGCATACATAATGCATATGCATATGTGTACATACATACATACTTACATGCATACACACACATATGCATGCATAATTCACATGCATACATACACATACATAATGCATATGCATACATACACATACATAATGCATACACACACATATGCATTCATAATGCATACACACACATACACACATATGCATACATACACACATAGACACATACACACATAGACACATACACACATAGACACATACACACACATAGACATACACACACATAAACACATACACACTCATAGACACACACACATAGACATAGACGCGCACACACATACACACACATATACACACACATACACACATACACACATAATGATGCATTCACACACATACACATGCACACCACACATAGACACACATATACACACACACATAGACACACATATACACACATATACACATATATATACACACTCATAGACACACATAATGATGCATTCACACACATACACATGCATACACACATAAACACACATATACACTTACACATCCAAACATACACACTCATAGACACACATTCATACACACACACACATCCAAACATACACACTATACACACATATATGCATACACACACATGGAGAGACATACTCACACATATACATACATGCATATATATACATACATAATGCATATGCATATGCATACATACATACATACATACATGCATACACACACACACATATACACATACATACACACACACATATACACACACATACACACATAGACACATATACACATAATGATGCATACACACACATACACATCATACACACATACACACATATACACGCACATACATACACACACATGCATACATACACATACTTAATGCATACACACTTACATATGTACACGTATATATATTGATTTCTAACCATTTTGTTTTATATGTTAGGTATTATGGATCCGAGTAGAGAGAGAAAGGGGAAACTCACTCTCATAAAAGTCTTATGAGAGCAAGAGTTATGTCTGATACTCTAGGGGCCATAATGCGTGACTACTCAGAGATGTCTGATGAGGATCTGGATTATACGATCAAGATGTTTACCCAGCAATCAAACAAGGGCTCTTCTGCGGCTCCACATGTAGGAAGAGAGCTAGCTGCTCATAGGTATGTTTTGTTTTCATAAACTTTTTAATGATATTATAACACATATTTTTATTTATTTCTATCTATCTATTTCAGGACACCTATACCACCTCCAACACGTGATAGCAGAGCAGAGTTGCCTATAAGGACATGCATAGGCACCTTAGGACTAGAGTGCGACATAGAGCCAGAGGGGAACATTGTGTACATAGGGAATGGATTGGAGTTCAAGAGAAGAATGTGCGCACTATGTGACTCTTACCTACGCTTTATCCACTTACCGTGGAAGTAAGTAAAACTTTTACATATAAATTGAAATATATATCTTATGTTTATTTACATTATGTTTTTTATTTTGTAGTGAACATGATGAGAGGGATAAAAAATATGTGCTTAGTTCACTTGAGACAGAGTTTGGGACAGGATGGTCCCTTAAGTGGTGTTTAAAAGAGATGCGGACACTTATGGCTCATCGTCGCGACAATGCACGGTATGCACTGCTTTTATGTATATATATGTGGATATGAGTATGTGTGTTATGCATGTATGTATGTATATGAGAGAGAGAGAGAGAGACTAGAGGTATAAATACACGCATACACACACATGCATATATACACACAAAACACATGCATATGCACATATAGATACACATACATACACAACACATGCATACGCATAAATAAATAAATAAATAAATAAATAAATAAATAAATCCTATTTCAAAATCCTAAATTTAAAACAGTAATTTCAATATAAGGGTTTTGAAATCCCTAATTTAAAAACTCTAATTCAACTTTTTAGCCATATGTTTAGAGTATATGTACACCTCCGACGTCCTACTAGAGAGATGTCTCTCCTCCCAACCTTATGCCTCTATATATAGCTACTCGAATCAACGAGGATCATAATATATGTAAAGATATATACACATCATGTAGATAGGATACATAAATATAAAATGGAGTAGATATATTATGCATCACACATACATGCCTAAATGCACACATAAATATATATATACATACTAACATATTTACATGTACACATTTACACATAGACATATATACATATATACATGTACACATCACATATACATGCCTACATGCACACATAAACATATATATATACATGTATACATATTTACATGTACATATTTACACATAGACACATATACATGTACACAATTATAAACACTTGCATATATTACATGAATACATGAATATTTTACATAAATGCATATGCATATATACACATATGCATATTTAACACATGTATACATATATCACACACATGCAAACACATACATATACATGAAATACATATATATGCATACTAACATATGTATACATATAATACACATGAATACACACACATATGCATACATACATGATAAAAATTTGCTCCTCGAAGTTAAAGCTATATATAAAATAATTAGGCATACCCCCTAGCTTCAGTTCTAACTTAGAAGAACATGATTTCATCTCTCTAATAGGATTCATGGTTATTCAAGTTAATAAAGAAAACCTATTATCTGATATCCATTCAGAAGCTTCAAGTTATTGATCGATAACTAGAGTACAATTTACTATCTAATCTGCTCATATGTATTCATTATTGCCATCATTTTGGTAAGACATCAATATAGTCTCATCTTCATTATCCTTATGATTTCATTTATTTCTTCTATTGTTAAATCTATGTTCTCATGAATCACATCATCTATTGATGGATTAATATCTATTTCTGGTAATTCCTCTACCTCATTAGTAGAATCAGCATGTAGAGAATAATCCTCTTCATCAAAAAGATTAGTATCATTATCACGTATAATGATTCTAATTTCTATTTCAGATGTTGATGTATCAGTATCTGATGCTGAATCATTAAGAGGACTTTCTTCGATCTCTCTAACAATAAACTATTCAAACAATGACCTACCTCTAGGTTGCACATGAATGACTTGCCACCAAGGATGAGCATCTGGGTTTTTATAAAAAAATGCTTGTTCAATATGCCTAGGAAGAATATATGGTTCTTTAGTAGATCGCATTAGCTTGGAAGAATCAATTACCCAAAACCAGATAATTCCTTTCTTAATGAAGAATTACTACCTTTATACTCCGCTCGAAACTAGTTAACCTTCAAAATGACCTATCAAAATATATAACAACAAAAACCCATTATTAGGTGCTTAAAAAAATAACTAACTCTAAAAAAATATATAGACTTTTTTCTACCTGTTTGAATGTACGAAATGAAATTTCGTAGATACCAACAATAGTTCCTACATAACCAAGTTCGCTATCTATAAGGTTCGTGTGTTTTGAGCTAGCACGTGATAGTTGCTTGAAAGAAGCAACAATACTAGAATCCTCTGTTTTACGTAAAGAATCAATGGCTTTGATTCTAATATGCTGCCCAAAAGCCCACATATAAGTAAACATTCGAGCCTGCAAAATATCATTAACTCTCTTTGCTCATCTGAGATTTCTTCATTATTTGCGTTGGCGCATTGCAAATGACTATATAGCGAATCTGTGAAAGAAGGTATATCTGTAATCTCATTATTATCGAGATTACCTCTAGATCTTTTGTTTTTTTGCCTTTTACTTCGGAGACTTTGAAGTTCCTCGTACTCACTAAGGAATGCTTGCATGCATTCGCTATTATATGCTACAAAAGTAGAAACATCATTTTTTTCTTTAAATGTAAATAAGAATGGAACCCCCTTACCTGATAATACCTCATGTGTTATTTTTGAAGAAGACTCGTTGGTCCATGCATGTGGAGCTTCTTCATGAACTCTTTCAAGGTACTCACTAACGTAATACATGCACTCTTCAAGCATCCAACCCTTTGACATGGATCCTTCTGGTTTGCCTCTTTGTTGCACATAACCTTTTAGTATTCCCATAAATCCCTCGACCCAAAACATCCATCGAGTGTTGACAACACCTACAATCAATATCTCATCTACAAGATGGACTAATAAATGAACCTGAATATCAAAAAATGAGTGGGAAGTTCTTTTTCCATCAAACATAGTAGCTCTTTGCATTCATGTTTTTTTTGTGGGATCGAATTTTATCGATCTCTGTGGATGTAATCCACCTATACATATCATAAAACAATTATAAAGAAGTTAATTAAAAATAAAAGATATCCAATATTCATACATATTAATATAAAAGTATCATAATTACCTTATAAGTGATCCAAGACGATAGATCACATCTCGTACTCCTTTCGTTGTACATCCATCGATAACCAAAGGTAAAATATGTTTCAAGAAGTTATGCCAGTCATGGGTCTTTAACCCAGATAAATTCTTATCATCCATAGTAAACATGTTTTGAAACGATGCTCCATATCCTGTAGGAGTCTTAATCAATTGAATTCTATTGTTGATAGTCTGTATCTCTTTTGTTGTAAGTACCCAAGGAGCAGATGCATAAGTCATTTCTTGTCAATGTCTATCAAAAACTAGACATAACTTTGGTTTGGATTTTTGATCTTTCAAATCATTCCTTGATGTTGTGGTATCTTTTAGTCCAAGAAGATGCTG
>CM035419.1:143909953-143912453 GCA_020310875.1 Ceratopteris richardii
CATATAATGGAGGTATGGAGAGCACATGAAAACTCCTGTTCATGCCCAATGAAAGTTAAATATTGAATGTTCCTTCTTCTCGAGGAGCAAGAGAATAGGTCTCTCTTCATAGAACTAATAGAAAGTTGCTCTTGTTTGTTTTATAAAAGTGATGCTTTTTTATCTTTCTCTTCCATTACCCAAACATTATAATTGGTTATATTGCATAATTTCTTCCTTAGCTTATATGTAAAGCATGATCAAGACAAACCCTTTAGTTTCTATGGGTTACCCCATCTATGTTTGGCTGATTTCTCTTTCTTTTTTCTATAGATAAGAATGTCTTTCTTATTGAAGTGTAGTTTGTGAACATCAAGAGATGAGACCTTATCAGCATATATATGTTAATAATCGACAATATTAAGCTCTTCCTATACATCATCATACTTTTCATAAGGAAGGAATACCGTTTTGGTAAGACCTTTTATCACACCAAAACCATAGAGCTACCAATTCAACGAGCAAATGCATGTGAGCACATGCATGTACATGAATAGTATTCACTTTCTAGTTCCTTATACAATAAAAATAGATATATTCTTCAATAGGAATATTATTTTTTTAATGGAAGCAAGATATATGGAAAGAGGATAATTTATGGTACTTGCAAAATCATGCTAGCTAGATTTCATAGTACAAGTACTTGGCAATTTCTTTCTGAGATGATCCTAAGAAAAGATGTTTGGCTTAGAAATGAAGTAAACATAAGGAGGAAATAAGATTTGGATACATTCCCTTGCCAGGTCAATGGTAAGGAAGAAATGGATTCATGAATTGAAAAGTACCTGAAGACATATAAGTTCTTTAATGACTTAGAAAAAGATCTTTGGGTCAAATCCTTTCAATACACTTACATGGCAAGAAATATATATATCAAAGAGTCAATATCCAAATATGTATAAGCTCTTTAATGACTTAGAAATTCTTTATTTATGACATGGGCCCAATCTCATGTATATACTAGTATAGAGAACCAATAATTTCAATACGAACTCTAAGTATAATAGTTACTTAAAGACTATTGATTGAAATGGTTCTTAAGGAATTTAAAATAAGATATCTTAAGTGGGATGGTGCCCCATATGGTTTCAAAAGCTTGATGATGTAAATCTTTAATTTGGCTCCATCAAGGTTCATGATGGAAATCAAATATAAGTTATGGAACTTAAATAGATTAAAAATGTTCAATCCAAATTTAATTTAACCAACAAAAATGCTACAAATTATTTAAAAGCATCATTAAACTTGAAAACCCCCTCCTCTTTGAATAAATTCAAAGTTATGACAATTCTTCATTTGTTCAAAATATTTGCATCTCAAGATATGGAAGCCAAGGCACATTTTCTTTGGGAAATGAAAATGTTCCTAATAGAAGGAACTTAGAAGTTCTAAAGCATGAAAACAAAAAAATGGAAAGATTTTATTATTTCATTAGTTCCAAGATAACATCTTCAATGTTCTTAATCTTATGCTTTCGATAGCCTTGAAGCTAAATCCACCTTTTGTAACATGAATGAACTTGAACCTTTAGTTTGGGAAACATGAAAATTTGTGAGCATTCCCAAAAACTATGAAGAAAGTTCATAAATGTGTTAGGATAGGTGGTCGTTGAGATACCTAAATAGAGAATGAGAATTCCTTTCTAGTACAACGTATTGAAAGTTTCAAGGTTCAAACAAGTATAAGAGTGGTTGAATAGTCAAGTTTTGAATGAATCTATAGCCTTTATAGTTTTTGAGGACCAAAACTCTTCAAAGGGGGAAGAAAGTGCCAAAACTTGTCAAAATTGGCACAATTGATTCTGTGAAGTATAGAATCATGGATATAGATGAGGGTAGAAGAACATCTTTTAGGTTACAAGATACGAAGTAAATAAAAACTTGGTGAGAGAGCGACTTCATGGCATGCTAAAAACAATATTGGGATCTTGTCAAGTTAGGAAAAATTTTCCAACAAAGAGGTAAAATAGAGCATGCCAAAGGCTATACTTTACCAAAGGGAAGTGAAAATGAAAAAGTTTAAATTGCAATTATATAGTCAACAACCATGATAAATGGTAATTAAGTCTATGGAAGGTAACTTGTCTCCACCTATCCTTAGAGGAATTTCGAGAGAAATAAGAAGTGTTAGTAGATTCTTAGACCTAAGCAACAAAGAGATTTCTTCAAAATTCTAGGGTGTTTATGTGAAAGCTTCAAATAAATAAAGGAATCTAAAGACAATAATAAAGCCTCGTCATTACAATTTTGTTCACAAAGAACTAACAAGATGTTGAATATATTTTAAGTTACTTTGAATTACAATCAAAACCGTAGAAAAGAAGGATGGATGTTCATTTCATAAAAAAGGCTTGTAGCTTCAAATATAAGCATGGGGTAATTGCAAAATATAAGATCATAAAATTATCTTTTATTGGAAGTCTTGGAAACCTAAGTTAGATCGAAAACATAGAGTTAATTAA
>CM035419.1:143917453-143984953 GCA_020310875.1 Ceratopteris richardii
TATACATATGTACACATGCATAGTAAATACATACACACACATACATATATACACACACACATACATGCATACACATACATATATACATACACTTAGACATACATAAACACATATATACATAGACATACACATATACATACATGGATACACATACACTTACACTTACACATGTATACATATCCACACACACATACACACATAGATACATGCATACACATACACAATTATACACACACATACATATACACACATACATAGTAAATACATACCCAAACATACACATATACACACACATACATGCATACACATACACATACACATATACATGCATACACATACACATATACATACATACACATACATAGTAAATACATACCCACAGACATACATATATACATACACTTACACATACAAACCCACACATATACATACACTTACACATATACATACATGCATACACATACACATACACTTACACATACATATATATCCACACATACACATACACACACAGAGACATGCATACACATACACATACATAGCAAATACATACCGACACACATACATATATACACACACATACATGCATACACATACATATATACATACATTTACACATACATACCCACATATGCATCCACATATGCATACATATACATTTATAGTTTTGATTGTGTATTTATATGTCAGAATGTGTATTTGTGTATTTGTGAATACATGTGTATGTGTAAATGTGTATATGTGAATGTGTATGTTTGTAAATAATCTAATTATTAATATCTAGTACCTTTATTTGCTACATAATCAAATTGTGATCAATCAGAGGGAACTCCACCACCGTCTCCTAATCATGCAAGGACTACTTATTGCAAGTATATCAAACTTTTAATTCTAATATTTGATAGATACATACATGACTGATATATGTTTTTCTATTGTTATATGATAATCAGATTTTGACCAATCAGAGGGTACACCACCACCTCCTATCCATGCGACGACATCTTCACATGTGTCCTCCGATAGGAATTATAATGATTTTTACTATCAAGAACATATTATATGTTCGTGTAATTTTTGCTATGGTACATATTGAAGACCACGATTGGTATGTATTGAACATGAGGTAGATTATGGTAGTTTTGGGCATGCAACACCTCCTAATCAATGTGATAGAGCTTGGATATGTATTGATTCTATAAATTAATGTCATTATTTTAATTGAAAATCATATACAAAATCAAATTATACTTAATATACAAGAATATTTACTCGATGATGATGAGGATCATTCTTCCACTAATAATGCTAATATGCCTTGTACACATCACGGATTTTCCGTTTATCAATTACAAGCAGAGGTGTCTCGAAATCCTCTACCTCTTAGTTTAAAGACTAAAATGTCTAAAGATTATACATTGCCAGCTTGTGATCGTCCTCTAGTACAAACATGTGATAGAAGAAGATATGGAGGATGGAATAGAGGACCACTTCCTTCAAACTTTTGGGATAATAGCTATATGATTGCTCCTTCCACTATTACTGGTGCTGATCATGGTCTCTTTATCGTAGAGGATTTGTATGTGCCTCCGAACTATGAAGTCATTCTTATGTCATTTTGTGGTCCTATATATGGATGGGGAGATTGGAATCAACTTACATGTTATGTTGAAAGCATGACTACTTATGGATTATGCCTGAATGTAGCTTCTCTTGCTAGTTGAGGGATTACACATGCTAAAACTAAAAGATGATATATTAATGGAGGATCTTACATGCATGGAAATATAGCAGGTTTAATAAACAATAGTCAAGGATATCATAGTTCAATGACTAATTGCACATTTGAGGAGTGTGAAAATAGTCACAAATCACCATACATGAGTAGAAATGTAGCAAGGTACATAGTTGTCAATGCTATTACTTCATTACATGTTGGTGACAAATTATTAGTGAATTATGGAGGGCGTAGACCTCCAAGAGCACCTTTTAGCTAGAGAGCAATGAAAACTTTATATCCACCTATCTTGTGTTGCATTGAAAACTCTAATTGATTGAAACTCTTTTTAAATTAACTTACATATTTATATTTATGTTTAAAGTTTACTTTTCATTTATTTGTGAAATACTAATGATTTTTATTCATGTGTGTAGATTCCTATGTATGACATTGATGATATTCCACCACATCATTTAGAGTTGCCAGTAAGACCTCATTTATCAAAAGCTTCCATGAGGAGGCTATGCAAAAGTGATCCTATGGAATATGCAAGATTGAAAGACCTATATTCAAAAGAACATAAAGTACAAGATTTTTGCGATAATGATGAAGATGATGGCATGGCAAGTCTTATTGATGATTGGTATCAAAATGACAATGAAAGCATTGAATTTCTAAAAATGAAATATATATTGGAGAAGAATGTCTAAAGCATATATATGAAGGAATTCGCTTGACATGACTAAGTGCAAGATTAATTATTCTCGATCTTCAAAATTGGTTTGGATGGAGTAACATATCTGTTTCAGCACTATTAAAGTATAATTTATAATTTTCTATTTATTTACTTATTTATTTATTTAATTATTTATTTACTTATTTATTTTAATTCATATCATCCTTTTTCATGAACTTATAGGTTACTATTTGAAAATTTTTTACCAAGCAAGAATATTCTTTCTACATCACATGATGAAATGAAAAAGATAATTAACAATCTTGGTATATGTTATCAGTGTATACATGCATGTGCTAACGATTGTTGTTTATATAGAAGTGAATATGCAGACTCTTTGACATGTCCAGAATATCAATCTCCTTTATATAAGGACTAAGAGGGTAAAATCCAAAAAAGGGTATTGAGACATTTTCCGTTGGCTTCATGAATTAAACATATGTTTCAAAGCCCTGAATTATCAAAGATTTTGACATGGGGATTTGATCATAAAAAGTACTCATGGAGTAATGAGAATTCCAGTAGATAGTGCAGCTTTTCAACATATTGATTGTAGATGGCCTGATTTTGCATAAGAGCCATGCAATCTAAAGTTAGCGGTTGCATTAGATGGGGTTAATCCATTTCCAATGAAATAAGGGAGCTCCATTTCAATTTACATTACAAGTAAAAAGTGATGTTTCCACTTTTATAGCATATAATAGCGAATGGATGCAAGCATTCATTAGTGAGTATGAATAGGAACTTCAAAATCTTTGAAGTAAAAGACAGAGAAACAAAAGACATACACGTAATCTCGATGGTAACGAGAACACAAATATATCTTTTTTCACGGATTGGCTATATACTCGTATGCAATGAGCCAATGAAAATAATGAACAAATCTCAGATGAGCAGAGGGAGCTAATGATAGGTTGTGAAAGAAAGGTAATTTAATTTTAATAATATTCTTTTTGTTCACATACATATTATATATATATATATATATATATATATATATATATATATATATATAAGTTTCTCTTTAACAATTTAATTTTTATTGTAGGTTTGAATGTTCACAAATATGTGGGCTTTTGGATAGCATATTAGAATCAAAATGACTGATTCTTTACGTAAAACAAATGGTTCTAGCATTATCACTTCTTTCAAGCAACTATCACATGCTAGTATATATATATATATATATATATATATATATATATATATATATATATATATATATATATATATATATATATATATATATATATATATATATATATATGTGTGTGTGTGTGTGTGTGTGTGTGTATGATGTGTATATATCTTTATATGTATTATGGTCCTCGTTGATTTTTGAATAGCTATATATAGAGGCATAACATTGTCAGAAGGATTTCCTCACTGGAATTTACATATGGAAAAATAAAAATATCTTGATTCAAAGTTGATTAGTTGATATCTCTCTCACATATTTTTTAATGCATTAGTTTAAATTGACTAAACCTTTCTCTTACGTACCTGTAGGCAAAAGAAGAAAATATTCTCTGAAATGCATCTCGTTCTTTTGCCAGAGAGTCGATGTTGACTCCCCAACAACAACGCCAAAATTTGGTGTAGCTAAGTGATGAGTAGCACCTCCTTTAATGTCAATCCAGGAAGACATGAGGATGGTATGCAGACCTCGAGCAAGTGATGGCACAAGTGTGTGAGTGACAAGCACACAAACATGCACACACATACACACACACGTGCACACAAGGCAAGAACAAAGAGAGAGACAATGGAGTAACTTTTATCGCAAAAGAGTTCTCATATAAGTTCAAATCTACAACAAGCCAACCTCAAAAATGAGCCCTCTAGCTCTTTTTATAGTTTTTTGACTAGCTTTGGTCCTGTTCAGACCTAGTGTCCAACCTAGTTAAAAATTAGGTTCTAAGGCTATTTTGGAGGCTCAAACGAGCTCTGAAAATTATGAAAATTGGTACATAAATATTACTAGTACTCCTCAAGCTTGAGGACTCCTCAGCTTACACAAAATGGAGTAGGAATAATAAAAAATGGTATTTACAATGATGTGAAGTGACTAACATCACTATTTGGGAAATATTGTTTCATGGAAAAATTATAGGGCCTATTTGCTAGATTTGTGTTGACTTCTTTGCCTGCTTGTTCCTTGCTTTGACTCCGTTCTTTGGATTCCTTGTCTTGTGGGTCCTTGGGTGCCCTGGCTGCTACCAACAATACCCTAGAGAGAGAGAGAGAGAGTAGATTTTGTCCACCTTTCCCCCCCTCCGCCATTGCCTGTGACAGATAGGACATAGAGATGGGGGAGAGAGAGAGAGAGAGAGAGAGAGAGAGAGAGAGAGAGAGAGAGAGAGAGAGAGAGAGAGAGAGAGAGAGAGAGAGAGAGAGAAAGAGAGAGAGAGGGAAAGAGAGAGAGAGAGAGAGAGAGAGAGAGAGAGAGAGAGAGAGAGAGAGAGAATGAGAGAGAGAGAGAGAGGAATTTCAACTTCTTCCCCCCTCCCTCCTCCATCGATTCCATGGCAACAAACCTGCACGACTTACGGGGAGAGAGAGAGAGAGAGAGAGAGAGAGAGAGAGAGAGAGAGAGAGAGAGAGAGAGAGGAGAGAGACAAAGAGAGAGAGAGATATATATATATATAGATAGAGAGAGAGAGAGAGTCACAGAAGCGAAATGATGCTCTTCGCAAAAGGCTTGAGGGGTCTTGAATCTAGCCGAGGGATTGACTATAGCTTGTCGTTGGTAATTCTTACTCACTACAAAGCGGAGGTAAGGTGCAAGGATTCACTCGAAGGCATATCCACATCTAATCCTGAGCTGGTAGCAGTGAGAGGTTTCGAAATGATTTCTGAAGCCAAGAACACATTCTGGGGGGGGCACCGGCCTCGGAGCTATGACCGGAACTCATTCATGGCAATGAAATTTGATGAGTTTGGGCCAGCTGATCTGTAGCTGATATTTTGAGAGAGAGAGAAACCTTGCCTTCTCCCCTCCCTCCTCCATCAATTCTATGGTGGCAGACCTGCATGACCGACGAGAGAGAGAGAGAGAGAGAGAGAGAGAGAGAGAGAGAGAGAGAGAGAGAGAGGAATTTCACCTTGTTCCCCCCTCCCTCCTCCATCGATTCCATGGCGGCAGACCTACATGTTTGACGACAAAGGGAGAGAGAGAGAGAGAGAGAGAGAGAGAGAGAGAGAGAGAGAGGAATTTCACCTTCTTCCCCCCTCCCTCCTCCATCGATTCCATGGCGGCAGACCTGCATGACTGACGACAAAGGGAGAGAGAGAGAGAGAGAGAGAGAGAGAGAGAGAGAGAGAGAGAGAGAGAGAGAGAGAGAGAGAGAGAGAGAGAGAGAGAGAGAGAGAGAGAGAGAGAGAGAGAGAGAGAGAGAGAGAATGTGTATGCATGAGTGCATGTGCATATATGAAGTAGAAAAGTGATATGCATGAATGCATGTGCATAATAATGTATGCATGTGAAGTGTGTTTGCATGTATGCATGTGTAAGTATTGTAAGTATGATGCATGTATGCATATGTATTATGCATGTATATGCATGTGAATTTATGAAATGCATATATGCATGTGTATGAATGTGTTTACATGTATGCATGGATAAGTATTATATTGTATGATGCATGTATGCATGTGTATGCATGTGAAGTGTGATGCTTGTATGCATGTGAAGTGTGTTTGTATGTATGCATGTGTAAGTATTGTATATATGATGCATGTATGCATGTGTATTATGCATGTGTATGCATGTGAGGTATGATGCATGTATATGCATGTGAAGTGTGTGATGCATGTATGCATGTGTAGATATTATATGTATGATGCATGTGTAGGTATTATATGTATGATGCATGTATGCATGTGTACTATGCATGTGTATGCATGTGAAGTGTGATGCATTTATGAATGTGTAGGTATGATAAGTATGATGAATGCATATGCATGTGGAGTGTGTGATGCATGTATGCATGTGTATTATGCATGTGAAGTATGATGCATTTATGCATGTGTAGGTATGAGAAGTATGATGAATGTATATGCATGTGAAGTGTGTGATGCATGTATGCATGTGTATATATTATATGTATGATGCATGTGTAGGTATTATATGTATGATGCATGTATGCATGTGTATTATGCATGTGTATGCTTGTGAAGTGTGATGCATTTATGCATGTGTAGGTATGCTAAGTATGATGAATGTATGCATGAAAGATGTGTAATGTATGTGCATGTATGTTAGAGGTGTGTGCAAGTGCATGTATGTTAGAGGTGATGTATGTGCATGTATGTAAATGGTGTGATGTGCATAAATATGGTAGATGAATAAAAGTATGTACATAATAGTGTAAGATGCATATGTGTATGTGTTTACACGTATGCATGTATATTTATGAATTATGCATGTATGCATGATTGTATGTATGATGCATGCATACATGTGTATGTATGCATAAATGCGTGTGAATAAGTGCATGTATATGTATCAGCATGCATATGTGCATATGAAAAAATGTATGTGCATGAGCATGAGTGCATGCATATGATAGAATGCATGTGCATATGAAAGAGTGCATATGAATATGAGTGAATGCATGAGTGCATGTGTAAGAGTGCATGAGTGCATGAGTGCATGTGCATATATGAAGTACATAGGTGATATGAATGAATGTATGTGCATGTGTGAAGTATGTGCATAAGCCTATTAAAAGTAGATGTGTGCATGAGTTAAATACATGTGTTTCCTTGTGCATAAATGCATAATAAGCATGAATGGAATTGCATTAAAAGTACATGCTAGTGTATGAGTATGCATGTTAAAGTTAATATTTGTGTGTAAGCATATGAAATAGATATATTTATATGAGAATGTATGTGAGTGTGTAGTTATATATACATAAGAGGGTTAATTAACATGTGTTAGAATAGGTTTAAATTGTGTTAAGTTTTAGATTTATAAATGAGTGTTTTATATTAATGAAAACATACTTATGTTATTTTTTGGCTAATGCTCTTCCTGCAGATCATTGTGAAGAAAACTTGATGAGCACTGAATAAGACCTGACGAGATTTACGAGATAGAAGCTGCTTTAAATGCCACTGATCCTAGTTCCATTATATGATCTTTGAAATATAAATTTGTGTATTTGTATAGGAATATGTTCTAAAAGCTATATTAGAATGTTTTATAGGCATTTGTATAGGACTAGTTTTGGTTATAAAGTTTTAGCACTTCCATTATACAATTTAATTAATTTCTTATATTGCACTTTCTTATGTTTGAAAATATAATATCTACAAGTAAGTCTGCTACTAAAAATAAAGAAATAGATAGTTCTTTTATGTTAGGTACTCTTTTACCCGCACCTATTGAAGTACGTTTACTCAAATTAGTGAAAATGAGATTAATAATGAATTAGAACTAATAGAAATAGTTAAAGATCGAGTTGTAGATGAAACCTTACATTCTTTAGAATATGATTGTGACTTATCTAGAGTTTTGCCTTTACTCTCAATTGTCTTACCTAAACCAGAAATAGGGAAGATTTGTTTCCTCCAACCTTAGAAAGAAATACTCTTCCACAACAAAAAGAAAACGCTGTAGTTGATCTCATCAAAGATAGAATAATGCACGAAGAGTTAATTTTACCTTCATATTTAGACGCTATATCTAGGTATAGAAACACACTTCCATATAGACCATAGAGAGTTACTTTTCATGATTATGAATATCCCATCTACAAGTAAGACTTCAACATAAAGAAAGTAGATAGCTCTTTTCTTCTAGATACGCTTTTACCTGCGCCATTAGAGAATAGTACTACACAAATCAATGTAAGCAAGGATAGTGTAGATTTAGAAGAAAACGTTAAAGATCATATTGTAACTGAAACCTTATACTCTTCATCTTATGCTTACAGGTTATCAAGATTTAGAACCTTCTGTTCAATTGCGTTCCAAGATTTTGAGGAAAGCAAAATCTTGTTTCCACCTTCCCCTAAAAGGAAAACTCAATCCGAAAACGATGAAGTGGACATTATTAAGAATCATATTAGTGAGGAAGTTTCTAGTCGTATTACTGAAGAAGAACTTATCTTAACAGCATATCAAAATGCTAGAGATGGAATTCCATATGAACCTTAGTTTGTTTAGATTAAACTTAAATAGATTATGAAACTCTTAACTATTAACTCCCACACATCGAAAACAAAACCTAGATTCTGAAGCACATAAATAAACACCCAGCGTGTAGTCACACAGTGAGGTTAGCATGAATTTGTTTGGATGAGCTGTTGCCTCCTTTCACACCCCTCGATGACATTGGTCAAACTGACGTGAAACGTGACACTACTGTGCTTAGGGTTTTTAATTGTGTTTTTTAGTTTGTAATACAAAAGTTAACCTTTTCTTCTTGTATGTAGGAAAGTGAAGGAAGAAGCTGCAAAGAAAGGTGAAGATTCTGTTGCTACTTACTTTTTCCCTGGGTTTTGAGGGCTGGTCTTATGACCTGAGCGCCTTCACGAGAAGAAGGGTTATCTAATCGGAGGAGCTTCATCACTTCATCCCCCCCCCCATCAACATACAAGAAGATCAGATATACACAATCACTTTTAGCTTTGTATTTAGGTTTGATTTACTAAAAAACAAAAGTTTGTAAAAAAAAATATCATGGTGCACATTAGAACCTCTGCATCGAGCAAACTTCAGGTAAGCTGGTTTTTCAAGTTCCTTTATTTTAATGCAATCACATCAGTAAAAAAGAAGGTTTGTTTTCATTTGCACTATAAACAAGTCATATTATACTTGCATTTGAAAAGCATTGAAGCATTCTTGCATTAGGAAAGATTAGTTTTGTTTAGTAGTACAAACAACTTCATATTAGATCTAAGGATAGTTTTATAAAATACTTGAAAAGATTTATTTTATTGTACGAAAAGAAAAGCTTTATTTTAAACAGAAAGATTGTTTGTTTGTTTCACATTTATTTCATTGCACAAAAAGAATTTTATTTTATAGTACAAAAAGAGTTTTAGGTTTAATTTCTTTTGATTTAAAGTACTTTCTTTTATTTCTTTTCTACTATATTAAAATCCAAAATCAACTTAAGAAATTATTATTCAAGAACTTAGTAGTAATTCTTATTTTACTTATTACTTAAAAAATCCAAAATATCTAAATGAAGAAAATATATTGGAAACTTATAAAACCTATCTATACATATAAACTTCATTAGAGAAACCTTTGGAATTAAATATTGAAAGGTTTAAATATTAAAGTAAGTTCTAAAAATTAAAAAATCACAAAGTATAAGAGAAATCTACTTATAAATTCAAAAGATCAAGTCAAGGGATACTATAAGTTTAGGTTAAAGTAAGAAAATTGCAAAAATATTTAAGAAAAGAAAATAGTAATAGTAAAGCCTAGGATTTTCTAAAGTCATTATTCCTGGCTTTAACATCTAGGGATAGGTTTAGGTAGTTTAATGAACGATTAGAACCTGTCATTAGAGATCTTCTACTCCATTCGAAGCGTTATCAGGAATGCAAGATGGAGGAGATGTTCAAGAACATGATGATAGAGAAGCAAGGAACATGCACAGTCCAAGCCATCTTAAGAGAAAAAGGAAAATTTACTGGCTTAAGGAAAATTTACTAGCTTAAACATTATAGAGTACCTAGACGCATTTGAAGAGCAAGTGCAAATCCAAGGTTTACCTGATGATATTTTAGTGAAATATTTTGGCCGTGTAGTTTGTAGTTCTACTCTAGAAAGTATTCAAGTTCATGCTAATAAACCTTGGGAGGAATTTAGGAAAGAATTACACAAGATGTTTTATCTTGAGGACCTTAACAAGCATAGTCGTGAAGGATTTTTGCGATGGATAAACTCTTTAAAGAGCAATGAGTCTTTAACTCATCTTCATGGTGAGTTTATGAGACGATTAGCTCAACTCCCTGAAGAGGATAGAAATGCATTAAATCCGGATGTGATTATACATCTCCTCAAGATATTAAGTCTTGAGGATAGATCTGAGGTAGAGAGATGAATAGAAGAGCTAGGCAAAAGATATGTCATCACCGACGACTAGGAAAAAGTGAAAAGATAAATAGAGTTTGCTGCCCAAATGAAGCAAAGACAATCTATTTTGTATGCTAAACCAAATGCTTTTCAGCCTAGGGATATACCTACTACAAGGAAAACTAATATGCCAATGCCAGCGACCGGCTACGGCTAACAATATAGTTGCCCCAAAAGCTCCAATGGAATTTCAACTGGACATTTTATGTAAACAGATGGAAAATGTTATGAATATGCAGACGTCTCTTTCCAAAGAGGTTGCCCAATTGAATAACAAAGTATATTCCATGAGTTTCAATGAACCAAGAGCTAGTAGTAGTGGTGTAGGGCAAGCACCACGCATACAGTCGGTTATGCCACAGTACATTCCTCCTCAGCCTGTTTTTCAGCCAGATCCACCTACTCAGTTCGCTGCTCAGCCAACTTTTCAAAGGAATGTTGGAGTTAGATGTCTGCGGAAGCATGCGAAAAGCACAAGGAAGAAGAAGAAGCTTGGAGCACAACACACAATACTGAATGTATTACTAGAGAATGTACAAAGATAAGTAGCCCATTAGGGCAATAGGCGTATATACATGCTGGGGGAAAAAACCTCCTAAAGAGGGAAAAAAGTGCCCCGGTGGTCCTAGTGTGTTCACACACATCACTACCTAAATATATCAACAAATCCCCCCTGGGAGTGATGCGGTGAACAAGGATTTGGCACTCATGTATAAGGAAGTGCCAAGCTATGTGGAAATCACTCCACAAAAGGAAGTAATCCCAAAGCTTTGTGAAAAGTTTCAAACTTCTACCTAGGCAAAACCTTCGTGAAAAGGTCTGCAATGTTCTCTTGCACGGGCACACATGCCAAGCTGATCTCCCCAACAGAGAACCTCTCCCTGACATAGTGATAATGCACCTCAATGTGCTTAGTGCGAGCATGGAACACAGGGTTCCTCGCAAACTGCCAATGCGCTCTGACTGTGAGTGAAGATGGTGGTGGCAGAAGTCTAACCACCACCCAAATCAGCCATAAGGCGTCTAGGCCACACACACTCAACAGTAGCTGTGAAAGCTGCCCTATACTCAGCCTCACAACTAAAAGTGGCCACAATAGGCTGCTTCTTGCTCAACCAAGATATACATGAGCTACCTAGCATGAAGCAAAAGCCACTAGTGGACACACGAGTGTCATAGCAACCAACCCAATCAGAGTCAGAAAAAGCATGCAAATGTGGCGGTAGTGATCCCCCCTTGGGATAAAACAACCCAAGTAGCCAAGTACCACCCAAGTAGCAAAAGATGCGCTTAACCGCCTGCCAATGCTTGACTCCTGGGCAATGCATAAACCTGCTCATCTGTGAGATAACAAACTGAATATCTAGCCGAGTAATGCATAAGTAAATCAAGCATCCAACAGCCTGCTAATAGAGAAGAGCATCAAATGCATCTCCAGCATCATGAAGACTCAATCATAAACCTGTCTCCATAGGAGTGGCAATAGGCTTACAGTCTTCAATGCCAAAACGTTGTAATAATGTGTCAATATATTTCATTTGACACAAATCCATTCCACCATCAACTTGCATAAACTGAATGCCCAGATAGTGATGCAAATGACCCAAATCAGACATCTCAAATGAGGCATGCAAATCAGCCTTAAAATCAGCAATATGCTTCTCAATAGGACCAGTGAGCAGCATGTCGTCAACATAGATAACAATGATCTGAAGCACATCATTAGCACGCTTAACATATAAGGTGCTTTCAGTTGGACTCTTCTCAAAACCATGTGCAATCAGATAGGCATGTATCTTCTCATACCAAGCACGTGGTGCTTGCTTTAAACCATATAATGCCTTCTTTAACCTGCACACTTGGTTTTCATGCCCTTTTTGCACAAAGCCACGGGGCTGAAAAACATACACTTCTTCATGCAAGTCACCATTCAGAACTGCTGTTTTAATGTCCAACTGATGTACATTCCAACCATGATGAGCTGCAAGTGCACAGATGCTCCGAATAGTAGTCATACGGCATGTAGGTGCAAAGGTCTCATCAAAATCAATGCCTCTTTCCTGTGCATAACCCTTTGCAACAAGCCTAGCCTTATACCTGTCAACTGTACCATCTGGTTTACGCTTCAGCTTGTATACCCACTTAGTGCCAATGGCCTTCTTGCCTGGAGGCAAGCCACATAAAGACCAAGTAGCTCATTCTCATCACAGAGACTAGATGCAGCCATGGCATAGCAATCTAATGCAAAAGAGGAATTATGAGAGCCTGAACGAGTATGATATGACAGAGGTGCATCTAATTTGCTGTCATGCAAAGTCTGCACTAGCCATTTGGGCATAGTTTTTGCCTGCTCAATATCAAAACTCTCATCAACTAGTGCAACATGTAAATCTGCATGAGAAATGGAATGATCTGCATCATCACATGAAACCTGCAAAGCTTGAGAAGTTGCCTCATTGGGACCAACACTAGACTGTCCACCTGTAAAAAGAGGCAGCAAAGTATCATACATGTCTTTGGAGCTAACAGATGTCTCCTTAGTACATGAAAGTAGTAGCTAATAGCAACTTCCACAAAAACAACATCACGGCTAACCAGAATGCATCTAGTCTGTGGATGATATAGACGATAGCCTTTACTTTAAGAACTGTACCCAACAAAAATACATTTTTCTGCTTTATCATCCAATTTTCCAATTTTACTGTTTTATCGCACGTTCAGCCAGAAATGCATTAAAATCAAAAGACATATATTCCCCCCCTCGATCTAAACGGAGGGTGTCCATTTTACATGCTAACAGATTTTCAGCCAAAACCAAAAACTATTTGAAGCACATGAACACTTCGAACTTTGCCTTCAATGGATATACCCATGCATGCCTGGAAAAATCATCAATGAAAGTCATGAAGTAAAGATAATTTCCAAAACAAGGTGTCTGCATAGGGCCACAGACATCACTATGGACAATGTAGCCCACGACATAAAATGCCAGAAGCAATAACCACATCGCCATTTGACAGATCATGAATTGTACAACCGTCATCAACAAATTTCACGACCAAGCCAATCTTGGCTAATGCAGAAACTGATAACAAGTTCTTCTTGATCCCTGGCACAAATAAAGCATCTGACAAAGTGAAAGAACTACCATCAGCAGTAGTCAAAATGATCTTACCACCTCCCATAACAGGATAAGAGGAGTTGTTGGTGCATGTAACAGTATTCCCTATAGGGGCAGGCTAGAGTGAAGAGAAGAAACTGCGCTGCGAGGTAATATGTTTGGTCGCCTTACTCTCAAAGTACCAAACATCTGAGTCCACTGCAAACACGCACTGCTCATGAGAAGATGGGCCGAAACTGCAAACAGTAGTACACGCCCATTCTTCTTCCTACACAAGATTAGCAGACTCTGTTTTTGGTGTAGAGGCTTCTGCAACAACCATTCCAGCCTCTTTCTTATTTGCCTCTTTTGCAACTAGTTTTGGAAAGTTCTTTATGATATGATCATTCCCTTTACAGTACTTACAAATCAATTTCTTCTTTTCTGATTTTTTTCTCATCTTTGTCTTGGTTCTTCGAATGTGCAACATTTGCAGATTTTTGCTTACTAGTAGAAGAGATCCATTTTCCTTTGCCCTTCTGACTAGCCAGGAAAGCTTGATCTGCAACACGCATAATAGACTTGTTCTACCTGGACTGATCTTCCTGCAACAGAACAGAGACTAACTCCTCAAATGACAAGGCATTTGGATTGCACTTCATCATCAACCGAAGAGTAGAAGCAAAACTCTGATATGAATCAGGAAGACCATTCAAAATGGTCTGCACAAGTGAGCTATCTGGTATAACCTCATCAACAGGAATCAACTGTTCCTTCAAGTCTTTGATCTTTGTTAGGAAATTGTCCATTGAATCACCTTCATTCATGTGCTCACTCTCCAACTGTTTTTGGAGGTAAGCAACACGAGCCTCATTCCTAGCTTGGTACAATGTGGTAAGTGTATCCCAAGCATCGTTAGCTGTTCTGCAAGAGCAAATATGAGGAATAATGACACATTTGACAGACAAAGCTATCAATGCATGTGTCTGGGCATCTCTGCCATCCCAACGAATCTGCTCTGTAGTAGGTGCAACAAAAATCGCAGCACGAACAGGAATATGCAGAATATCATCATCTTCGACACCTTCTGCATCAGCTTCAGTACCTGCAGTTGTAACACTTGCAGGTGTGATAGGACGTTTTTCGACACCCTACACAATGTTCCACAGTCCTTTTGCAACCAACACATGTCGCATCATATAAGCCCATAATGGGTAGTTGGTACCATCCAACTTATCTTCAACAGCCAACATACGGAATACATCACTTCCTTCAGCCATGGCCGGTGACTAAAATACCTTGATGCAAAAAATTGACTGTATCTCAAAAAGTTGAATAGAACTACCCAGACAAATTCCACTAGACATGTAGTAGACTTTGAGACGCTTATAATGGCGAGTAGAAACTAGTATATACCTTTGGCACAAAAAGACAAAATAGCCTGCACAAGCGTTGCGTTAGTGCGTTCGGAGGCTGAGACGAGCTCAGATCACGATTTCGGCACGACACAACAAAGTTGTTTTGATCTCTGAAACACCCTGAGTATGCTCACCAAATTTCGTGCAAATCTGAGATTGCAGATGAAGGAGTGTCGACGGCACCCTAGATGAAGGGACGACCTGCTCTGATACCAATTGTTGGAGTTAGACATCTACGAAAGCACGCGAACAGCACAAGGAAGAAGAAGAAGCTTGGAGCACAACACACAATACTGAATGTATTACTAGAGAATGTACAAAGATAAGTAACCCATTAGGGCAATAGGCGTATATACAAGCCGGGGGAAAAAACCTCCTAAAGAGGGAAAAAAGTGCCCCGACAATCCTAGTGTGTTCACACACATCACTACCTAAATATATCAACAAGGACAGTGCAAAGGAAAATCAATTAGTTGTAGAGATTGATAGGAAATTGTGTGACTTTAGGTCATGACTTCCTTTATCCATCAATTGGGGCGAAGGAGGAATGAAAAAGTTATATGAAAATTTAACAATCTCTAATGAAACTGCCAGTACCTTGGATGCTAGATTAGAGCCCACTGATGATAGGCCTCTTTCTATGCCAAGCCAAAATCCTTATTCGATTGAGGCACTTATAAAGGGTAGAGATGAAATAATGTGTAAAACAACATGGAGATCTCCTGTTCATCAAGCCTCTGTTTATTCTCACATTGCCAATGTTGAGGAAAAACGAAGATGAGATGATATGCAGGATGATATAGACGAAGGAGATAGGAGGGTGACCAGGATACAAACAAGAGAGAATGAAAAGAAAAATGATAAAAAAGTACAATTTGAAGAAACAAATTTATCTCAAGAAGAAAAAAGAAGGATAATTAAAGAAGGGAAAAAGCCAACAGATGAAAATATGCAATCACAGCATGAACAAAAGAAATCTGAAAAATGAAAATACTAAAAATGAACAGAAAGATGAACAAAAACAAAGTGAAGAGAAAGGAAAAAAGAAGGGAAGAAGAGCTCCACGAGCAATAATGATTTCTAAGCTCAAGAAGAAGACGATGCTAGGGAAATCTTGAATGATATACTTCTAAAAAGTCAAGTAACAATGTCTCTTGAACAAGTGTTTTCAATAGCAAAACCTGAGTTCAAGGATAGTTTTATTCGACTAATTAGAAGGAGACATTTTCCATTGCCACAAGAGGAAGATATGCAAGATGTGGCGGAAGAAACTCTAGCTATCAATGATGCAGTAACATTAAGTGAGAGTGATTATGAAGAAGATGAAGAGTTTACAACTCCGAGTGTGAGAAGTTTTTTAGGACCAATATAGCCTGATGACGAAATGTTAAAAAGTGAAAGTAAATTTAACACTACGTTCTGGGCACGAGGAACGCCATAAGTGAAACTTAGAATTGGAGATGAAAATGATTCTTGTTTACCTCTTGCTCTCATTGACTCAGGGTCAGAGATAAACGTCATTTCAAAGAAATTTTTTGACAAGTTTAGATGGCCAATTGACAAAGAGCACGGCTGGAGGATGAGAACAACCGATAATGGCTCATGCATTTTATTAGGTGCATGTGCGAATGTGCCTATAATGATAGGTGGCATTCGAGAAGAGTTTCACTTCTTCGTTCAAGATAATTGTTCGTATGAAGTAATTCTCGGGTAGCCATTTATAACCAAGATGAGAATGGAAACAAAAGCGATGAACAATGGGCGTACGTATGCAAGAATTCGATCCAAATCAGGGATGGATTCTTTGCAAGTCATGACAGTCTGCCCAAATCATACAAGAAATAGAAAGAACTTAAGAAGAAACCCCATTGACTCGATCAGTCATGTATGTGATGATACACCAGCTGTGAGAGAATATGGGGGATATTATGACCAAAATTTATGCTAGACTCCACTATTGAGCGGGACAATAGTGGACATTGTTTTGATGTCTTGCCTAAGGATGTATATAAATTAAAAAATTATTTAGTTTATACTCCTATGACTATTTTGCATTATTTTACAAAAGAAAACCTTACAAAAACATTCAGAAAACAAAATGAAAAATAGTTTAGAAAAATAGGATTAATTTTGCTTGATGAAAAAATTGAGTGTATAATTGAACTCTCGAAAAGTACTACCTTATTAGAAGAGCTAGAAAGTGTTTCCCAAGAAAGTTTATAATCGAATCTAATTATTCTTAACTCTATTCAAGAATATGAGATTATTAGTGAATTCATCATAGAACAGGAAGTTAACATAGAAACTAAATACAAGACAGTAGAAAAGAAAATAAATCTTGTAGCTCAACCCTTACCTAAAGATAGTCATGATATATTTTGACACATATAAATGACCCTATACTTAGAGACTGATCTAAGATAGGTCATATGTTTACAGAGGAAAATAGAAATATATTAAATTCGACGATGAATTTCTTTCAAAAATAGAAAAAGATCAGGTGACAAAGATGATCGTATGCCATGGTAAAGCGGTTTCTTATTCCCACACGAAATAGGATGTGCCGATCCAAAGCTAGTAGCTGCAATGATTATCTTTACTGTATCACACATTCCTTGGAATCTTCGTCCGATACCAGTCCCAAAGGCTCATTTACCTAAGCTAATGAGACTGTTAAAGGAGAAGATTGCCATGGGAATCTTGGAACCATCTTGGGCAACATACTCTAATAGGTCGTTCACGGTACCAAAAAAGAACGAAAAACTATGCTTCATTCAAGATCTGCAGCTTGTGAATAAAGTCACTATTAGGAATGTAGGAACGGGTCCTATTGTAGATGAGTTTGCCAAGGCATTTGTCGATCATTCCATCTATTCAATGGGAGACCTGTATTCAGGGTATGATTAGCTTCAATTAGCTATTGAGAGTTGAGATGTGACCACGATGAAGACTCCTTTGGGTTTAGTACACATGTGTACTTTACCACAAGGAGTGACAAATTATGTGGCACACATGATGAATGCTATGAATCTAGTCTTACATGACTTTATCCCAAAAGTGACAATGCCTTTTATTGATGGCATTCTAATAAAATGGTGTGTGGAAAAAGAAAAAGATGAAAGTTTAGATTCATCTAGTTGCAGAAAGTTTGTTTCCAGCCATATTTTTTATTGTGAGAAGATCTTTCAAAGATTTGAAGAGGTTGGAATAACTTTCTCCCTCGAGAAGTCTATTTTCGGTGTTAATGAAGTGCTAATAGTTGGGCATTTATGTCATCATTATGGTCGTGGGCCTTATCCGGCAAAAGTTGATGCCATTAGTAGGATTTCTGAGAACCCACTCTATGATTTATTACGAAAAAGAAAGAAATTCTTTTAGACTGATGAGCATACTAGAATGATGAGACGTCTAAAGCAATTGCTTATCAATGCTCCGATTATGAACGTATTGGCTACACAGGAAATAAGCCTATAATCCTAACCATTGACACTAGTCTTATTGGTATAGGCTAGGTCATTGGGCAAGATGTTGAGAAGGAGCAAACATACGTAGTTTGCTTTGGAGCAAAGATCTTACATGATACTCAAAGGAATTATCCTCAAATTAAGAGAGAATTATGGGGATTAGTTACACCTTTAAAAACAGATAAGGAATACTTTATAGGAGCTAATGTAATAGTAGAGACTGACTGTCTTCCGTTAACTGGTTTAATTGCCAATTGTTCATCAGATTCTCTAGATATAGCTATGTTATGATGGATAGCTTTTAAATTTATTAACCCTGCTTTTGTACATATTGCTGGTAAACATAACACTGTTGTTGATATGCTCTCAAGAGCAAAGTTTGACAATGACAGTGAAGCAATAGATAAACATGTAAATTTAATTAATTATGAAACATCTATCTATACATATGAGAGATTTAGAGAAGACGATTATGAAGGAGAGTGTCGAGATATAGGAAACTATCTGAGTACGTTTCAACCTATTCCAAGCTGGTCCTCAAATCGATTCCAGAACATCAGGAAGAAGTCTTTCAACTTCTTCTTGAAAGATGGATATCTTTGGAGACATGCTAAAGGAAAGGTAAGAAACCCACAAAGAGTTTTGGGCTTAAGAAAATTTCAAGTGCAAGTTACACAAGGAATGCATGAAAGCCTTTGGGCTGGTCATAAGGGCTTTGTAACTACATATGCAAAGATTCGAGAAAGCTATTGGTGGCCGAGGATGTATGTAACTATTAAAGAATTTGTGAGCACTTGTATTACGTGCCAGTTACATTCCTCTGTCAAACATAGAGACCCTTTACATCCCACATATCCACCTTGTATTCCCTACAAGTGGGTAGTCGACCTTGTGACCATGCCTAAAAGCAATAGTGGTATGAGATACATTGTTCTTGCACGAGAAGATTTGACAAATCACGTTGAGGGTAGAGCACTTCGTTCCAATACTACTTATAATGTATGCGTATTCCTTTTAGAAGAAGTAATATCCAGATTTGGATATGTCGAAAAAGTAGTAGAAGATCGAGGTGAGTTGGATGCTAGAAAGGCAAGAGAGTTCTTTGCACATCATGGGATTCGATTCTCTCTTACAACTGCCTACAACCCTGAGGCAAATGGAAAAATTGAATGAGGGCATCCTTCCATAGTGAAAGCTATTTCAAAGGCATGCCATGGAGATATTGTACAATGGCCAAAATATGTCCCATTTGCTCATTGGATGATAGGATGACGTACACGAGAACAACTAGTTTTATGCCACTTAACATATGTACTGTCAAAAGCCGATATTTCCAATATACTCAGGTAGTTGATTGGATGAGTTTAGATTGGGAAGATAACGTATCAAGAGAAGAATTATTAGCATTAAGAATTACTCAACTAAAAAAGGGTAATGAAAATATAAAAGAAGCTATTAAAAAATTAAAAACAACACGACTGAAAAATAAAATATACTTTGACAAGAAACATCGACTGAGGCCACAACCAATAGAGAGTGGTGATTGGGTGCTTGTATATGATAGTACTTTTGAGACTCAATATGATGCACGTCGTAAACTAACTAAACCTTGGTTTGTGCCATATGTCATTGTTTCGATTTTTGAGACAGGTACATATAAATTACGAGAATTTGATGGTATTGTGTTAAGAAATGTGATTGCAGGGAAAAGAATAAAGCTATTTAAAAGAAGATCTAGCAATAAGTTCGAGCTGGATGAAGACTTCCTAGAAGATGAAGATGAAGATGAAGAATAACCAGGTGAATGAATTCTAATTATTCTTTATTGTTTATAAAAATGTTTCTTTTTCATGCATTTCATAATTAGGGTTTTATTTGTTTCGGATATAAAGAGGGAATTTATTAAAATTATATAAATAATGAAAAAGAAATTAAAGTAGGAATATGTATATAAGTTGAAGGTCTGATTTAGGTAACTTATAATGTATTGTGGCGATAATAGAGAGGAACACTTGACCTGCGACCCTTAGTAAAAGTGAATTTACTTTATACTAGTAGACTTCTTTATTTTCTGAACCCCTTTAGCAAATGAGATCCTAATTCTGGATGTAGCATACTTCTAGATCCTCTAGTCTCATTAGGGGTTAAGCCTTTCCCCTTAAACAAAAAAGTTGCGAAGAAAAAAAGAAAGAGAAAAATGAGACCATCAAGCAGTACATTAATGGCTGTTGCAAGATGGGAAAAAGAAAAAGAAAAAAGAAGAAAAGAAAAAAAAAAGAGTAAAAAGAAAAAGAAAAATAAAAATTATTATGATTCAGTTGTGGTCTCGAAACCACTTCTGAAATACAATGCGGACTATATGAGGCAGAGATCTGGTGCAGAAGAATTAGTTAGATGTATCTTATGGCCGACTTCTAAGAAATAGAAGAAAGCATACTTATATAAATTAAATTTTACTTATGAACAGGGTTAATGGAATGGTACGTACCACGACTATCTAAATGACCGTTATAGGATTTTCTAAATTTGTATTTTTTATTGTATGCATTGATCAAAATGATTTCCAATTCATATTTACATAATTTTATGAATTTTCTTTATTATCAAAAACTTAATTTGAATATAGAACAATCTTTGATCATCATATTTAAAGTTATTCATTAAACTTTCTCCAAATAATTTGATGCTCCTTTCCATTGAAACTGCAGGTTGGCCCATCGAGGACGATGTGCAGGTTTGGTGGGGGCAGATGTCGGAAGGATTTCCTCACTCAAATTAACATATGGATAAATTAAAATATTTTGATTCAAAGTTGATTAGTTGATATCTCTCTCACATATTTTTTAATGCATTAGTTTAAATTGACTAAACTTTTATCTTGAGTACCTACAGGCAAAAGAAGAAAAAAAATTTTGAATAGAGAATGGAGGATTAATTGAACCCTTATTTAGACTCTTCATTTTATTTCCATTTATATGTTTATAAGGACAGAGAGGAATTTCACCTTCTCCCCCCTCTCTCATCCATCGATTCCATGGTGGCAGACCTACGCGACTGACGGCAGAGAGAGAGAGAGAGAGAGAGAGAGAGAGAGAGAGAGAGAGAGGTAGAAGTAGACTGATGCTCTTCACAGAAGGCGTGAGGGGTCTTGAATCTAACCGAGGGATTGACTGTAGCTTGTCATTGGTAATTCTTACTCAGTGGAAAGCGGAGGAAAGGTGCAAGGATTCACTCAAAGGCATATCCACACCTGATCCTCAGCTGGTAGCAATGAGAGGTTTCCAAACGATTTGTGAAGCCAAGAACACGTTCGGGGGGGGGGGGGGGGGGGGGGGCACCGGCCTTGGAGGTTATGACCAGAATTCATTCATGGCAATGAAATTCGATGAGTTTAGGCCAGCTGATCTATAGCTGATATTTTCAGAGAGAGAGAAACCTTGTCTTCTCCCCTCCCTCCTCCATTGATTCCATGGTGGCAAACCTGCACAACAGACGACACACAGAGAGAGAGAGAGAGAGGGAGAGCGGAATTTCACCTTCTTCCCCATCCCTCCTCCATCGATTCCATGGCGGCAGGCCTGCGAGACTGATGGCACAGAGAGAGAGAGAGGGAGAGAGAGAGAGAGAGCATGTGTATGCATGAGTGCATGTGCATATATGAAGTAGACAAGTGATATGCATGAATGCATGTGCATAATAATGTATGCATGTGAAGTGTGTTTGCATGTATGCATATGTAAGTATTGTAAGTATGATGCATGTATGCATGTGTATTATGCATGTATATGCATGTGAATTTATGAAATGCTTATATGCATGTGTATGCATGTGAAGTGTGTTTACATGTATGCATGTGTAGGTATTATATGTATGATGCATGTATGCATGTGTATTATGCATGTGTATGCATGTGAAGTGTGATGCTTGTATGCATGTGAAGTGTGTTTGCATGTATGCATGTGTAAGTATTGTATGTATGATGCATGTATGCATGTGTATTATGCATGTGTATGCATGTGAAGTATAATGCATGTATGCATGTGTATTATGCATGTGAAGTGTGTGATGCATGTATGCATGTGTAGATATTATATGTATGATGCATGTGTAGGCATGTGAAGTGTGTGATGCATGTATGCATGTGTATTATGCATGTGTATGCATGTGAAGTGTGATGCATTTACGCATGTGTAGGTATGATAAGTATGATGAATGTATATGCATGTGAAGTGTGTGATGCATGTATGCATGTGTACATATTATATGTATGATGCATGTTTAGGTATTATATGTATGATGCATGTATGCACGTGTATTATGCATGTGTATGCACGTGAAGTGTGATGCATTTATGCATGTGTATGCACGTGAAGTGTGATGCATTTATGCATGTGTAGGTATGATAAGTATGATGAATGTATGCATGAAAGATGTGTGATGTATGTGCATGTATGTTAGAGGTTTGTGCATGTGCATGTATGCTAGAGGTGATGTATGTGCATGTATGTAAATGGTGTGATGTGCATATGCATAAATATGGTAGATGACTAAAAGCATGTACATAATACTGTAAGATGCATATGCGTATGTGTTTACATGTATGCATGTATATTTATGAAGTATGCATGTATATTTATGAAGTATGCATGTATGCATGAGTGTATATATGTATGGATGAGTGTATCTATGATGCATGTATACATGTGTATGTATGAGCATGCATATGTGCATATGAAAAAATGTATGTGCATGAGCATGGGTGGATGCATATGATAGAATGCATGTGCATATGAAAGAGTGCATATGAATATGAGTGAATGCATGAGTGCATGTGTAAGAGTGCATGAGTGCATGTGCACATATGAAGTAGATAGGTGATATGAATGAATGTATGTGCATGTGTGAAGTATGTGCATAAGCCTATTTAAAGTAGATGTGTGCATGAGTTAAATACATGTGTTTACTTGTGCATAAATGCATAATAAGCATGAATGGAATTGCATTTGAAATACATGCTAGTGTATGAGTATGCATGTTAAAGTTAATATTTGTGTGTAAGCATATGAAATAGATATATTTATATGAGAATGTATGTGAGTGTGTAGTTATATATACATAAGAGGGTTAATTAACATGTGTTAGTATAGGTTTAAATTATGTTAAGTTATAGATTTATAAATGAGTGTTTTATATTAACGAAAACATACTTATGTTATTTTTTTGCCTAATGCTCTTCCTCTAGATCATTGTGAAGAAAACTTGATGAGCACTGAAGAAGACTTAACGTGATTTACGAGATAGAAGCTACTTTAAATGGCGCTGATCCTAGTTCCATTATATGATCTTTGAATTATAAATTTGTGTATTAAGCTTTTGTATAGGAAAATCTTCTAAAAGCTGTATTAAAACTTTTTACAAGCATTCGTATAGGACTAGTTTTGGTTATAAAGTTTTAGCACTTCAACTATATAGTTTAATTAATTTCTTATATTGCACTTTCTTATGTCTAAAAATATAACATCTACAAGCAAGTCTGCAACTAAAAATAAAGAAATAGATAGTTCTTTTATTTTAGGTACTCTTTTACCCGCACCTATTGAAAGTACGTTAACTCAAATCAGTGAAAACGATATTAGTAACGAATTAAAAGTAATAGAATTAGTTAGAGATCGAGTTGTAGATGAAACCTTACATTCTTTAGAATATGATCGTAACTTATCTAGATTTTTGCCTTTACTCTCAATTGTCTTACCTAAACCAGAATATAGGGAAGATTTGTTTCCTCCAACCTTAAAAACAAATACTCTTCCACAACAAAAAGAAAACATCGTAGTTGATCTCATTAAACGTAGAATAACTAACGAAGAATTAATTTTACTTTCATATTTATATGCTATATCTAGGTATAGAAACGCACTTCCATACGGACCATAGAGACTTACTTTTCATGATTACAAATATCACATCTACAAGTAAGACTTCAACTAAAAAAAATAGATAGCTCTTTTATTCTAGATACACTTTTACCTGCTCTGTTAGAGAATAGTACTATGCAAATCAATGTGAGCAAGGATAGTGTAGATTTAGAAGAAAACATTAAAGATCATATTGTATCTAAAACCTTATACTCTTCATCTTATGCTTATAGAATATCTAGATTTAGAACCTTCTGTTCAATTGCTTTCCCAGATTTTGAGGAAAGAGAAATCCTGTTTCCACCTTCCCCTAAAAGGAAAACTCAATCTGAAAACGTTAAAGTGGACATTATTAAGAATCATATTACTAAGGAAGTTTCTAGTCGTATTACAGAAGAAGAACTTATCTTAATAGCTTATCAAAACGCTAGGGATGCACTTCCATATGAACCTTAGTTTGTTTAGATTAAACTTAAATAGATTATAAAAATCTTAACCATTAACTCCCACACACCGAAAACACAACCTAGATTTTGAAGCACACAAAGAAACACCCTGCGTGTAGTCAGACAGTGAGTTTAGCGTGAATCTGTTTGGATGAGCGGCTACCTCCTTTCACACCCCTCGAGGACAACGTTAGGAGGAGAGACATCTCTCTAATATGTGGTGAGAGGAAGATGCAATGTGTATATATACTTCAACCATATGGCAAACACATACGGATATGGAAGTACGAAAAATGTATTGTTGAAAATACCATACATGCATAGAACTTTATATATATGTGTGCACATATATATATATATATATATATATATATATATATATATATATATATATATATATATATATATATATATATATATATATATATATATATATATATATATATATATATATATATGTGTGTGTGTGTGTGTGTGTGTACGTGTTTGTGTCTATATATATATATATATATATATATATATATATATATATATATATATATATATATATATATATATATATATATATATATATATATATATATATATATATATATATATATATATATAAACCTTACACCCTAAATATAACAAATAAAAGCAATGCATATTGTGCATTATCGTGACGATCTGCCATAAGTATATGCATCTCTTTTAGGCACCATTTATGGGACCACCCAGTGCCAAATTTTATCTCCAATGAACTAAGAACGTATTTTTTATCTCTCTCAACAAACTCATTGCAGAAAGACAAAAAAACCATATAAGTAAAATATTAAATATTTATCTTAATTTATATATAAAATTTATACTTACTTCCATTTCAAGTGAAAAATTTGTAGGTAAGAGTCACATAAAGCTCTTATTGTTCTTTTGAACTCCAATCCATGTCTCATATATCCTATACCCGCATCAGAGTCTATATCACACTTTAGCGCCAGGCTGCCTATGCATGTCCTCATAGGTTCTATATATATGTGTGTGTGTGTGTATGTGTGTATATATGTGTATGTATGTGTATGTATATGTGTGTATATGTGTGTATGTATAGGTGTGTATGTATTTGTGTGCATGTGTGTGTGTGTATATATATATGTCTATGTATATGTGTGTATATATGTGTGTATATGTGTGCATGTGTGTGTATATGTGTGTATCATTATGTATGTGTGTGTGTGTGTATGTTTGTATGTATATGCATGTGTGTATATGTGTATATATATGTATATGTGTGTGTATTTGTGTATATATGTGTATGTGTATGTAAATGTGTGTATGTATTTGTGTGTATATGTGTGTGTATACATGTGTATTTTTTGTGTGTATATGTGTGTATGTGTGTGTATATGTGTGTATGTTTGTGTATATGTGTATATGTATGTGTGTATATATGTGTATATATATATGTGTGTATGTATATGTGTGTATGTGTGTATGTGTGTATATGTGTGTATATGTATATATATGTGTATATATTTGTGTGTATGCATATGTGTGTATGTATGTGCATGTGTGTGTTTGCATGTGTGTGTATGTATGTGTGTGTATGTGCATGTGTCCACACCTCAAGACTCGGTTGCTCTTCGTTGTTCGTTCACTTGCTCGATCCGAGCACAAATGTGCCAGGAAAAGCTATTTTTTTTCAACTCCTAGACCATCGCTTATGTGATGCTCAAGCATCGCAGGAAGTTTTCCTGCATCGCTATAGGTGTGGCTAGGCTTCGATGTTTCTAGGGATGCTATGGCTAAACATTGCATAAGTGACACTCAATGTAGCATATGCGACTACCCCAATTTATTTTTTGGACTTTCTTCTTTAGTGTCTCTTATGCGATGCTATTTTAAAGAAGTGTCACATAAGCAATGATATCCGCTTGTTTTTCAATTGGGGATATCACTATGCCCCCATTATTCTTGTGAGTTTGTTAGCATATGAACCTAGAACAGTGCACCAGATTATGGAGCTCTCATTAAGCTGATGATCTTCTTTGCTAGTGGTATATTCTTCTTGATTATACTCATTACCCATGGCATGTCGTTCACGGCCATATCATCATCCAACTCATGCATTAGACACCCCTTCTTGGATAGTCCAAAAGGTTGGCTTCTTCCTCTAGCATGTTATTTTCGTTTATCATAAAGCTAGTATTGGTGCAAGAAGATGTAGTACCTTGAGAACCTTTGGGACGTCTTCTAGCATCTATGACACATCTCAGTGAAGCCATGAAAATTGTGCTCAAAATCTCTGGGACTTGTATTAAATAAAGAAAAAGAAAGGTACAAGTGAAGGGGACTAGTGCCCAGGGATCCTCCCAAGTCCCACAGAGCGGGGGAAGATCCTACACTCTTTAGATGGCTAAGGTCGAACTTCCTTTTATTTAAAAGAAAAAAAAAATGTGCTCAAAATGTTTGGTCTCTTTGACCATCCATATTTACAAGGTGGATATTTCTTAGCGTGATTCTCCTCTAGCTTGGACTATGTTAGATTCTCTAGCGATCACAAGAGGTGAAGCCCCTTCCTTCACTCCACCTTGTTTGTCTTTCTAGGCTTTGTGTCTCACTGGGTAGTCTTTGATTGTGTGAACTTGAAAGCTCCAATGGAAACACATATTAGATAAAGATTTGAAAAGCTCGTCTTCTTCCTAGAGGTCCTCTTCACCTATGTCAATATTGGTCAGCTACCATTGTTCTAGTGATACAATGCATGCGGGGTGCTTCAAGCGAGATCATGACTCTAAAGAGATGAACACTCAAGAAGAACTTAGATTAATCCCAAAACTATATATCATTTCTTTCAAGAGGAGAAAAAACGTGTGTGGAAGGGCTCAAAAATCTATGGGCATAGCCATCAGAATTACATGCATCATAGTCATTCGAGTTTGAATTAATATACCGAAGCCCTTTTCAATTCTGCTAGAAATTTGCAGTACCCACATTCAAAAATCTTTGATAAGTTGGCCGCACTAAAAATTCTAAACAAACTCTATCGTCATCCTCCAACTGTTGCATCGTTATCTTCAAAGCTTCAAAATACCATGTGATTCTCCTTCGTTGTTGAGAGTTTATTAGGTTTTGTTCCAAGCAAGGGAGAGAGAATCTCTCCGACAACATACTGACAATGACAATGAGGAAACCATTCCTTGTGAAGCCATTCGCTCAAAAGTTGGCAAATAACGCAAACACAGACTGAAAAGTTGGCAAATAAAGAAGGTGGTCTTTATTTCTTCTTTCTTTTTCAACACATTTGAGTTTTCCAAAAAGTGGGAGAGAGTCACCACTTCCTCTTTCTTTGTCTTGGGGAACAATGTTGCAAACCACTAGGGATGGAGACACCAAGTCAACCATGATTTCAAGCCAATCCCATCTTATAACCATAAAAGAACCCCCCTGCAAATGTCGCCCAGCTGCTTTAGCTACTCTCAATCAACTACCGAGAGAGAGAGAGAGAGAGAGAGAGAGAGAGAGAGAGAAAGCGAAAAAAGATAAAGAAAGATAGGGGAAAGGGGAAGGATGGGTGTGTGTGTGTGAGAGAGCGAGATAAAGAAAGAGACTGAGAAAAGATAAAAAGAGATAGGGGAGAGGGAAGTGTGTGTGTGTGTGTGTGAGAGAGAGAGAGAGATTTGGCTTTTTGCTTTCCTTGTTTCTTGCTTTGCAATGAGGAATCCTTAGAAGCAAGCCACTTCTGCTATTGATGCGCAGTTGGGTGATCATGAACCTTTTTTTCAGTGCAATAGCAAAGAGATATAGTTGGGCAATCAGGATCTATCTTTTTAGCGCAACAGCAAAGGTATTTTTCTGGTACTAAAGCAGAAAGATCCAATCACAAAAGCTATATCGTCTTGTACGGTGATGGCTGTCGTCCTAATATATCGACCTCGATGCATCTCTTTTTCAATTGAATGCCCTACGATGAATTGCTGGCGATGGTAAACTTTATCAATCTGATCTACGAGTCTGCCATGTGCCACATCCCTAGGGCTGGTGCAGAGTTGCGAAGATGTTCCCTTTTTTTTTTAATGAAAGTTCAGTCGAAGCTTACTTCCCCAAGCTTTAATTTTGAAAGTGCAACTGTACAAGTGACTGGGGAAACTTCGAAGCTTACTCCCCTGAGCTTTAACTTTGAGTTCTGTACTCTTTTAGTTAGTGTGAGTTTGCAAACTTATGGCATCTTACTCGATTTAATGTGGTTCTAAAGTTATTCGTAACATTCAATTATGTGAGACTTTGGAAAAAAGGTGATAGATCACGTGTTTTTAGAGGGCCCGAAATTCCAGAGACTTTGAGTTTTTATTCTTTTAATAAGAGCTTGTCCATTCTAAGATAAATGTTTCATAGACAGTTGTCATACTATATTTATCATTTCAGCCTTGTTATTTGGAATTGTTAAACACAATTTTCTTGTCATCTTTATCATGTGGCTAACGGATTAGATTTCCAAGACTAATATTAATGGTATCAATTGAGGCAGAATTGGTTCCTCTTCGCATTAATATGAATTCGAGAAAACTCTGCATAAAGGAGGTGCATGTCATATTCTTACTCAGCTAACTAGGGAGAACAATGAATGATTAAAGTGATTTGAGCACGGTTTACTCTGAAAAGAGTTATTCGTATATATTTGTTGGCAGGCTATTGTAGTACTCTATCCAACATGCATATGTTTCATTGCAAAAAGACGTTACTAGATTAGATTGTGGTGGATAGCATTTCAATGGTCTATCCTTAGATGGATATTTGAGACTGGATTTCTAGTATCGACCAAATTACCTTCCTCATTTTTTTTTCTGTAATACATGGATTTAATAAGAATCCGAGGTCAAGCAATGGTGTTGTGTAGATCTGGGAGCTTCCATGAGACAGCTCCTTCTTTAACACCTGCATTCCCGTTCATTTTCAACCTCCCTGCCTTCAGACGTTCTATAATGCTTCACTCTCTACATGTGATTAATCAACAATCGAATCCCGTCTTTGTTTAAATACCGTAAACCTTTTCAAGCAACGCACAATGCCAGAACGCCGTTGAAAGTACTCAAGCCAGAATTTCCATGAATTTTTTGAGCCATTAGAAACGCAAAGAAAAAAAGAATATACGTAAGCAAACACTTAGCTAGCTCACATAATCAATAGCATTTGTTAGCTGCAAGCCTTTGAAGGCACAAGGTAAGAGTGGTACCTAGATTATTTATACCTCCAATGAGACCTTGCTACATGTATAAGCATCTAACCAAACAACCCAAAGAGTCGCTACATATATCAAACAAAAGAGGTGCCAAAGAACATCTCACTATAGCACATCTACAAAAAAAAAATCCATATATGAGTTCATCGTTGATAGAAATACTAGAACTATAATTTGTAAATAATGTGTCAAAACCTTTATTGGACCTTTTATAAACACCCATATCATCCAAAGATTGCAACAACAAAACTTCAAGCAATTATGTCATAGTTTTTATCAAATTCAATTTTACGGAAATACAGACCCGTTTACCCTAAGTGACATATATTTACATAGTAATAAGATGATGTAACGCAATATGTATCTTTCCTCCATGAATGGTTTCTTCTCTTGCAAAATGATATAGAATTCATTGAAGGAGTCAAGTGGTAATAGTTTGTAGTGGAGTCAAAAGAATTCCAAGTCTTTGATTCTCAAGGTCTTCCTTGGTTCGTTTTATATGGATCCACTAGTGTGGTGTAACTTTCACAACGACTATTGTGTGTGTGGCTCAGATGCTTTTTGGCTGATTTGGTTGTTGGTCAGTCTTCTTCAACCACCATCTTCATTGACACTCAGATCACATTGGTAGTTATGAGGAACCTTGTGTTCCATGCTTGCACAAAGCACATTGAGGTCCACTATCATTATGTTAGGGAGAGGTTCTCTACTAGAGAGATCAGTTTGGCTTATGTGCCCACAAAAGATAATGTTGTAGATATTTTCACAAAGGCCCTACCTAGCACTACAAGGAATACGGGTGCATAGCAACGATTAAGGCGACACAATTTCGTCACTATAAAATTGCAAAACGCGTCACAATGAGCGTCGAGCGTGCATTGTCGATTAAATGAGGAGCCAAACGATGTTTTTTTTAACGTGTGGCACGACGGGGTGTGCGACGCTCGCATAGAGCGTAGCTAACATGACGGTTTTAATCAGCATCGCATAAATGATGCTAAAAAATGTCGCTTATGCGACATCAACTCTACTGGTTTTTTCGACGTGTTAACATCGCTTACACGACGGTCTGTTGACAGAAAAAAATTAAAACGTTGGAGGCTCTTCGATCGGCATTTTTACGCATCTGATCGAAGAGCTCTCCAATGTTCGCAATTGCGTTGCGCTTACGAGTTGAAACAAGTATATGTAGAATTGTTGTTTTGCCTAAGCTCTCTCTTATTGCCTCCCTCTGTCTCTGTTTCTCTCTTTCTACATCTTTCTCTCTTTGAATTCTCTCTCTCTCTCTCTCTCTCTCTCTCTCTTCTTTCTCTCTTTATTGCAAGTTATTCAAGAAGCTAACCAAGCAAAAAGTATGGCTAACTATTGTAAGTAAAATTTCTATTCTTTGTATATCATTTGAATTGTGTTATTTTCATTAGATAGAATACTCACACTTATTGATATGCACTTATATACTTATACATGATGAAGATGCACTTTCACACATATACACATATACACATGCACATACACACACATATATACACAGATACATGTGCACATACACTTAGACATACACACATATACACATGCATATGCACAAACATTTCTACAACCACATAAAAAGACTTACATGCATGCATTATTTCATATATATATATATATATATATATATATATATATATATATATATATATATATATATATATATATATATATATATATATATATATATATATATATATACACATACACACATTAACATATACGTAAATACATGTATATGCACATCCACATGCATGCACATTCACATGCATGCACATGGATGCAAATGGAAATGCATCCACATACACATGCATGTTTCATACATTTACACATGCATATACATACATTATACACATATATACACATATATATATGCACATACGTACACACACATATACACATGCACACACACATGCAGATACCTACATATACACATATACATGCACATACACACATATACACATAGAGTTACACATATACATGCACATACATATGCACACACATACACATGCACATGCACATACTCATACACACATATACACTTACACATGCACATGCACATACATACATATACACACACATACACATGCACATACATACATATACACACACATAGATATACACTTACGTACACACATATGAATGAATTATATAATTAAAGTATTAAAACACATGCTTAATATAAACAATAATAACAATCAATAGAACAAAACTCTTCATTGCTTAATACCATACAGAAAATTCAAAACATATCTGAAATGATAAATATATAGATATATATATTTATATATATATATCAATGTAAATACATATAATCCAATGTCATAATCAACTAGAATCCTAATCATCATAATCATGATCATCATCATCATCCGCAGCATCCTGATCATCCTGATCCTCATCATCATGATCACCTTGTGACGATCGAGATCATCCCTCCTGTGTCTGCCTCTCCACCTCATCCATATTTGTCTCTCCATAATACTCGTGTATTACATATAACAAACATAAATAAAGAAAACAATTAAACCATTCATAAAAATAAAATAATTATATAAAATTTAATAATACTCACAAAGGCATCAGGATGATTCCGCATATACTCGCTCAAATGCCAATATCCAAAATGTGTAGCATACGATCTCATGTTTCATAGGATATCGGCCATAATCCTTTCGCTGCATTGAAACAAATAAAAAAGATTAGTTGCTTGCATTTTAACCAAAATAAAAAATATACTCACAATAACACATATACTTACAAATTTAGCTACAAAACAATTATGGCCCATTTGGCCTAGGTGCGATGTGTGGCCCGACTCCACTCTCTTCTTTGCAGTAGCCTGTTTATTTAAGAAAAAAATACATAAATTGAATGTAAAAAATTACCAAAATATATAAAAATTATAAATATAAACTATTGATTTGTGTACCTTCTACTGAGGAAATGACTCCTGAAGACGTAGCTTTCTACGAAAAAACTGCCACGTCTCAGGTGGTATGTTAGGTCGCCTCTTATTTTTTTCCACCATACAATATCTCCTGTTAATTTAATCTCAAACAGAAAAAAAAATGAGAATACATGCACATATATACACACACATACACATACACATACCCACATACACATATACATGCAAACATATACGCATACATATATGTATACATATACACATATACATACATATAACATAAACACACATATACATATCCACATATATACGTACACACACATGCATGCACATACACTCATTCATACAAAATACATGAATTTATCCCACAATAATGTGTAGTTGTGTATATGTGAGTATGTGTGTATGTGTAAATGTGTATATGTGAATATGTGTGTATGTGTAAATATGTATATGTAAATTTTTTCTATATGTAGATAATCATATTATTAATATCAAATACCATTATTTGTAGATTCTGATCAATCAGATGGAACTCCACCAATATCTCCTCATCGTGCAACGACTATATACTGTAAGTATATGAAACATTTAATTTTAAATATATTTGATGGATACATAACTTATATTTTTTTTCTGTTTCTTATTATGTGCAGATTCTAATCAATCAGAGGGTACTCCACCACCTCCTACCCATGCAACAACTTCACATGTGTCCTTCGATAGGAATTATGATGAATTTTACTATCAAGAGCATATTATATGTTGGTGTAACTCTTGTTATGGCACATATCGAAGACCACGATTGGAATGTGTTGAACATGAGGCAGAGTATGGTATTTTTGAGCGTGCACCATCACGTGGTCAACGTGATAATGCTTGGGTAGGTATTTTTTATATATATTAATGTCATTATTTTATTTAAAAACCATATACAAAATCAAATTACTATTGATGTATAGGAATACTTGCTCGATGATGATGATGATGATAATTTTTCTCATAATGTTAATATACCTCGTACACGTCATGGATTTGTTGTTCATCAAATACAAGGAGAGATTTCTAGAAATCTTCTACCTCTTGGTTTAGAGACTGAAACGGCTGGAGATTATCCATTGCCAGCTCGTGATCGTTCTTTAGTACAAACATATGATAGAAGAAGATATTGAGGATGGAATAGAGAACCACTTCCTCTAGATGGAGAGGTTTTCAACTTTTGGGGTAATCGCTATATGATTGCTCCATCCACTATTACTAATGCTGGTCATGGTCTCTTTATTGTAGAGGATTTTATGTGCCTCCGAACTCTAAAGTCACTCTTATGTCATTTTGTGGTCCTACATATGGATGGGGAGATTGGCATTGACTTTCACGTTATGTTCAAAGCATGAGTACTTATATTGGAATATGCTTGAACGCAGCATCCCTTACTAGTAGAAGGATTTTACATGCAGAAAATGAAAGATTATATATGGATGGAAGACCTTACACACATGGAAATATAGCAGGTTTAATAAATAGTAGTCGAGGGTAACATAATAGTTCAAGGACTAATTGCACATTTGAAGAGAGTGAAAATAGTCATGAATCACCATACATGAGTAGAGATGTATCAAGATACATAGTTGTCAATGCTATTACTACATTACATGCCGATGATGAACTATTAGTGAATTATGGATGGCGTAGACCTCCAAGAGCACCTTCTAGCTAGAGAGAATAAAAATTTTCTATCCATATTTAATAACTTATATACTTAATTTTATATTTAAATTTTACTTTTTATTCATTTATGGAATACTAATGAATTTTATTTTTATGTGTAGATTCCAACATATGATGTTGATGATATTCCTCCACACCATTCACAATTGCAAGTAAGCCCTCATTTATCAGAAGCTTCTATGAGGAGCCTATGCAAAAGTAATCTTGTGGAGTATGCAAGGTTGAAAGATATATATTCAAAAGACGATAAAGCACAAGATTTGTGTGACAATGATGAAGATGATGGCATGGCAGATTTTCTTGAGGATTGGTATCAAAATGACAGTGAGAGCATTGATTTTTCTAAAAATGAGAAATATCTTCGAGAGGAATGTCTAAAGCATGTATATGAAGGAAGTCGTTTGACACGACTAAGTGCGAGCTTACTTATTCTCAATCCTCAAAATCGTTTTGGATGTAGTAATGTATCTGTTTCGACACTATATATATATATATATATATATATATATATATATATATATATATATATATATATATATATATATATATATATATATATATATATATATATACATACATACATACATACATATATATATATATATATATATATATATATATATATATATATATATATATATATATATATATATATATATATATATATATATATATATATATATATATATATATATATATATATACATGCATATATAAACATACACACACATATACACACATACACATGTTATGAGAGTAAGGTCAAATTATACATACCTGTATCGAATGAGGATGTTTTGTCCATCTAGCCTTTAGAATTGTCCACCCAACCTTTAGAATCTTCTTGACACATATGTTTCTCCTATTTTAGTCGACCTAATACCTGTGCTGCTAATTATACAAATATTAAATAGCAATTACCAAGGAAGGTATCAAGCCACATGTAAAATGGGAGGAGCAAATTTATCTTGAAGATTTTGAAGGATGGAAAAATAATTTTAAAGGATGGGTGAACAAAAAGTGTCCATTCAATGCAGGTTTTTATTCTTACTTTACATAAGGTAAGAATAAGAACTTGATTTGGATGGACAATTTTTGTCTGCCCATCTTTTAAAACTATTAATGCATCTTTCAAAATATTCGCGAAAAATTTGATCCTCCCATTTTACATATGACTAGATACCCTCCTTGGTAACCGCTATTTAATATTTGTAAACATCTTAGCAAGACAGGTAATAGATTGAATATAAAATGGGAAACTGCTAGACGATTCAATGGTCTAGATATGAAAATCTGAAAACCACAATATACAAAAAACAATTAAAAATGAAATCAAATATACACAGCTACACATGCATACATACATATATACACATTCATACAAACACATACATACATACATACATACACATGTATACACACATACATATACATATATGCATACATATACGCATACATATATATACATACATATACACCTATAAAACACATATACATACATATATACATATACACATACACATATGTATGCGCATGCACATGCATATTCACATCCACATACACATACACATAAGCATACACATATATAAAATTATATGCATATATATATGTGTATATTTATTTATTTACTTTTTTTAATATATCTTTTTTTTATGAACTTACTGGTTATTATCAGAAAATTTTTTACCAAGTTAGAATACTCTCCCTACCTCACATGATGAATTGAAGAAGATAATCAACAATCTTGGTATAGATTATCAATGTATACATGCATGTCCTAATGATTGTATTTTATATAGAGGTGAATATGCAGACTCTTTGACATGTCTGAAATGTCAATCTCCTCGTTATAAGGGCGAAGAAGGTAAAATCCCAAAAAAGGTATTGAGACATTTTCCATTGGCTCCACGGATTAGACATATGTTTCAAAGCCCCAAATTATCAAAGCTTTTGACTTGGGGACATGATCACAAAAGTACTGATGGAATAATCAGAATTCCTCATGATAGTGTTGCTTTTGAACATATTGATTCTACATGGCCTGAATTTGCACAAAATCCACAGAATCTAAAGTTAGGAGTTGCATTAGATGGGGTTAATACATTCTCCATGAAATTGAGTAAATGGTCAACATGGCCTGTGGTAGTCATAAACTACAATCTTCGGCCATATCTTAGCATTAAAAAGGAACATTGAATGCTTTCACTTTTAATCCCAGGCAAAAGACAAGTTAAAGATATGAATATATATCTTGCTCCTCTCATTGACGATCTCCAAGAGTTATGGAGAGGTGTTAATATCATTGATGTATCGAAAAGCATCAATGAAAGACATATTACGATTCGTGGTATTGTGGCTTGGACTATTCACGATTTTCCAGGATATGGTGTTTGTTCAGGTATTGATGTAATTTTTTATTCAATATGCATGTAAATAAATATGATTTAATTTAATTATATTTTTATCATTTTCATGATGCAGAAATATCTACTAAGGGTTATAAATCTTGTCCATATTGTGGTGATTGGTTGAGATCAATCTATAGTAAGAATTCCAACAAAAATATTTATCTTTAACATCGATGATTCTTGTCTGATGATCATCCATTAAGATCTAAAAGAGAAGCGATACATTTTAATGGAAAGCTTGAAACATGCCAGTGTCCAAAACCTATGACGCCTATGGATTGGTATAAAAATGGACAGATGGACCTCTGATAGGTCCAGGATCAGAAATCTTTAGTGATGATTCAGATAATGAGTATGTGAAGAGAGCTAAAGGAAAATTGGCACTCGTAGAGAACATATCAATATGGTATTCTTTGGAGTATTGGAAAGAGTTAAAGTATGTCATCTTCTTGATCCTATGCATATATTAAAAAATATTGGTTATTCACTATGGCAGCATCTTCTTGGAATAAAAGATACCATAGCATCAAGGAATGATTTGAAAGATAAAAAATCCCAACCAAAGTTATGGCTAGTTTTTGATAGACATCGACAAGAAATGACTTATGCACCAGCTCCTTGGGTACTTACAAAAAAAGAGATACAAACTATCAACAATAGAATTCAATTGATTAAGACTCCTACAGGACATGGAGCATCTTTTCAAAGCATGTTTACTATGGATGATAAGAGCTTAACTGGGTTCAAGACCCATGACTGGCATAACTTTTTGAAACATATTTTACCTTTGGTTATCAATGGATGTACAACGAAAGGAGTACGGGATGTGATCTATCGTCTTGGATCACTTATAAGGTAATTATGATACTTTTATATTTAATATGTATGAATATTGGATATCTTTTATTTTTTAATTAACTTCTTTATAATTGTTTTTATGATATGTATAGGTGGATTACATCCAAAGAGATTGACAAAAACTCGATCCCACAAAAAAAATGTGAATGCAAAGAGCTACTATGTTTAATGGAGAAAGAACATCCTACTTCATTTTTTGATATTAAGGTTCATTTATTAGTCCATCTTGTAGATGAAATAGAGATTGCACGTGTTGTCAACACTCGATGGATGTTTTGGGTTGAGCGATTTATGAGAATATTAAAAGGTTATGTGCGACAAAGAGCAAAACCAAAAGGATCCATGGCAAAGGGTTGGATGCTTGAAGAGTGCATGTATTACGTTAGTTAGTGCCTTGAAAGAGTTCATGAAGAAGCTCCACGTGCATGGACCAATGAGTCTTCTTCAAAAATAACAGATGAGGTATTATCAGGTAAGGGAGTTCCATTCTTATTTACATTTCAAGAAAAAAATGATGTTTCTACTTTTGTAGCATATAATAGCGAATGCATGCAAGCATTCCTTAGCGAGTACGAGGAACTTCAAAATCTCCGAAGTAAAAGGTGAAAAAACAAAAGATATAGACGTTATCTTGATAATAATGAGATTACAGATATATCTTCTTTCATGGATTGGCTATATACTCATTTGCAACACGCCAACACAAATAATGAAGAAATCTCAAATGAGCAAAGAGAGTTAATGATAGGTTGTGAATGAAAGGTAATTTTATTAAAATAATATTTTATTTTTTTCATATATGTATATTAGTTTCTATTTACTAATTGAATTTCTTTTGCAAGCTCGAATGTTCACCAATATGTGGGCTTTTGGACAGCATATTAGAATCAAAGCCATTGATTCTTTACGTAAAACAAAGGATTCTAGTATTGTTGCTTCTTTCAAGCAACTATCATGTGCTAGCTCAAAAGACACCAACCTTATAGATGGCAAACTTGGTTACGTAGGAACTATTGTTGGTATCTGCAAAATTTCATTTCGTACATTCAAACAGAAAAAGTTTATATTTTTTATGATAGAGTTAGTTATTTTTTTAAGCACCTAATAATGGGTTTTTGTTGTTATCTATTTTGATAGGCATTTTAAAGGTTGACTGGTTTCGAGCCTAGTATAAAGGTAGTAATTCCACATTAAGAAAGGAATTATCTGGGTTTTGGGCAATTGATTCTTTCAAGGTAATGGGATCTACTAAAGAACCATATATTCTTCCTAGGCATATTGAACAAGCATTTTTTTATAAAAACCTAGATGCTCATCCTTGGTGGCAAGTCATTCATGTGCAACCTAGAGGTAGGTCATTGTTTGAACAGTTTATTGTTAGAGATATCGAAGAAAGTCCTCTTGATGATTCAACATCAGATATTGACACATCAACATTTGAAAGAGAAATTAGAATCATTATACATGATAATGATACTAATCTTTTTGATGAAGAGGATAATTCTCTACATGCTGATTCTACTGATGAGGAAGAGGAATTACCAGTAATAGATATTAATCCATCAATAGATGATGTGATTCATGAGAACATAGATTTAACAATAGAAGAAATAAATGAAATCAATAAGGATAATGAAGATGAGACTATATTGATGTCTTACCAAAATGATGGAAATAATGAAAACATATGAGCAGATTAGATAGTAAATTCTACTGTAGTTATCGATCAATAACTTGAAGCTTCTGAATGGATATCAGATAATAGATTTTTTATTAACTTGAATAACGATGAAACCTACTAGAGAGATGAAATCATGTTCTTTTAAGTTAGAACATGAAGCTCGGGCGTATGCCTAATTATTTTATATATAGCTTTATCTTTGAGGAGCAAATGTTTATCATGAATGTATGCATATGTGTGTGTATGCATGTGTATTATATGTATACATATGTTAGTATGCATATATATGTATTTCATGTATATGTATGTGTTTGCATGTGTGTGATATATATGTACATGTGTTAGTATGCATATGTGTATATATGCATATGCATTTATGTAAAATATTCATGTATTCATGTAATATATGCAAGTGTTTATAATTGTCTACATGTATATATGTATATGTGTCTATGTGTAAATATGTACATGTAAATATGTATGCATGTATATATATGTTTATGTGTGCATGTAGGCATGTATATGTGATGTGTACCTGTATATATGTATATCTATCTATGTGTAGATGTGTACATGTAAATATGTATGCATGTATATATATATATATTTATGTGTGCATTTAGGCATGTATGTGTGATGCATAATATATCTACTCCATTTTATATTTATGTATGTGTATCTACATGATGGGTATATATCTTTATATATATTATGATCCTCGTTGATTCGAGTAGCTATATATAGAGGCATAAGGTTGGGAGGAGAGACATCTCTCTAGTAGGACATCGGAGGAATAGATGCAATGTGTACATATAATTCAATCATATGGCTAAAAGGTTGAATTAGAGTTTTTAAATTAGGGGTTTTAAAAACCTAATATCGAAATTAGTGTTTTGAATTTAGGATTTTTGAAATAGGTATTTATTTATGTGTATGCATGTGTTGTGTATATATGTGTATCTATATGTGCATATGCATGTGTTGTGTGTGTGTGTGTATATATGCATGTGTATATGTATATATGCATGTGTATATGTATATATGCATGTAAATATGATTATATGAGTCTATGTGTGTGTACATATGATTATGCATGTGTATGTGTATGTGAGAATGTGTACGTTTATGTGAGTATGTGTATGTGTCTATGTGTATTCATTATATGTGTGTAACTGCATGCATGTGTATGTGTGTTTTGTAAATATGCGCATGTATGTGTGTGTATGTATAAATGTGCATGTATGTGTATATGTGTGTAAATGTGCATGTATGATGTATATGTGTGTGTATGCGTGCATTGTACCTCTAGTCTCACTCTTTTCTCTCTCTCTCTCTCTCGTATACATACATACATACATAAACACACATACTCATATCCACATATATATACATAAAAGCAGTGCATACCGTGCATTATCGCGACGATGAGCCATAAGTGTACGCATCTCTTTTAGACACCACTTATGCGACCATCCTATCCCAAACTCTGTCTCAAGTGAACTAAGTACATATTTTTTACCCCTCTCATCATGCTCACTACCAAAATTAAAAAAATAATGTATATAAAACATAAGATTCTTATTTCAATTGATATGTAAAAGTTATACTTACTTCCACGATAAGTGGACAAGGTGCATGTAAGAGTCGCATAGTGCCCACATTCTTCTCTTGAACTCCAATCCATTCCCTATGTACACAATGTTCCCCTCTAGCTCTATATCGCACTCTAGTCCTAAGGTGCCTATGCATGTCCTCATAGGCAACTCTACTCTGCTATCATGATCTGGAGGTGGTATAGGTGTCCTGAAAATAGATAGATAAAAATCAATAAAAATATGTGTTATAATATCATTACAAAAGTTTATGAAAAAAAAACATACCTATGAGCAGATAGCTGTCTTCCTGCATGTGGAGTCGCAAAAGATCCCTCCTTTGATCGCTCGGTAAGCATCTGGATCATATAGTCCAGCTCACCATCAGACATCTCTGAGGAATCACGCATGACGGCCCCTAGAGTATCAGACGGAACTCTTGCTCTCATAAGACTTTTTATGAGAGTGAGTTTCACCTTTCTCTCTCTACTAGGATCCATAATACCTAACATATAAAACAAAATGGGTTAGAAATCAATATATATACGTGTACATATGTATGTGTGTATGCTATAAGTATGTGTATGTATGTGCGTGTATGTGTGTGTGTATGTGTGTATGTGTGTATGCATGTGTATTTGTGTTTATGCATGTGTGTGTCTATGTGCATGTGTGTGTCTATGAGTGTGTATGTGTTTATGTGTGTGTATGTGTCTATGTGTGTGTATGTGTCTATGTGTGTATGTGTATGCATGTATGTATGCATGTGTATGTGTGTGTATGCATCATTATGTGTATGTGTCTATGTGTGTATGTGTGTGTGTATATGTGTGTGTGTCTATGTCTATGTGTCACTACGTGTCTATGAGTGTGTATGTGTTTATGTGTGTGTATGTGTCTATGTGTGTGTATGTGTCTATGTATGTATGTGTATGCAAGTATGTATGCATATGTGTGTATGTGTGTATCATTTTGTATTCATATGTGTGTGTATTCATTATGTATGTGTATGTATGCATGTAAGTATGTATGTTTGCATATGCATTATGTATGCATATGTATGCATGTATGTGTATGTGTGTATGAATCTCTATGTGTGTGTGTATACATATATGTGTGTGTATGTGTGTGTGTGTATGTGTCTGTATGTGTGTATGCATGTGTATGTGTGTGTATGCATGTATATGTGTGTGTATGCATCATTATGTGTGTATGTGTCTATGTGTGTATGTCTATGTATATGTGTGTGTGTGTGTGTCTATGTGTATGTGTGTGTGTCTATGAGTGTGTATGTGTGTGTGTCTATGAGTGTGTATGTGTTTATGTGTGTGTATGTGTCTATGTGTGTGTATGTGTCTATGTGTGTTTGTGTATGCATGTATGTATGCATATGTATGTGTATGCATGTGTATGTGTGTGTATGCATCATTATGTGTGTATGTGTCTATGTGTGTATGTGTGTGTGTATGTGTGTGTGTATATGTGTGTGTATGTGTGTGTGTCTATGTGTATGTGTCGCTACGTGTCTATGAGTGTGTATGTGTTTATGTGTGTGTGCATGTGTGTATGTGTGTGTATGTGTATGCATGTATGCATGCATATGTGTGTGTATGTGTGTGTATGCATTATGTATGCATATGTGTGTGTATGCATTATGTATGTATATGTATGCATGTGCATTATGTATGCAGGTAAGTATGTATGTATGCATATGCATATGCATTATGTATGCATATGTATGCATGTATGTGTATGTGTGTGTATGTCTCTCTATGTGTGTGTATGCATATATGTGTGTGTATGTGTGTCTATGTGTGTATGTGTGTGTGTATATGTGTGTGTATGTGTGTGCGCATCTATGTGTATGTGTGTGATTCTATGAGTGTGTATCTGTTTATGTGTGTGTATGTGTGTGTACGTGTCTATGTGTGTATATGTATGCATGTATGTATGCATATGTGTGTGTATGTGTGTGTATGCATTATGTATGAATTATGAATGCATATGTGTGTGTATGCATTATGTATGTGTATGCATTATGTATGTGTATGCATTATGTATGTGTATGTATGCATGTGCATTATGTATGTGTATGTATGCATGTCCATTATGTATGCATATGTGTGTATGCATGTAAGTTTGTATGTATGCATATGCATATGCATTATGTATGCATATGTATGCATGTATGTGTATGTGTGTGCATGTCTCTCTATGTGTGTGTGTATGAATATATGTGTGTGTATGTGTGTGTGTATGTGTGTGTATGTGTGTGTGTATGTGTGTGTGTGTATGTGTGTGTGTGTGTGTATGTGTGTGTGTGTATGTGTGTGTATGTGTGTATGTATGTGTGTGTGTATATGTGTGTGCATGTGTATGCATTATGTATGTGTATGTCTGCATGTGCATTATGTATGCATTTATGTGTGTATGCATATATGTGTGTGTGCATGTATATGTGTGTATGCAACATTATGTGTGTATGTGTGTATATGTGTGTGTATATGTGTGTGTATTTGTGTGTGTAGTTCTGTGTGTGTGTCTATGTGTATGTGTGTGTGTCTATGTGTGTATATGTGTGTGTATGCATATGTATGTGTGTGTGTGCGCATACCTAGCTTCAATGATGAGTGTCTCTCTCGCTCTCTCTCTCTCTCTCTCTCTCTCTCTCTCTCTCTCTCATTCTCTTGCTCTCGCGTCCAAGGCCCGGCACAAATGTGCCGGGAGAAATTGAGAATTTTTTTTAACATTCCAAAGCGTCACTTATGCGACGCTCTGGAACACAGGACGTCACATATGCGACACTATCTAGTTTGCCAATGTTGCAAATACCGTCGTTAGCTAGCGACGCTATTTGCGACACACATATTTAGCATGGCATAAGTGATGCAGGCATCGCTTATGCGACGAATGCTTGTAAAAAAAAATCTAAAAATAGCACCGTCACTTATGCGACGCTAGCGTCACATAAACGAGGGTGCTCATTGTTTTTCAATTCGGGGGCGTTGCTACGCCCGCCTATTTCTTGTTATGTAGGGAGAAGTTTGAAGTTTTTTGCAAAGTTTTTGCCTAACTTGATTTTATGGATTCATCTCTTTCCATAAAGCTTATCACTTCCTTATCCATGAATGGCAGCTCCTTGTTCATCGGATCACTCCCAAGGGGGATTTGTTACTATAATCACTTAGCAATGGTGTGTGAAAACACTTAGGATCATTAGGGCATGTTTTTTCCCTGTTTCAGAGGTTTCTTCCCCCAGCTTGTATATATGCCTATAACCATAATAGGTCACTAATCTTTGAACATTCACTTGGTAATACATTCAATATTGTGTTGTGCTCCAAGCTTCTTTTTCTTCTTCTTCCTTGTGTTGTTTGTGTGCTTCCATAGACATCAAACTCCAACGGTAATTGAGGAATCCATACCCAATAGAAGATGTTAGATATACTTAATACTCCACCCTCAAGAGACTACAACTAATCCATGGTTCTCTAAGTTTTAAGGCTCCCATTATGAGGAGAAGCCATGGGGAGAGGCTGAAAGTTTTTGGAACCCTAACTTCCCACTTAGATGAGATCTCTTTGTGATCATTGATGCTAAAAGATGATATTTGTGAGACTAACCATTAGCTTAGGTAGTGCATTAACTTCCAGATCATTGGGTTTCCATTCAAGGTGAAAATAAAGGCCTTGTAGTGCAGTGCTATTTCCTTGTAGAACTTGAATGGGGGGAGTGCAAAGGGGGGGCTTTCCCCCTCCTAATGGGTCTTGGGGAAGGGCTATCCCCTAGGCTCATGGGGCAACATAGTAGGACTTACGGTAGTGGAGATTATTTTGGATTGTATATTTTTCCGACTATTTGTCTCTCTGGATTACATTTATCTATACGGACTCCTATTGTAAAAGATATGTAAGCATGGTCCATGTGTAGCTCTACATAGCATTGCACATTAGTAAACCCTTTGTAAAGAGTCTATTAAGATTGCCATATAAGATCCATATTGGAATGGCAAGGGTGGACAAGACCATCTTTGAAGCTACATTACTCTTTGCAATTTGAGAATTTGAGTTCTCTATCTCCTATCTATGTGCCTCTTTATGTGCCTTCTTTCCCCAACTCTCAGTATTGCACATGATTTAATGAAAAAAGAGAGAAAATGTTAAGTGGTGTGTAATCATCTGCAACTAGGAGTCAAGGTGGTACATTAGCAGGAGTATATGGATCACTAAGGAGGAAAAAAATGATGTTGTTCATCCCAATATTGCGGATAGGAACACCATCCTTCATGGAAGGTAATCTTGATGGTACAAATTACACCTTCTGGAAGTTTAAAATGACTTCCATCCTTGATTCATATGAGCTTCTAGAAACTGTTCTTGTGATTGATCAAGAGCCCCAAAAAACACTTGATCCAAATAATCTTGGATGAATAATTCTTTCTCATGTTGATCTTCTACGTGCTTCAAAACGTAGAAATTCAGATGCACTTTGTGCCCAAGTTACAAGTAGTACAGATAGTGTTCTAACTCTAATTCAAAATACTAGCAAGGCTTTTGAAGCATGGAATTTATTGAGAAATCAATATGAAACTCGTAATTTGACAAAGATTGAGAACTTGGAGAATCAGCTAGCAAGAGAAAGGTTTGTTGATGGAGATATTATAGAGGTGTTTATTACTCGCATAAAGAATCTAGGGGATCAAATGGTGGGAGCAGGTGTACAAAATTCAAGCAAGGAGCGAGCTCCGCATTGTCTTTGAATGTGTCCACCAAAATTTTATGGTTTGGTAAATGTGTGTAATCCTCAAATCAGAACTCAACTTCTAACATTCAAAGAATTATGTGCCTTACTCATGGAGGATGAGTTTCAGATCAAGGCAAGGAATGGAAATAACAAAGAGGATGTTGCATTCACAACAATTGCCAAAGGAGGCAAAGTGGACTCTTCAAAAGATGGGGACAAAAAGAAGTTCAAGATAGAATGTTTCCACTAGAAACAAAACCCACAAAATTCAAGACTTTTGCATCAAGAAGGTAGAAGAGAAGAATGGCTCTTTAGAAGATACTGGCAAAGGCAAGGAATCTACCAACATTGTAGAAATTGAGCTTGAGTTATTGGTTATGATAGAGAAGGTATGGTACTCGATTGAAGATTTAGTTACAAATGAATCAGGCGTGTTGGAAAAGGGGTGCCTTTCATCACATGATGAGCATAAAAGACCCATACAATTCCTTACAACCTCTAACGAAACCCATCATGATAAAGGTCGACAATAATCCAAGATGTCTTGTAGAAGCTAAACGTAAATTTTCTTTCATTAATTCTAATGGGGATATGAGAAGCCTTTCAAATGTGTTGTATGTTCCGCAAATCAAAGGAATTCTGGTTTCAATAGCTTCTATACCAAATCAAGTTCATGAAGTATATTTGAGAAAGACTTTTAATTTTTTTGTTCATTTTGCTTTGAATTTATTTCTATGTACAAAGAAAATCTGATCTAAAGAAGAAAACAAACAAAAATTCTTATAAAATAATAGTAGTGTCATACATGAAGTTAAGAACATATGTGCAACTATTTACCCACATAATAGCCACACTTAATCCAAATCCTCTTCCATGTGCATAAGAGGAAACTTCCTGAATGACTGTGGTTTCTTGGATGATTGACACAAATTTTCATAAATTGTATTGACTTTAGACCATCACAAAAACGAATCCTAACAAAAGCATTCTCATTTTCTAACACCTTCATTTCGATCCTTTGCTCAAACATGAATGGTTGCCCAAAGATAATTGGATGTGAACAATCATCATGAACAAAAAAGTTGTGGTTCTTTAACATCGCCAATAGAAATTGATACATTTTCATATCCACTAGGTAGATACCCAGATGTGTTATTGGAAGCCTTCATTTTCCATCCATGATCCTTATCAATTTGCCATTTTTCCTCTGCATACAACTCTCATGATACTACATCTATTTCAGATCCATGGTTTAATAAAGGCACAATTACTATCTCTCATTCTTAAAATTGTCTGAATTGTACCTCATGCCCAATGTTTTTTCATGTAATGACTCTTTGGCATACTACTGTTTCTTTCCAGTTTTCCAATCATCAATCCCAAATAGTTATTTTGAGCATAATGTTTCTCAAATTCTGTTTCACTGACCTTCATTGTATTAACTCTTGGTTCTTCTTGCTCTTTTATCTCTTTCATTTCATTATCTTCACTTTTCACTTTGATTGGTTCCCTTCTTCTCTTTATAGCACTCATGAAATCTTTCTCTACATCCATCCATGCTACTGCTAAAAGTTCCTCTAAACTCAAAAAACTTGAGATCTCATTATTGTACTATAAATTACAAAGCTCTACCAAGAAATCTAACCAAATAGTGACACCACCAAGGCTAAGAGAGAGCATGTATCCACCCATCCAACTCGAACCTTATATATACCTCTAGTTTAAGGGGTTGCATGTCCCTGGACTTGTCGTCCACTTAAGTCTCCCTCCTGTCGAGACTTTCCCAAGGGCCATCACATGCCTTCTAATTTACCAAGGGCTATCACATGACTTCTAAATCAAATGAGGACTCTTATCTCATGTACACTCCAAAGTGGCACCTAGAAAAGCTTCTCCTAAGACTAAGGTTCCCGCATCTTAGGATAAATTAAGCCTACAGCTCAAAACCATTCAATTGAGAGCTCATATGAATTCAAGCATGTTCGAAGGGTAAATCAAGATCTAAACCAAGGAAAAAAATATACATCATATTCTAACCTTTAGAATCAATATATCTCATGTTTCAAACCCATCAATTATACAACACTTTTTACTCCCTTAGAGCATTTTCATCCTCTAAAGTGAGTAGAAGTAACATATGTGGACTTGCAAAATTTACGGTACTTGCAAAATCATGCTAGCTAATTTATGATACTTGCAAACTCATGCTACTTAGATTTCACAGTACAAGTACTTGGCAATTCCTTTCTAAGATGATTATAAGGTATGAGATACTTAATGTAAAATTCCCATTATGTATTTTTGGCTTAGAAATGAAGTAAACATAAGGAGGAAATAAGATTTGGATACATTCCCTTACGAAGTCAATGGTAAGGAAGAAATGGAATCATGAATTAAAAAGTACTTCGTAATGGTAAGGAAGAAATGGATTCATGAATTAAAAAGTACCTGAACACATATAAATTCTTTAATGACTTAGAAAAAGATATTTGGGTCGAATCCTTTGAATACAATGATAGTTCAAAGAAATATATACATCAAAGAGTTGATACTCAAATATGTATAAGCTCTTTATGACTTAGAAATATTTTCGAGGCAAAATCTTTCTTTATGACATGGGCTCAATCCCAAGTATACAGTAGTATAGAGAGCCTATAATTTCAATACTAACTCCAAGTATAAGAGTTACTTAAAGTTGTTCTTAAAAAAAAAAATCTTATCTATAGTTTTACTAAAAGATACTTCATGATGTTGATCAGTTAGAAGCTATTGAATGTAGATTTCCTTTGATTTGTGGAACATACAACACGTTTGAAGCCTTTCTCATATCCCCATTAGAATCAATGAAAGAATTCATGCCTTCACCTTCTACAAGACATCTTGCATTATTGCTGACCTTTACCATGATGGGTTCCTTTAGAGGTTGTAAGGAACTATAAAGGTCTTTTCTGTTCGTCATGTGATGAGAGGCACCACTATCCACCACCCATGATTCATCTATTCCTAAATTTTCGGCCGAGTAGCACACCTGCTCTATCATAACAAATAACTCAAACTCACTTTCTACAATGTTGGTAGACTCCTTGCCCTTGCCACCTTTTGAAGAGCCATTAATATTCTTCTCTTCTACCTTGTTGATGCGAAAATCTTAAATTTTGTGGCTTTTCTTCTTCTAGTGGGAACACTCTCCCTTGAACTTCCTTTGTCTCCAAGATCTATACAACACCATAGCTTGAGGTCGGATTCTTAATAAATCCATGTATTAAAGAAAATGAGGAATGTAATTTGGTCGATACTAAAAATGCAGTTTCAAATATCCATCTAAGCATAGACCATTGAAATTCTATCCACCAAACAATAACCAGACAATCTAATATAGTAATTTCTAATAGAGTACTACGATAGCCTGTCAACAAATATGTAATAGTCGATGGTACGAATAACTATTTACGGAGTAAACCGTGCTGAAATCAGTTTAATCATTCCTTGTTCTCCCTAGTTAGCTGAGTAAGAATATGACATACACCTCCTTTATGCAGAGTTTTCTCGAATTCATATTAATGCGAAGAGGAACCAGTTCTGCGTCATTTGATACCAATATTAGTCATGGAAATCTAATCCCTCAGCCACATGATAAAGATGACAAGAAAACTGTGTTTAACAATTCCAAATAACAAGGTTGAAATAATAATAGTAGGACAACTGTCTATGAAACATTTTTTTTAGAATGAACAAAGCTCTTATTAAAAGAAAAAACTCAAAAGTCTCTGGTGGAACTTCAGACCCCCTAAAAATACGTGATCTATCACCTTTTTTCCAGTATCACATAATTGAATGTTACGAATAGTTTTAGAACCAGACTAAATCAAGTAAGATGTCATAATTTTGCATATTGACACTAACTAAAAGAGTACAAAACTCAGAATAAGTGGTTCTTCACAAAAACAATACAAAGTCCATCAGCGGCCTGGTCCTCTCTAGAAATTCAAATCATGCTGCCAAGTTAAATAGTACTTTAGAACTTGCTAATCGACTATTATGTTGTTGATATATTTAGGTAGTGATGTGTGTGAGCACATTAGGACTGTCGTGGCAGTTTTTTCCTTCTTTAGGAGGTATTTTTCTCCAGACTTGTATACATGCCTATTACCCTAATGGGATACTTATCTTTGTACATTCTAATAAGAGTTTGCAAGTAATTAAATTTTCTTGGTTATCAGGAAAATTTATTACTTAACTTTCTCCTAGTGCTTACTTATACCTAGCAAGACATCTATCATACTTAATTATCATTAAGTATTTGTCTTTGATAGCGGAGTATCGACTTGGGAAGAAATCGACTAATTACTTGAGTTGCAAACTAGAACTAGTATGTCTTTGCAACTAACTAGTCCTTGGTCTTCCCTAATGTCAAACTGCGAGCTTTATAAAGTAAGCTAAATACTAAGAGAGTACATTCTCATATCTACTTGCAAACAGCATTCCATTCTATCATGCAAATGCATGTATCTACATGCAAAAGCATATGCTCACATGCGTATGCATGCATGTTCTTTGCATGCCCGAAAAATAATACAACAATCATGCATGAGCTTGATGCACGATTTTTTCCTTGTACTAAGAATGTATATCATGCAATCCTGATGCATGTATATCCTTTCCTTTGTCCTAATGCACTATGATATAAAAACATACCCTTGAAGTGCAATAGAATACTTACTCAATAGAAAGGAAATATGTATTTAAACTACCAAAATACATTCTTTGATGCACAAGGATCTTTTTGAAATCAAGTCTTTCCTTAATGCAAACTAATGCTTGGAATGAGAAATGGATTAATTCATTATTCTAATCTAGACTTAATCAATTGAAATCTTGGCTATTTCAATGTGCATCTAGGATTAAGTGTAGAATAATGAAAACAAGATATTCAAGCATTAAGGCCAAGTAGAAACTGGAAAACATTTAGCTTTGATCATAGCTTCGTCCATCCCTTGATCCTTGCCAAGAGCTATTCACCATTCTTGAAGCTTCCTCATCAAGAAATAGTTCTTGATGATTTGGTCCGTCAAGGTCGACGAAGTTAGGCCTCCGGATCTTCACTCCACGGCTCCACTTCCTTCAAGCTTTGCTCAATCTTTGATTCTCCTTGGTTGTTTCTTTGGCTAAAAGCAGAATACTTCTCGGGTTCTGCCAGCAACAACTGATTTGGCTCCTTGGATGGATGAGAGTTGGGCTTGCACTTCAGCTCTGATCACTGGTTTAGCAGAGTTTCTTCTGCACTAGAGAACAAGTCAATCGCCTTGGGCGCGTGGATAGGTCGCCTCCCTCTCAAATCGATGATGCAGGTTCGAGTCCCGTCGGCAGCAGGCACTCGCGAATTATTTTGGTCTTGCTCTCGATGAAAGCTTTTCGGCGCCAGACTTTAGCAGAAGACCGATTTCTGCAGAATATCGAGCGTGATCCACCAGAGAGTATAAACTTTTGGATCTTCTTGGTTGAAGCCTCCTTCAGCGAAGTAATGATCTGTAGAGATCTTCTGCTTATAGGATATCGCAAACGGTGCTTCTCTCTGTGGATAGGGCAGTGTGCTCTAAATGTGGGGACGGGGGTTCGAATACCCTCTGCTTCTCCAGAGAATATAGACTTTTGGATCTACAAATTGAGATCTTCTCCAGCGCTGACTCTGATCACTAACATCTGCTGCGGATATATCTTCACGCGGTCGATGTGCTCTTGTGGTTAGAGCAACGCGCTCCCAACAGAGGGGCGGGAGTTCGAATCCTGCCGGCAGCACACAGAGATGATCTAATCTTTTGCTATGCTTCTCCTAAGCCAAGCCAAAGCGAGGGAATCGGCAAGCTTCTCTTATCATCCGCGAGTAGGATGCTTCTATGTCGTAGAAGGAGCAAAACACACGAAAGTTGAAGCAGAAGAAAGCTATGGAGAATGAAGCTCTGATACCAATGCAATAGAACGAAGATTACGACCACCACATGCTAGAGAGATGACTCTCCTCCCAACCAAATGCCTCTATATATAGCTCTCTCCAGGGGACTGCCTTCTTGGGCAGGTGGATGCTAATCATCCAAGTGTCAGCCATGTAACTACATGTACGCCAAGTGTCCAGTGGATGCTTCTAGAAGGTTCTAGAGCTCTTTGGGCAAAATACTCTTCCCATGTACCCCATGGGGATTGAACCCAAGACCTCGTCCTTCACACCCTTGAGTCTTAACCATTAGGCTAAGTGGATTACTTGGTTACAAGAGTAAATGACCTACCAGTAAGTCTAGACTTGAGATCTTTGGCCACACAAACGAATGACCAAACGGAATCCGATTTCAGATCTGTCTGAACCAATCGGATCCCTAGATCACCAACTTACTTTATTACACAGCCTAACCAATAGCATTGACCATTAATCTTGAAAATGTTGCCACTGGAACTTGGAAGCACTGAGCAGTCAACATAGATTCTACAATGTGCATCTACAAAAACGAGAGACCCATAAGCAATGATCATTCCAAATTCCATGTTCTGACTTCTGATCTACTTGGAAATGACGTGAGAAATAGAGAACCATATATCACCGAATGTTGATTTTCCAAGTACTTATGAATGTCTGTTCTAGTGTCCTACATTATTTGTTTTTGACTTATATCAAGCCACAGTTGGTGCAAAACAAGTGTTCGAGTGTGAGCATTATTATTTATATGATTATCAAGTCTATGTCTGCTAACGCCTAAGCACAACTTATCACCTCTAAGCTTCAACTTTGGGGCCGAGGAAAGTTCAGGTTTATGCTTGAATCCTTCTGCCTCAAATGTCACAACCACTCTCGAGTTCAGGTTTATGCTTGACTCCTTCAGCCTCACGACTCACATGGACACCCAAGATATTCTAAGCTCTACATATTGCATAGAGCAGCAGATCCTCCAGTGCATGGTGTTTGCTTCGAGAATGCCCTGAAGCTAAAGCCAATTAGCTCAAAATGCAAAGGTGAAAAGTCCTGCGTATGCAAGTATATATGGGAGTGATATGTTAGAGTGCCTTGCGCCCAAATTTTGATCTCTTCCTACAGGTCTTAGACATGTCCGGCCTACTTTTAAGGCCTTAAGACTTAAGTGTTGCGCATTGAACAATAAAGAGTGCCAAGTAGATTCCATGTGGAGTACTCCACTTGGTGTCGGTGAGTGGACACTCTGAGCATTGACACATCAATGATCGAAAAATTCTAATATGCATATGAATATTCTGAGCAGTATTCAAATTCCAATCATCAAAGGTCATTGTTCATGCTTTGTGTAGTGTCATGAGTCACAATAATCGTTCATTGTTCACCACACATATACACACACACACACATATATATATATATATATATATATATATATATATATATATATATATATATATATATATATATATATATATCAAGGATGCTCGGGTCTTGAATATGGACATCCCTCAGATGCCCAATCAGTGTCCTTTGATGCCCAAACCCCCTTTTGATGCCCATTTTGGGCATCAAGTTTAAACACTGCTTCGAAGAGGATTTTTCTCTAGTCTTCTTGCACGGCTTATTCTTGTGGGACCGAAAGTAGGAACATCACACGCTTCACACCCTTAGCATGACAAGGGAGCAATGAAGAGGCAGGGAGGTCGACAGGCAAAGGAAGTATTAGAGTGGATGAGACGCAGAGAGATATGGAGGTTTTGAAAATGGGGAATACACAAGATAGATGATTGCTTTTGGATGATGTGCGTGCGATGAAATTGAACTTCTCGCTACAAGCCCGTAAATCCTGTGTTCCACGCAGAAGTCCGTGTGGCATTTGTTGGTTTGAGGATTTACTCTGTGAAGTTGACGCTAGCGAATTGGATTTTTGGAACGTCGTCTGGATTTCTGATAAACTATGCACATCGATATAACCCCGTTATTATCATGTAATGATGATCAGTTTAGAACAAAGTTCAGAACGTTACTGTTAATAACATATGTTTTCTTTAATGTTTGATATTGAATGAATTCAGCTTTGAACATTAAGGGTAAACGGAACAATCAATATGCTACGTGCAGAAGAGATTAGTGGCATGTCTCATAATAGGATTTAACCTTTTATCAAGACTCACAATACCACTAGTGATTCCCTAGACCTTCTTAAACTCATAGATTGAGCTTTTTAATCCCTTAAAAATTAGAGATCTCTGCAAGGCCCATGCAAGGATCACTTTTTCCCTTAATGGTGAAAAAAAGAAACTGATAACCAAGCTAATCTTGGCTAATGCTCAAACTCATAACATATTTCACAATGTGAAAGAACTATCATCAACAATAGTCAAAATAATCTTTCCAACTCTCATTGCAGAATAAGAGGAGTTGCTAGCACATGCAGTAATATTTCGTATAGGGGAAAGTTTAGTTGAATTGAAGCAACTATGCTACAAGTAATATGTTTGATTGCACCACTATCATCATAACAAACATCCAGTTCTACTACATACATACACTACCCATGAGAACATGGTTTATAACTACAAATAGTAGTAAATGCCCATTCTTCATTTTTTAAAAAGATTAGTAGACTCTATTTTACGTGTAGAGGCCTCTACAACAACCATTCAACCACTTTCTTTTTTGCCTCCTTTGCAACTAGTTTAAGAAATCTCTTTGTGACATGATTATTTGCCTTACACTGACTGCACTTTGTTTTTGTTTTTCTATTTCCTTGTCATCTTTGTCTTCTTTCTTTGACTATACAACATTAGCAAATTTCTGCTTACTAGTAGATGAGCTCCATTTACCTTTGCCCTTCTAACTAGCTAATAAAGCTTCAACTTCAAGACACATAATTCACGTGTTTTTCTTATAGTATCCTTCTTGCAACAAAACAAAGACTAAATTCTAAAAGGTTTAGGGATTTGAATTGCCTTTCTTCATCAACCCAAGAGTAGGAGTAGAACCATGACTCATGAATTTGGAAGACCATTAAGAATAGTCTACACAAATGAGCTATCTAGCAAACCTTTATTAATAGAAATCAATTGTTCTTTCAAATCATTGATGTCTACTAAGAAACTATCCATTGAATCTCTTTCATTCATTTGTTTACTCTCCAACTATGTTTGGAGGTAAGCGACATGCCTCTCACTTCTTGGCTAGTATAATATTGTTAGAGTATCCCAAAAGTCTTTGTTTGCCTTGCAATAGCAAATGTACAATAGGTGCAACAATAACAAAAGTACAAACAAGAAATTGAATATCATCATCTTCAAAACCATTTGCATCACCTTCAACCATTGTATTTGCAAGTGTAATATGATGTCAAAAACACCTTGTCTAGCTCGACTAAAGCTATAGTAGACATCTAGGCACTTGCAGTGGAAAACCAAAACCTATATATATGTTTACAAAAAAAGGATGAAATTTCTTGCACACTTGCCATGCTAGTGCATTTGGAGGCTGAAAGGAGATTAAATGAAAATTTCAATGCCACAAGGTGAAGCTATTTTGAACTCCTAATTGCCTCCACTATGCTCATCAACTTTCATGTCATTCTAAGACTACGATCGAGAGGGTGTTGATGATGCCTTGGAGGAAGCAGTGAAGTGCGATGATACCAATTCCTAGAGTTTGAGGTCTGGAAAGCACACAAACAACACATGGAAGAAGAAAACACTTTGAGCACAACACAATATAGAACTTATTACGAAGTGACTGTATAAAGATAAGTGACCTCTTAAGGTTATAGGAATATATATAATCCAAAGGAAAAAAAACTCCTATTTAAGAGGGAAAAAGTGCCATGATGATCCTAAGTATGTTCACACACATCACTACCAAAAGATGTCAGTAAGTCAATTTATAGCCCTTTTTTCATGTTGAGATAAGGCACTATGTAAAAGTTTCATGATTACATGTTCTTCATCTTCACTCTCACGACTATTGTTTCTAAAGGAAAATTTTCTCTCTTGAGAGTATTTCTAAACCCTTTCCGCACCCTTTAGGAGTTTTTCCTAGCTTTTTTTTGTAGTGAGATTGTGTTTTCCAAGTTGTTTTCTGTAGGGGCACATTCTCATCGTTTGCAAACCACCCATTTTAAGCTTATGCCTATTTCATTTGGGCCTCTGAAGCCTTAAAGATGTGGTATTTTAGCATCAAGATCTGCATTATTTGGATTTGTGAGGAGTGAGAAACCTTTGATTTAAATTTAGGTTGAGTTTTCTTGATTCCTAATTTCTGCAAAATATTATAAAACTATCATGTAAGGGTAGATTTACATATTTATTTGTAAAATTATTATTACCCTATCACTTGCACAAGGTTTTCCATTTAGGTTTCATTCCATGGATTAATAATTTAGGTGTTATTTGTTAGTCCAAATTCTAGGGGATTATAGTAACTCTTCTTCTTCAAAAGTGATCTCCACATAGGTTTGTTGTTCAGTTTCTTCCTCTTGTCTTGTTTTCTCCTCTCTCTTTGATCCCAACTAATTGTTGTTTGAGCATAGGTGTCCAAGGCTTCTTTTGTGCTTCTTAAACTAATCTATTAGGCTCTATAGCTTGCTTAATTGGATACCTATTGTATCTTTGCATTGTAGTTTTCATTCTCAGATGCTATATGATTGGTGTCTTCCCCACTCTTTGTGCTTCTTCATTTTGGTATCTTTGTTGTTTTCGTACTATTCTTGTAGTTTGGAAACATGCAATTGTGCTTGTAGCAACACTATATAATGGCTACTAAGAGAAGATGCCATGAGATATCCTCTTTGTTTTCCTTCATATATAATCTTTGTAAAAACATGAACTCCATGAATATTTTTCTTTCCAGGCCACTTGGTGTGGACACTCTCAAATTTTCCATAATCGAATCACTCATTCCAACATGTTGTTGTGTTCTTGTAATGTGATCCATTACATTTAGTACTTTCTTATGTGGTATTGTGCAGCTATCCTAACGTGCAACATACATAATGCAAGCTAAAAAGTTGAAAGATCTTCATCAACTTTTTTTTTAATAAAGGAAGTTCGGCATTAGCCTACTCTCCCGGACTTGAATTAATTAAAGAAAAGTACAAGAGAAGGGGACTAGTGCTCATGGAACCCCCCGAATCCCACAAAGCAGGGGAAGCTTTTACAGAGTTTAGATGGCATTACAAAGAAGATTAATCACCCTCTCATCACCCTCATGTGGGGTCCACTTGGTTGTTTAAGCTTGTTATTGATCAAAAGGAGCACTTGATGATGCCTGAAGGGGGGGGGGGGGATTTCTTATAGTTAACGATCCTTTCACCAAGGAGGAACAACGATTTCTCAATTGACTTTGGGGGAGTCGCCAAAGTTAAAAGCACATCTTTCCCACCAGATTTTCCATAGGACCTCCCCTCTGATGGCGTTCAATAGAGTTGCGGAGCAGCCGATCACTTCTCCCAGCAGAGCTTGCTTCCAGCTGAGAAGTTTTTGAAGACTAATTATCTTTCCAACCGTCTACCAGAGCTTGTTGGAATTGGGAGAGGTAAAGAAGATGTGAGAAACATCTTCGCTAGATCGGTAGCAACGTTTGCACCAGGGAGGTATCCCACAAAATTTGCTAGCCTTAAGGTTGGTCCAGATTCCACGATGAAGAGTTTGCCATAAGAGGACAGACTTTTTGATTTCGATGAGGGGGTGCCAGATAGCCATGAACTTCATGTCCCACCGAAGTCACATCCATGACAGGCACCACATCTTGTTGAGGTTAACCTAATAATCAATCGTTTCTTTGATGTTCGGGATTTTTGATAGGCTATTCCCATTGTGCCATTTGAGACCAAGCGAGCTCAATGTGTCGTGCCCCATGAGAAGGCATACTTTATAGTGGTCCTAGGCGAGACATCTGCTTTGCAAAGTGTTCCATTCTTCATACGAAATGTTGATGCTAGGGTCAATATCCTCAAAGGTGATCCATCGGTTGGTGTCTTGTTTCCAGAAATGTTTTCATTTTTTGAAGCCTTTATTCCATAGCTTCTTGGCGTTTTGAATGTTTGAAGATTCCACGCTCTAGACGCTTTGGATCGGAAACCAGATAGAGTCATTTTGTCTGATATCGACCACCCACTTCCAGTATTCACTTATTCTTGTGTAGCTTTTGGCTTTATTCCAACTCTTCCATAGGGAGGAAACAAGATTCGAGCCTTTCGGCAAGACGCGGATCGAGGAAAACAACAAGGTCAAGGTGTCAAGATTCTTCCAATTTGGGAATCCCATGAGAGCCAACTCATTCTTGTTTCTGAAGATCAACTTGGCCCACAAGGCCTCCCTGTTGCACCAAGCCTTAATCATCCATTTTGCCGCAAGTTTGTTAGCCATGCACCCAATGTGCAGAATGCCAAGACCCCCACTATCTCTTTGGCTGGTGCAGATGGACCACTTGATTTTAGGCACCCCCTCCTATTGTGGTCTCCTGTCCAAAGAAAGTTTTTGCATATACTATCTAATTTGGACAGATCTTGCTCTTTCGATCTCCAACAAGAAAGGAAGTAAATGGTTGATGAAATGAGGAATGTGTTGATAACCATAGCACGACCAACGAGTTTGATTTGCATACCTCTCCAATAGTTTACCTTGTTTTCGAGTTTGGCCAGCACCTAGTTCCATCGCTACTCCATAGAGACACCAAACCCCTAGGGAATCCCAAGAAGCCAAAAAATTTGTCCCTGCGGAATGATTTGACAGCCATGATCAATGAGAAGGTGGGGCTGGAACCCGACAATAGCTCTGAAGGTGGTCTAAGAGTGGTTGATTATGGATCCAGAGGCTTTGCAAAAGGTGTCCAGACACCTCCAAAACCTCTCCAGGCTGGCACTATCATTGTGGACAAACGTGTTCATATCATCGACAAAAAGTCTCATGGTGATCTGGCCGTGGCCATGAGGTAAACGGACGCCTTTGATATTACTAGCTTCCACCTGATGCTCCACCAGCCTGCTAAGCCCTTCTGTGGCAATGGCAAAGAGAAGGGGAGCCAATGGGCACCCTTGTCTGATTGATCTTCTAAGTTTGATCACCTTCCAAAGTTTGTCGTTAACGTTAATTTGGGTCGATGCATTTCCCAGAAGGGTCGCGATCTTCTTGGTGAATTTTTTACTACATCCAAGATCTTTAAGCGACTGTAGAATATAGTCCCATTCCAGCCTATCGTAGGCTTTATCAAAGTTGATCTTGAGAAATACCACATCCTGTTTTGACTCATTTGCAAAGTCAAGACCTTCCTAGATATCTATAATGGTTTCCAAAATTGATCTGCCTTTTATGAAACCTTTTTGGTCCTCGCTCAACCACGCTCTCAAATGGCTAGAGATTCTATTGGCTATGACTTTGGCAATGATCTTATATCCCATTTGGAGCATCGTAATAGGACGCCAGTTCTCTATTCTGTTCTTTTCCCCTTTTTTGTGTGTTAACTTGATAATGCCATTGTTGAGACAAGTCGGAAGCACGCCAAACTTGAGCGCCTCTTGCCAAACGAGACGAAGAGGGGTGGCGACCACCAACTTGAAGGATTTAAAGAGCTCATTAGTGAGCCCGTCAAGGCCCGGGCTTTTACCACAAGGGAGGGCATCAATGACTTCCATGATTTCTGCTTCTGAGATTGGGGCGTCAAGCAAGGAACGAAGGTTGAGTGGTATCCTGTCAAGGGAAACCCTAGATATGGCTGCCATGCAATCCCGTCTATGGTGGGAGAGGGGGTTCGAGGTCCCCAGGAGTCTTGTGAAGTGCCCGTCAATGATCCCAAAATTATCTTCTTCCATATTGCATACATTGCCATTTGATTCTAGCAATAGGGGGATCAATTCTCTGTTTTGTTTCCTTTTAAGGATGCGGCACATCTCTTTGGTGGGTTTGTCGGCTTTGCCAGCCCACCACTCCTTGAAGAAAATTTGCAAATCTTTCCTTTGTACTTCTTCCTCGTATCTCAGAAACACTCTGATTTTTCATAGACCTTTCTAAGATTGAGATTTTCCTTTGTTCACTTCGTCCTCGAGTCTCCAGAGTCTAAGATATAGAGCTTCTCTACGAGCCCTCCGCACAGTCTCGAGCAGCTTCCTGGATCTAATCATGATCTGTCGTGACTTATCGACCACACATCTCTAGCACTTGGCTGGGGATGAGCCGGAGGCGAACACCTCCTTCCACACATCAGCAATTTCTTGATGGACAGAGGGGAGAGAGAAGGAGGTCTCACTGGCGTGGAACCGAGGAGCCTTATGGATTTTGGTGAAAGGTTGGAAAGTGATAACGATCGGGTAGTGATCAGAGATGGTGAGGTCAGTGCATTGCGAGAGGGAAGGGTGGCCCTACTGATGAGTAAATCTCTGAGAAATGTAGCATCTATTGAGTGTGGCTTTCCTCAAGTCCTTGCCTGCTTGGAGATTTGACCAAGAAAAGCCATTCAAATCTTTGAATTCGACCAAATCCAAGTGCAGTTTGGTTTTGTCCCACGTTTCTTTCTCCCGACTATCGATGACCCTGCCCTTGCCCTTCCATCTGTCCATAGGGTCCTCCACCATGTTGAAGTCCCCACAAATAAGCACGTTGTGGGCGAGCGAGTCCAAGGAGGCCCAAGTGTTGAGTCTCTCCAACTCCCATTAGGGGCATACATAGAAACTAAAGTAAAACAAAAGGGAGCACCAAAAGAAACAGCAATCTATTGATGGCACTCATCTTCAATGGAGTTCTCAAGCTTTTCAAACTAGAATCAATTAATACCGATTACCGTCCCATCAGACCCCCGTTGGTGCGACGTTCAAATCCAAACATGGGTCGAGGAGACATGTCTCTACCGTTTCTGGAGGTCTGCTCCATCAATTTTAATCTCTTGAATACATATAAATTATGGGTTTAGGCTAATGTCACGAAGCCATTGACCAATGATGGTCGCTCTTGAGGGGTCGTTAGCCCTCTGGCGTTTAACGAGATGATGATCATTGTCGTAGTGAACCCTCTTTGCGGGAGGGAGCCTTATCCTTTCTCTTCTTGGATTCATCTTTCTTTTTCGTTGGGACGGGATCCCGACTTAGCAATAAGTTCTTGTGGGGGCTTTTCCAAGGCAGATCCATAGGTTGTTTTCCTTTGCGGGATGCCTCCTGTTTGGAAGAATTGGAAACCGTTTCCGGAATAGTCGATCAGATGATGGAACTTCCACTATCCATGTTATCTTCGTTACTAGTAGTGAATCCATCTTCTTTGCTTGTAGTGTAACCCTCCTGGAAGGTTTCTTTATTGTCAAGGATCTCTAGGGTTTTGTCATTGGTGTGCACCTCAAGTTGGTTCCTACCCGGGTAGTCAAGCTCATTGATCTCCTTTCCTAGATTGCAAAACAAGTTGCTGGAGAGGGTAACTGACATGTTGTTTCGCTCAGAAGTCGCCCTAGGGCTTCTTTTCCTTCTTCTTCTAACTTCTATGAGCCTGTCTGCATCAGCTTCTGGATTAAGGGGGCCCTTAACTTCCTCTTCCATTGCTGGGTGATTCAAAGTCCCTTTGTTGACTTGAGCATTTCTAGGGGCTTATTGATTTTGCTTGCTTTTTTGTCTCAATGGGAAATCTTTAATCATGTGACCTTGTTGGCCACAACGAAAGCACGCGTTGGCAAGGTTTTTGTAATTGATTTCTTGCTCCCATACATCCCCTTCGCCCAAGTCCACTTTGATCTTCAATGGAAGTGGCGTGCTGAGGTCAGCCTTGGCACAGATTTGAGGGTGCCACCGAGCATTGAACGAGTGTCTTGCACCTTCATAGATGAGACCACCAATGTCCTCGCGTGAAGCCAACGACTTTCTGATCGGAGAAACAATGTCCCACACAAAGTCGTACAAGAAGTATGGTAGGTTAGGGAGCTCAACCCAGAGAGGGTATCGGAGAGATTTCGATTTTTCAGGAGTAAAATCAGGGGACCATCTGAATAGGCATAGGGTCGCCCGCCCGAGTTGCCAGGTTCCGACACTTAGGGCTCGAAACGCCATATCTTCATTCTCAAAGACTAGCAACAAGTGACTAGCTGGTAAGAACTGACACTTACAAACAATTAGCCCATGGGGGAACCACTCGTTGCGAAGCCACTGTCGCATGGTTTCGAGCGGGGGCCTAGGGCCAAACATTTGACCGACGAGACAAACTTTCTTGAGCTCCTCCTGAGTTGACAGAATTGCAGATCTACTGAGGGAGACCACGGGGGGCTCCGGTCACTTTGGTCAATTGCCTTCTCTTAGACAGCCGTGACGATTGATAAACCCCCACAATGGACACGCGCACTCTTCAGCTCTGAGTCAGTCAGACTCGATCAGTCAATCATGACGAGGGACCTGCCTTCAGTCAGTTGTGACGATGGACAAGCCCACACGATAGACACCGGCGAGTCGTGACTCTAGACGATGGACAAACCCTCAGTCAGTCATGACGATGGACATGATGGACACATGCTCGCTTTCCTCAGAGGAGAACACCATGGCACCATTGCAATCTTTTTGCCTAAAAATGAGCTATCAAAATTGATGCAGTATGCCCTCCCTCCCTTAGTGTCTTTTGTGCGATCTCTCTCTTTGACTAAGAGACTTCTTCATGAACTTACTTTGTTCTTTCACAAGTGCTTTAATACCTTGGATATGTATTTCTTTAACCAAGAAACTCCAATGTTATTTTATTGATTAATGAGAGAAATTAAATGAGTTTAGGCCTACCTTCATAGACATATATGATAAAACTTGAGTAATCAAGTCTTCCCATTCTATGCTTATAAATAAAAACTACTTGTGTGCATTTCCAGAAATTTGATCTTACTGAAAGTAGAGTGAGACTCTCTACATCTAGGTTCCTTCCAAACTGAAGTGATTTGGTCATTTCACTAAATACCATAAATTTTTTGTGCCATGAAGTGGATTTTTCATGGCTTTTCATTGATGTTGATTGTAGAAACATAGGAGAATATTTCCATGTCCATAATGTGAGGGTTAATTTTAAGCCAATGGGCCTAAGTAAAGACCACTACTCTAGGTGGAGTTTTCTTTTCTTTTTTTTTTAAGCATAAGGTGATGCCAACGGCTTTGGTGGAAACAATACAACTACAATGCCCTCCATTCACAAGAATAACAAATATGAGAAATTAATCCATGAAATAGACTTGTGAAAAAGTATAAAGTATGTATTTCCATCCTGCCATATACTCTTATTTCTCTTTTTCTTTTTCTTGCCTAGTTTCCTTCTTCTTTTCCTCTTTCTTTTTGGTATGCTTCAAGTGAAAAAAAGGGTGAATAAAATGAAGGACATTACAACATTCACGAAAAAAAAAGTTAAGAAAGGGTGAAATTTTTCCTTATGATTATGCTCCTTGAGTAAGGTTCATTTCTCTTTCCACATCCATGTAGTGTTGTTCATGACCTAAGAAGGATGGCTAGACTCCTCTTCTTGCAAATGATGTTGACGACTTTGCCAAAATGATCTAATTTTCTTAATGTCATGTATTCATTATTGAAGTATAAGACTTTTGATGTTTCTTTTTGAGAAACCTATTGATTTCTAAAAATGTAGCTTTATTACTCATAGCATGTAGATCCTTGTGATGAAAAAAGTTCTCTTTTTCTGATGGATGATGAATGTGGATATTAGGAATCCATTTTTTCAATTAGGTGATGCTTGATCTTATAAGATTTTATTAGGACCCAAATAGAAATAGAAGTGTGTTTTTGTTGGTAATGACTGTGACTCATGAAGCTCGCTGGTTTGACTTGAAACCATGACAAATCAACTTCACTCGAAAGAAGAGTTGTTGCATAGCATTGTTGTACTTGATCTTTCTTGATTGTTACTTTATCATGTCATTTTGTGGGAGCTTGGTGAGGTTGATCGATATGTTGCCTTGACTTTATGATGACGCAACATAAGGATCTTTTGATCATTGACATATTAAGATGACTTTGAGGATGAGAAGAGAGTGGTTGAGGACTTTTGAGGAACACATAGATGTTAGCAATCATGAAACTTGTTGTTTAATGTGGTCTTTCAAGATGAGCAAGGATTATAGGAGTTGTTGCATTTTGAGTCTCGAAATTAACTTTATGATGATGCCGCATAAGGATCATTTGATGATTGGCAAATTAAGATGACTTTGAGGATGACAAGAGAATGGTTGAAGAATTTTGAGGAACACCTAGATGTAAGAAAGAATGAAAGTTGTTGTTTAATGTGGAAGAAATAACCATCTTGTCCTCAGGAATGCTAAAGATCTCTCTTCCTTGCGCTATTGCAAGCATGACATCCCGTGTCAAGCTTAATGTCATTGAATACTCATAGAAACAACCTTGTCCTCCAATGAAATCCTCTAACAAGTCCTCATCATTACACACTTTAAAACTTTTTTTTTAATAAAAGGAAGTTCGGCCTTAGCCTAATCTCCCCAACTTTAATTAAAATAAAGAAGAAAAATTACAAGTGAATGGGACTAGTGCCCATGGGACCCCCCAAATCCCACAATGCAAGGGAGGAGTATGGCAAACTAGAGAGCATTACAAATGAGGTGGATAAATCTAGCATCACCCTCATGTGGGACCCATTTGGCTTTCAACTTGTTTTCGAGGAGATAAATACAGTGATGTCTAAACGGTGGAGATCTCTTATCTCGAGAGATTCTGTTCCCTAGAAGAAACAAGGATTTCTCGATCGACCATTCCTTAGGAGTTTGGCCAAAATTGACAGCACATCGCTCCCTCCAAATCTTCCAAAGAGTCTCACCCCTGATGGCATTCCACAGCCTCGATGAGCAGCCAACTATCTCACCCAACATCACCTGTTGCCAATTGATTTGGTTCGTGAGTCTCAATACCCGTGTCACGTGACGCTAGGTAACACGGGACTTGGGGCAATCGAAGAACAAGTGAGCTAAATCTTCGATGCATCGATGGCAACGCTTGCACCATGGCGGCACACCACAGATTTTGTTAGCCCTTGCATTGGACCAAATACCTTTATGCAAGATCTACCACATGAGAACGGACTTTTTGATCTCAATTAGGGGGTGCCAAATAGACATGAATTTTAGTTCGCATCGAAGTTTGGTCCAAGAAAGGCACCATCTCTTGTTAAGAGTGTGATGAACATCTAAGTTCTCTTTGAAGTTGGGGATTTTGGATAGTTTATTTCCATTGCTCCATTTGAGGCCCTCCAGGCAAGGAAGATCCTGACCGCAGAGAAGGCGGGTAGTTGAGCGGTCCCATGCTAAACACCTTCCTTGAAGAAGAGTCCATTCCTCTAGGGTAACTCTAAGTCTCAGCTCCAAGTCTTCGAACCTAATCCACTGACTGGTCTCTTGTTTCCAAAGTTGTTTCCACTGTTTGAACCCCTTGTTCCATAGCCGCTTTGCAGTTTGGAGGTTCCAAGACTCCACCCCCCTAATGCCGCCGATCGGGAACCAGATAGAGTCATTTTGTCTTATCCCAGCCGCCCACTTCCACTCATCACTGATTCTGATGAATTGTTTGGCCTTGTTCCAACTCTTCCATAAAGAACACACAAGGCTAGAGCCTTTAGGGGACACCGGATGGGGGGAGAACAAAAGTGTGAGAATCCCTATGTCCTTCCAACCAGGATGGCCAACTAGGGTAAGGTCTTCCATGTTTCTGAAGATCAATTTAGCCCAAGAGGACTCACTATTGCTCCAAGCCTTGATAAGCCACTTTGCCGCCAGCTTGTAAGCCAATCCAACGATATCCAGAATTCCCAAGCCCCCTGAGTCTTTTGGGCCAATGCAAGTTTCCCATTTGATTTTGGGAATCCCCCTCCTGTTGGGGTCCCCAGTCCAAAGGAAGTTTCTGCAGATTCTTTCCACTTTGGCCAAGTCTTTCTCCTTAGGTCTCCAACATGAGATAAAATAAATAGTTGTAGACAGCATAAATGTGTTAACAACCATAGCATGCCCTGCCAAGTTGACTTGCATACCTTTCCAATGACTTAGTTTGCTATCCAGCTTGGATAGCACCCAGTTCCATCATTGGTCCATTGAGATGTCGAATCCCATCGGGATGCCAAGGAGACGGAAGACTTGACCACTAGGGATACCTTGACACCCCTGATCTAACAACAATTGGGGTGTAGGTCCGTTGATTGCTCTAAAAGCAGTTTTAGCATGGTTGATTTTCAAACCGGCAAAAAGTCTCGCAATCATTTGGTCGTGATTTAGAGGTAGGGACAGACCCTTGAGATTGCCAGCATCCATGTGATGCTTTAATAGGCGACTGAGTCCATTCGAGGCGATAGGGCAGCCTTGCCTAATTGATCTTTTTAAACGAATGGGCTCAGAGAGCTTACCGTTGATATTTATTCTAGTTGAAGCGTTTCCAAGAAGAGTGGAAACCATCTTCGTGAACTTTTGGCTGCATCCAAGGTCTTTCAATGATTGAAGAATAAAGTCCCACTCCAATCTGTCATATGCTTTGTCGAAGTCGATCTTGATGAATACCAAATCTTGTGCAGACTCCTCAGCAAACGCAAGGCCTTCCCAAATATCGACAATTGCTTCAAGTATAGATCTACCTTTGATAAAACCTTTCTTGTCCTCACAAAGCCATGAATTTAAATGACAGAAGATTCTGTTGGCGATAACTTTTGCAATTATCTTGTATCATGTTTGGAGCATGGTAATCGGTCGCCAATTTTCAATTTTGTTCTTATCTCCCCTTTTGTGGATTAACTTGATGACGCCATTATTAAGACACTCAGGGAGGGCACCGAAGGAGAGAGCCTCTTGCCACACCAAACGTAGTGGGGTGGCCACCTCATGTTTGAAGGACTTGAAAAACTCATTGGTGAGACCATCAGGACCCGGACTTTTCCCATTGGGTAGAGCATCAATAACCTCGATAATTTCATTCTCGAAAATGTTAGCGTCCAGCAGAGAAATAATGTTCTGTGGGATTCTAGATTGAGCAACCCTTGAGATGGTTGCCATGGAGTCACGCCTGTGTGGAGACAGAGGAGCCGAGACCCCGAGAAGATGGGTAAAGTGTTCGACGATGAAGGAGCACACTAGACATGCCAATGTGAAGGAGCATAGAGACTTATTTAAAACTTATTTGCACACTAGACATGCCAATGTGAAGGACCATAGAGACTTCATTTAAGCGCTCGAATTGATGACTACCCACCCCTGTCATGTAGGATTTTATAGTCTCTCTCTCATGCCTCGGGAAACAAAGGTTTCGAGCTATTGCACCTCTAGATATTCGCGATCATCTCAAATGGGGAGTCGAACTTTTGTGAGGGAGATAGTCTCACTCTCAGTGGAGAAAGTCACGACATGTTGGGTTGGAAGAAAGTCACGGTTGAGTCCCGAGAAAGTTGTGAGCTGCCTCCCACTCCATGTCTTGTGAGAGAGAAATTCGCCGTTTTGTCATGCGGGCAGGCTGAAGG
>CM035419.1:143989953-144052453 GCA_020310875.1 Ceratopteris richardii
AGCAATGGTCTCCATGGAGCTTCAAATATTTATGAACTTCTAGCCAAAAGTGTAGGCTTGAAATTTGCACCAACAGCTCCCCCTAAAGCCAAACATTTTGGCTTCGTCTTCTTCTTCAATCTTCTTGAATGTCCTGCAATCCAACCATAAACCTGTAAAGTTTTGTACCATCTAATGCTTTAGTCAATAAGTTTGCACATTGCATATTTGTAGACACATAATCCAACTGAATTTCTTTGCTCAATAGCTTCTCTCTCACATAATGATAGTGGACCTCTATATGCTTGGTTCTAGCATGATAAATAGGATTTGCTGCAAGATGTAGTGAGCTTGTATTATCCCCAAAAATCATTGCAGATGTAATATGCAAACCCATATCATTGTATAGTAGTCTGATCCATATGGCCTCTTGAGTAGTAGTGGCCAATCCTCTATACTCTGCCTCTGTAGAAGATAAAGCAATAGTAGGTTGCTTCTTTGAAGACCATGATATAGGTTTGTGCATAAGTTGACTTAGAACACTTACTCCATAAGCAATATCAATCCTTGTGAATGTAGCATAGTTGCTTCCCACTATGCTTTGGTAATCTGCAATATTCTCAAGCACATCTCCTTCATGAGCACTTAATTTTAGGTTTACCTCCATTGGAGTACTTGCAACTTTGGCATCTTGCAAATGAAACTTCTTTAACATATCCTCTATATACTTCCTCTGAGTAATATAAAGTCCAGAGTTAGTATAGACTAACTCAAGTCCAAGAAAGTATTTTAGTGATTCAAGATCACTAATTTTGAACTCCTGCATCATTTGATTCTTAATCTTCTTGATGCCATTGGCATCATTACCTATGAGTATGATATCATCAACATATACACATAGGTATATTACCTCTGAATTTCTCCTCTTAAGAAATAGAGAAGTATCTACTTTACTCATGATGAATCCTTGATCCTGAAGATATGTAGTCAACCTATGGTTCCATGCCCTAGGTGCCTGCTTCAATCCATAAAGAGCTTTGTTCAATTTACATACATATGTTGCCTTGCTTGGGTCCTCATAGCCAGGAAGTTGAGACATGTACACCTCCTCTAATATCCAACCATTTAGAAATGCATTTTTTACTTCCAATTGATACATGTTCCAATTATTTGATGCAGCCACACTTAGCAATACCTTGATAGTTGGCAATTTGGCCATAGATGAGAAGGTTTCTTCATAATCAACTCCTTGGGTTTGTGCAAAACCCTTAGCCACAAGTCTAGCTTTGTACCTGCTTATTGATCCATCAGAATTTCTTTTGATCTTATAGATCCATCTAGAACCAATTACCTTCATAGACTCCTTCTTTGGTGCTAGTTCCCAAGTATCATTCTCCTTGAGTGCTTCAATTTCCTCATCCATAGATTCCTTCCATTCTGTCTTGGTTTTTGCCTCTTCATATGATGATGGTTCTTCAAATGACAAGTCTTTTACAAGATAAATAGAGTGCTCAATAACTAAGGAAGTGTCATACCCATATCTTATTGGCTTCTTGCTCTTCCCTTTGTGATCTTCTGATTGCTTGGTTGGATGATTCAGGTATATCCTCCAACTTCTTCATCTTGACATTGCCTTTGGACTTCCATGCATTGAACTCTTCTAGGTTGATGATGTCTTCATCATCTGAGTTGATGTCTCCATTCTGAGTAAGCTCCTCCTTAGTGAGGCTTGGAAACTCCTCTTCCAAGTCATAAGTTAACTTTACTTTCTTGCATTCACTTTCAAACCAAGAGTCATTCTCATCAAAGACAACATCTCTACTGACCATGAATCCTTTTTTTGAAGGATTGTAGAACCTCTATCCTTTCTGATTCAAGTCATACCCTATGAAGATGCACTTCTCTACCTTAGGGTCTAGCTTACCTCTTATCTGAGAAGGGATATGCACATAAGCAACACATCCAAAGATCCTGCAATGATCAAGTGAAGGTCTTCTACCATGCCATGCTTCATATGGGGTCATCCCATCAAGAGATTTGGATGGCAACCTGTTTACAATGTAAGCGGCAGTAAATACACTCTCTGCCCACAAGTAATTAGGTATTTTTTTCTCATTTAACATTGACCTAGCTATTTCAACAATTAATATATTTCTCCTCTCTGCCACCCCATTTTGCTCAGGGGTATACCTTGTAATTTCTCTCTTGATTCCTCTGTCCTGCAAGAATGCATCAAACTCATTTGAGAAGTACTCACCTCCTCCATCTGACCTTAATCTCTTTAGGTCTCTCCTTGTTTGGTTTTCAATAAGTGCAAGATACCTTTTAAAGCAACTGAATACTTCATCTTTGTGTTTCATAAAGTACAATACAGTCCACCCATTGTAGTCATCAATGAAATAATACCTTGATCCAAAAATTGAGGGATCCTTACCTGGTCCCCATACATCTGTATGGACAAGCTCTAGGTAGTCCTCATGCATGTAGCCTTTCCTTGAGAAGGGTAACCTGTGAAATTTTCCAAATTGACAAGCACCACATTTATAAATCATGTATTGCTTGGATACATTAGGTACCCCAAGCACACATTGGTCTCTACATATTTGCTTTAAGGTTCATTCACCAACATGCCCTAATCTCTTATGCCAGATTTCAAGTTCTGAGAGAGTTTGATCTTTGTAATTATAAAGTGCAATATTCCTTGTATCTTCAAGTTCAAAAGTGAATAATCTACCTGTTTTTTCTCCTTTGGAAATTCTCTTGAATCCATGTTGGGGATCCTCCACAAATGCTCCATATTGGTTGAACCTGACCTGCAAACCCTTTTCCACAATCTATCCAACACTCATCAAATCCTTGATAATTGTAGGTACATATAGAACCATACTCAACAGATTCTTGTTTCCATCAAAGGTCTTAACATTCCCTACTTTAATCACTGAGTGCTTGGTGTCATCACATGTACGTGATGTTTACCCTTTGGTTCCTCAAGGTTAGAGAGAAGAGCTACATTGCCTGCCACATGGTTTGAGCATCCTGAGTCAATGTAGAAGAGATGGTCATCATTTATACCTGGTTTTGAAGTCATGTTCATAATCAGAAGAGAATCTTCTTGCTCCTCTCTGTAGTTGTTGTAATCCTTCCTTGATTTGTAGCCTCCTTGGTAGTTGCTATTGTAGTTGTTGTTGTAGTTGTTATTGTATCCTTGATGGTGGTTGAATCTTCCTCATGATTGTGTATATCCACCTCTTTGATATCCTCTACCTCTCTGATTCTTGAAGTTCTTGTAACACTCATCTGTAGTATGATTTGACAATCCACAAACATTACATGGTGAGGAGTTATAAGGTCTCCCCTTACCTTGCTTACCTCCTCTGCTCCTTCCTCTTGAGGTTCTACCTCTCCCTGCATAGTTGACTTGGGAGGTAGTTCCTTCATCTTCAACCTTCTTTTTTTTTCCTTTCTCTTTGGATTTACTTTTATCACTGTATAGGGCAGAAGAGCTATTACCTCTTGATGAATCTCCATTCTTGTTGACTTGGCTTCATGGGTAAATAGTTGCCCCATGAGAGTGGTAAGGTCTGGAATCTGCATGTCCATGTACAAGTCCATGGCAGTTGTGAAGCTCTCCCATTTGTCATCAGCTTTAATACCATTTATCACTTGTCTAACAATCTGCTCCTCTTCAATTTCTTCTCCTATGCTTGCCAATTGATATGCTACATCTTTGACTTTGGTCACATATTCTGAATTGCCTTGCTTGGGTTGCTTTCTTTGGGTGGTAAACTCAATCCATAGTTGGTTCTCCCTAGCCCTTCTATTGGAAGAAAAATATGAAGACAATGTTTCCCAAGTCTCTTGGGATGTCTTAAAGTTTCTAATGTGTGGAAGAAGAAAATCAGAGATTGAGTTAAGTAAGTAAGACATTGCTAATGCATCCTTTGCACATCATGTGTTGAGTCTTTCATGCTCCACTCTTATAGGTTGTCCTTTACTTTTAAAGATGGGCATCTCCTCATCTCCTGAGATGTATCCATAGAGGCTCCTTCCTTGCAAGTATGTCTTCATCCTCAAGGACCATGCTTGATAGTTGTTCCTGTCCAATTTATCAATGAAAGAAGGAAAAACATCTCCCATTTCACCTTATCTTTGCTCTGATACCACTTTTGGGAAAGATGGATGACACTCCAAGAAATGAGTAGGTACAAATCTTGCTTTTTACCAGCCCCTTCTTGCTTTAGAGTTGAGTAGTAGACCCTTTTAGCTTTCCAATGACACAAAATAAGTGCCTATGTACTTTGGAAATTATGTGAGAAATGATTTAACCAAAATAGACTATTTCCAAGTTGAAGGATTAATGAAAACCTTCTATTTTTGTTCACACACATGCTGCTTGTTATGCTCAGTGCTTCTAGTACAATAGGAATTAGAAAAATTCCTCTTAGAGGTATCAAATTAGCTTAATGAGCTAATGATTCCAAGTGGAATCGCCACTATACACAGAGCAATCAATTTAGCAATTGAATCATTACCCCCAATTTTTTAGGACCTCTATAGAGTTTGCAGTGCGTGATTCGATGCGCTTTTCTCCAAATTGACTAAGTAGATTTCCTTCAAAATTTGTGAGCATGTAGAAAACTTGGAGCTGATTCCAACAAGCTATAGATCATTGAAAATGGTGAAGGAATGACTGAGATATGAGCAATACAAGTTGACTATTATGAATGACTATGACAGAGAGATCATAGATGAGCAATGTAAATCTATTGTATGAATGAACAATGTTGTACAAGATCATAGGCTTGGCAATCATAGCCTAATGATGATGAGAAGTGTATAGACCTCACTCTCTTACAATGTGACAATGGAGAACTCGAGAATGGAGTAGTCACCCGTGACTTTTTACAAGTTACTTTCATAAGTGCTACATTCAAATTTTGAATTTGAATTCTACTTTTAGCTCTCTCTAAAGTAGTCCTCCAATCTAGGAGATATTCTCTCAAATTTGAGTCATGACTTCTCAACTAATAAACTCCACGAGTTTAGTGGTGGTTACAATGATTCTTCCAAGTTTAAAAAAATGACTTTTACAAATGGCAAAGATAAACGATCTTCCTAGCAATGGTTTCCATGGAGCTTCAAATATTTATGAACTTCTAGCCAAATGTGTAGGCTTGAACGTTGAACCAACACATACACATATAGATACTTGCACATATACACATACACATATACATATAGATACTTGCGCATATACATACACACATATGGACACACACACATACACTCACATGCATACACATGCATATGCATACATAAATAGACACATGTATACACACACATGCACATACATACATACATATGCATATACACACATGCACATACATACATATGCATACACACACATGTGCATACATACTCACATGCATTCATACACACACATGCATATGTATACATACATACACACATGGATATGTATATATACATAAATACAAGCACATACGCACAATAAATTGACTTGAGCCTAAAACAAGAGAACTCAAGAAACCTTATCTACCTTCATAGTCATGTACAAGTAACTAAAGTCAGGTAGAAGTAAGTAAAGTCATGTAGAAATAAAAAATACAGCTATATATAAAATTTTAGGCATACCCTCAAGCTTCAAGTTCTAACTTAAAACAACATTTTTTCATCTCTGTGGGAGGATTCACCTATATATATTAAATGAAGGAGAACCTATTGTCTGATACCCATTCAAATGATTCAAGTTAATGACTGATAATGATCCTATTTTAATGGGAAATTTCTACCTTCATACTCAGCTCAAAATCAATCAACCTTCAAAATAGCCTATAAAAATATAAAGAAAAAAAATTCAATATTATGTGCTTGAGAAAATATTAAAGTAGATCATAAAAAGTAAAATCTTTTATTACCTGTTTACATCTCTTTTGTCATAAGTATCGAAAGTTCGAGTGCATAAGTTGATTTCTATCAAAACTTGGTTATAAAAAGTCCTTCTTGATGCTATTATCTCAATAGGTCGACTTCTTTCCTCCCAACAAGTCCCTCTTGATGCGATTGTCTTGATGTCAATATCTCAGCTAATAGAAGGTTTGTGTCGTATTAATACAATACACTTCCTAAAGAAGGTCTATGGATCTGTGAAGCTATATTGTATTGATACAACAGGAACCTTCTGTTAGCTGATATACATTGTCCAAGGTGCCATTGATCTTCACTTATTAATACCTCCCACCACCTACTTATCTCAAAATCAATCAACCTTCAAAATAACCTATAAAAATATAAAAAAATAAAAATTCATTATTATATGGTTGAAAAATACTAACTATGTCATAAAAATTAAAATCTTTTTTTACCTGTTTGCATTCTTTTTTTTCGTAAGTATCCAAGGATCAAGTGCATAAGTCGATTTCTATCAGAATTTCACCATCCCTCTTGATGCTATTGTCTCAGCAGTCGATTTCTTTCCTCCCAACAAATCCCTTTTGATGCTATTGTCTTGATGCCAAGGCCCAACCTCTTAGCTAAGAGAAGGTTCTTGTTGTATCAATACAATACAAATTCCTAAAAAAGATATATTGAATCGATACAACAACAACCTTCTCTTAGCTGATATGCAACCATGGATGCCTTTGATCTTCATTTATTAATACCTTCTCAACCCTTGAATTATAAAAAAACATAAAATCTTTTCCAGCAATTGCAATTGTTTTTAATTTACAATCATACACACACATATACATGCACATACACAATCATATTAGATTTTCACTTGTAATCATATAAGATACACACACATACACATAACACATGCACATACTATTATGAAGTAAGAATCAATATTGACTCAAATAATCACAATATATTTTTATTCACAATCATACACACACATACATATACTATTGTGAAGTAAGAATAAACGTTGAATCAAACAATCACAATAGATTTCATTCACAATTATACACTCAAACACACATACATATACTATTGTGAAGTAAGAATCAATATTGATTCAAACAATTATAATACATGTCTACTCACATTCATACACAAACATACATTTACTATTGTGTAGTAAGGATCAATGTTGAGTCAAAGAATCTCAATAGTTTTTAATTTGTAAACAAAAATATTTTTCTTTATGATTTTAGTACGAAAGTACTTAATATTTATAACAAGATTTTATACCTTGTTATTTCTACAACACTCTAAGTTCGTAAAAAACAAAGTAACTCTTATGAAAAATGATTCTAGTTGTATTGTTTTATAAAAAAACATTGGACTAAATTTGTTTTGATCAAAAACATATGCGATCGAAAAAATTTCCACCTATAAAATTATCGATCAAAAACTTTTCGATCGAAAGTGCATTCGATAAAAAATTGTGGAATTACCATGCAAAAAGTATTCGCTCATGTCCAAATAAGTTGAGGTGGCATCGAATAATTTGGTGGAATAATGGGGGCTTCCCATAAAATTCCATACTTATTCACGAATAAAAAAATTGTCAAATAATGAATAATGCAACCTAGTTAATTTTTACACACATACATACACACACACATATATATATAAGTGTATATATATATATATATATATATATATATATATATATATATATATAATAAAAGTTGCAATCTTTGTAATGCAACAAGAATCACTCAATTTGACCATATACACTAAGAGAACCACTCTTTTTATTGAGAGGCATTCAACACATGCGCCTAGCTTTTCTAAAGATACACACCACTATTTTGCTCCCTACTTTGAACTAATGTTTTTGTACATTTAAGCATGTGGGTGCCTTGCACATGTTAGTTTTAGTATATAACAAGATCCACAAGCCTAAAAAAACTTTTGAGCTTGTATTTATGTATCAATATGCTCTATTTTGTGCACAAATGTGCTTCCTTTTCAAGCATTCTTATGATAATGCACATCCTTTTGTGTCTTTAGAACCTTTATAAAGAAGACGAAACTTCATATGTGCACAAAGGAAAGATAAGAACTTGTATTTGAGCATTAAAACCATCTTTGGGTATGAGAAAATGCACATAAAATCCTTCTTTTCCATGCATAGATCCATGCACGTTATTAAGGTGCTTTGACTTCTATTCATGTTTGCATATTAACTTTCATTATCTATGGATGTTAATCAAAGACCCTAGGCTTCAACTATATCCCTATACAAAGGATATGGAAAATCAATATGAAATTCAAGCATAAACTAAAAAATACTTAGATCAATATGAAGCTTCATCTTTCCTTTGATATTTGAGAAGATCCATTCATCTTCATTCTCTTCTTTTTGCTTCATGCATTGCTCATTCAACAAGAAGATCCATTTTTTTGGTATGATAAAAGGGCTCACCAAAAAGATATTCTTCTTTATGGAACTTATGATGATTTATAGGAAGATTTTAACATGTATCTAAAGGATCCAAGTGAGACTATGTTCCTTATTACAACAAGATCTTACTAATAGTGGTTTTGATGAAGTGTTCATCAAAATGATGCATTAGAATTTGTGGGCATGGTAGAATCCCTATGATTTTTTACCACCCATTATGATCCGCTGTGTATTTGATAACAAACACCCATAAGGTCCACCACTCACATCCCCATGCTGCCCAATCTCTCAAGATGCTCATTACTCTATGCACACACCTCACAAACAATTTTGCCCATAGATGCCTCCTCTTTTTCCACTATCACTTCACCACTTGTGTTGACAAGAGCACTATCACAAGAATTCCAATCCATTTTTGAATCTTCTCCTCAAACTGCCTCACCATTAACCATGAATACATCTTCACCGATTCCTACTCAACATCTCCCATCATTTCATCACCTCTAATTACAAGCTTCATTCAATATTTCCCCCTCACGGAGCCAAGACCCTCTTATATGACCACCATAATGATTCCATTATTTTTATGTATCATGAATTTCGGGAGCCTATATAATACTTTCACCGCATTCCCTAATCTTGCACTTCTAACATCAACATTTGGCACCACACTCACACAACCACTACATGCACCAATACCACTTTTCACTATTTCCACCACACACCCACTAGTCACTAAACCAATGGATATCTCACCACCTGCAATGGTCCCCTCAACCCCCTTACCCACTACTCCACCTCCCCTATCCTCCATTCCCCCTCCATCATCACCACTCACAAGCATAGAAACTTCTCGTATCCCCTTCCTAGTCCCCCTACATTTCAAATTCAAAATCATACATTAGTTTGCACAAATCTTTCTTTTTCTAACACTAGAATAGATAATGTGCTTGAACATATGTTCTCGTGCATGAATCAAATTTGAGAGGAATATGCCTCACTAGGCGAATTGAAGGAGAATCTTCAAGCACATGCAACATCAGTACAAACACAAGCAAACCTACTAATGGTCGATAATGCCTCCCCCAATGCCCAATGCATGAGATTACAAGAGCCACACAAGACTTACTACAAAAAATTGGAGGTTTAGATTTGCAAAAACATTCAAGACGTAGAGAATTATCTATGCACCTAGATGGAAAGAAACACCAAACTAAGTAGAAATATGGGTCTACTATGCAATCACCTCGCTACAACATGCAAGGAAAATAAAGGATCTCAACAAAAGAACATTGAAATTCTAGAGGCAACAATGGATATGAAAATCACTGCTCTAATCTCTCCATCCACATTTCACGTTGTACCACTAGAATCTATTAAAATGATACTTGAAGATTACACTATGCTACTAGAAAAACATTGTTGGAGTTAGACGTATGCAGAAGCACGTGAACAACACAAGGAAGAAGAAGAAGCTTGGAGCACAACACACAATACTGGATTTATTACCACTAGAATGTACAAAGATAAGTAGCCCATTAGGGCAATAGGCGTATATAGAAGCCGGGGGGAAAAACCTCTTAAAGAGGGAAAGAAGTGCCCAAGCAGTCCTAGAGTGTTCACACACATCACTACCTAAATATATCAACAAATCCCCCCTGGGAATGATGCGGTGAACAAGTAGTTGGCACTCGTGTAAAAGGAAGTGCCAAGCTCCACAAAAGGAAATAAGCCCAAAGCTTTGCGGAAAGCTTCAAACTTCTCCCTAGGCAGAGCCTTCGTGAAAAGGTCTGCAATGTTCTCTTGTGTGGGCACATATGCCAAGCTGATCTCCCCAGCAGAGAACCTCTCCCTTACATAATGATAATGCACCTCAATGTGCTTAGTGCGAGCATGGAACACAGGGTTCGTCCCAACTGACAATGCACTCTGACTGTCAGTGAAGATGGTGGTGGTAGAAGACTAACCAACACCCAAATCAGCCATAAGGCATCTGAGCCACACACACTCAACAATCACTGTGAAAGTTGCCCTATACTCAGCCTCACAACGGGAAGTGGCCATAGTAGGCTGCTTCTTACTCAACCAAGATATGCATGAGCTACAAAGCATCAAGCAAAAACCACTAGTGGACACACCAGTGTTAGAGCAACCAACCCAATTAGAGTCAAAAAAGCATGAAAATCTGGTGGTAGTGATCCCCCCCTTGGGATAAAACAAACCAAGTAACCGAGTACCACTCAAGTAGTCAAAGATGTGCTTAACCGCCTGCCAATGCTTGACTCATGGGCAATGCATAAACCTGATCATCTATGAGATAGCAAACTAAATATCCAGTTGAGTAATGCATAAGTAAATCAAGCATCCAACAGCCTGCTAATAAAGAACAGCATCAAATGCATCTCCAGCATCATGAAGACTCAATCATAAACATGTTTTCATAGGAGTGGCAATAGGCTTACAATCTTCAAGGCGAAAATGTTGCAATAATGTGTCAATATATTTCGTTTGACACAAAGCCATTCCACCATCAACTTGCATAGACTGAATGCCCAAATAGTGATGCAAATGCCCCAAATCAAACATCTCCAATGATCAGAAGCACATCATTAGCACACTTAACATATAAGGTGCTCTCAGTTGGATTGTTCTCAAAACCATGTGCAATCTGATAGGCATGTATCTTCTCATACCAAGCACGTGGTGCTTGCTTTAAACCATATAATGCCTTCTTTAACCTGCACACCTGGTTTTCATGCCCTTTCTGCACAAAGCCAGGGGGCTGAAAAACATACACTTGTTCATGCAAGTCACCATTCAGAAATGCAGTTTTAATGTCCAACTGATCTACATTCCAACCATGATGGGCTGCAAGTGCACAGATGCTCCGAAGAGTAGTCCTACGGCATGCAGGTGCAAAGATCTCATCAAAATCAATGCCTCTTTCCTGTGCATAACCCTTTGCAACAAGCCTAGCCTTATACATGTCCACTATTCCATCAGGCTTACACTTTAGCTTGTAAACACATTTAGTGCCAATGGCCTTCTTGCCAAGAGGCAAGTCACATAAAGACCAAGTACCGTTCTTCATTATAGCATCATATTCAGATTGCATAGCAGCCATCCAATTTTCTGAATCTTGTGCTTTGTCAAATGAAACAGGCTCATTCTCATCACAGAGACTAGATGTAGCCATAGCATAGCAATTTGATGCAAAAGAGGCACTATGAGAGCTTGATCGAGTACAATATGTAGAGGTGCATCTAATTTGCTATCACGCAAAGTCTGCACCAGCCATTTTGGCATAGTTTTTGCCTCGTCAATATCAACTCTCTCATCAACAAGTGCATCATGTAAATCTGCATGAGAAATGGGATGATCTGCATCATCACATGAAACTTGCAAAGGCTAAGAAGTTGCCTCATTAGGACCAACGCTAGATTTTCCACCTGTAAAAAGAGGTAGCAAAGTATCATACATGTCTTTGGAGCTAACAGATGTCTCCTTTGGACATGAATGCAATGGCTGAATAGCATCTTCCACAAAAAAAACATCATGGCTAACCAAAATGCATTTAGTCCGTGGATGATATAGACGATAGCCTTTACTTTCAGAACTGTACCCAACAAAAATACATTTTACTGCTTTATCATCCAATTTTTTGTGATGTTATTCAGGCACTAATGTATATGCCAAACAACAAAAACACCCAGATGAGCAACAGATGGCTTGCGATCATGCCAAGCCTCACATGGAGTGATAGACTGCAACGGTTTAGTGGGACACCTGTTAAGTACATATGATGCACACATGACAGCCTCAAGCTAGAAACTATGTGGTAAAGCTTGACTATTGACCATACACCTCCCCATCTCCATGAGTGACTTGTTCTTTGGTTAAGCAACTCCATTCTATTGAGGTATATACGGCACTTTATCCCACGTTCAACCAGAAATGCATTAAAATCAGAAGACATGTATTCCCTCCCTCGATCAGAATGGAAGGTGCCCATTTTACATGGTGACAGATTTTCAGCCAAAACCAAAACCTCTTTGAAGCACATTAACACTTGTGTTTGTATAGGACCACAGACATCACTATGTACAAGCTAGAGTTTCTGAGTAGCCCAAATTGAACCATCTTTTGGAAAGGAGGAACGCTGCATTTTGCCCAAAATACAACCTTCAAAAACATGTTTTCTGGGTCTCTCAAGTTTGGGCAAAGAGGACACCATTTCAGATTTCTGTAGGCGTAGCAAACCAACAAAATTCAAATGAACAAAGCATGCATGCCAAAGCTTTGCATCTGACATAGCCTGAGAATCATGTACTGCACATGCCGAATCATTTACAAATCTTTCATAGTCTATGAGCTTATACAACCCATGACATAAAATGCCAAAAGCAATAATCACGTCGCCATTTGACACATCATGAACTCTACATCTATCATCAACAAATTTCACAACCAAGCCAATCTTATGCTAATGCAAAAACTGATAACAGATTTTTCTTGATCCCTGGCACAAACAAAGCATCTGACAAAGTGAAAGAACTACCATCAGCAGTAGTCAAAATGATCTTACCAACTCTTATAATACGATAAGAGGAGTTGTTGGCACATGTAATAGTATTCCCTATAGGGGCAAGCTCAAGTGAAGAGAAGAAAATGTGCTGCGAGGTAATATGTTTGGTCGCCCCATTGTCAAAGTACCAAACATCTGAGTCTACTGCAAACATGCACTACTCATGCGAAGATGGGTCAAAATTGCAAACAGTAGTAAACGCCCATTCTTTTTCTTGCACAAGATTAGCAAACTTTGTTTTTTGTGTAGAGGCCTCTACAACAACCATTCCAACCTCTTTCTTCTTTGCCTCTTTAGCAGCCTCTTTTGGAGAGTTCTTTATGATATGATCATTTCCTTTACAGTACTTGTAAAACAATTTCTTCTTTTCTTATTTCCTTTCATCTTTTTCTTCCCTCTTTGATTGTGCAGAATTAGTAGATTTTTGCTTACTAGTTGAAGAGCTCCATTTTCCTTTGCCCTTCTGACTAGCCAGGAAAGCTTGATCTGCAACATGCATAATAGACCTGTTCTTCCTGGACTAATCTTCGTGCAACAAAACAGAGACTAACTCCTCAAATGACAAGGCATTTGTATTGCCTTTCATCATCAACCGGAGTGTAGAAGCAAAACTCTGATATGAATCAGGAAGACCATTCAGAACTGTAGAGACAAGTGAGCTATCTGGTATAACCTCATCTGCAGAAAGCAACTGTTCCTTTAAGCCTTTGATCTTTGTCAAAAAATTGTCCATAGAATCACCTTCATTCATGTGCTCACTCTCCAACTATTTTCGGCAATAAGCAACACAAGCCTCATTCCTAGCTTGATAGAATGTGGTAAGTGTATCCAAAGCATCCTTAGCTATTCTGCAAGAGCAAACGTGAGGAATAATGCCACGTTTGATAGACAAATCTATCAGTGCATGTGCCTAGGCATCTCTGCCATCCCAACAAATTTGCTCTGCAGTAGGTGCAGCAAAAACCAAAGCATGAATAGGAATATGTAGAATATCATCATCTTCAACACCTTCTGCATCAGCTTCGATACCTGCAATTGTAACAGTTGCAAGTGTGATAGGACATTTTTCAACACCCTATACAATGTTCCACAGTCCTTTTGCAACCAATAAAGGTAAAGAAAAAGATGAAGAAGAACTGACTACTCAAGCAAATTATGCAAGAGGAAGAGGTAATGCCAGAAGTAAAAGCAGAGGTAATACAAAAGGAAGAGGTAATCAGAATAACAACAAGAAGACTTGTTGGATCTCTGGATTAAGCAATCATTTGGCTCATGATTGCTGGCATAATTTTCAAGGACCAAGTCAAAATCAAAACAACAATAGCAGAGGCAGAAGCGGAAGATATCAAAGAGGTAGACAAAGCCAAAGAGGCGGATATGGTAGAGGTGGAGCAAGAAGTTAGGGCAAGAATTAGTCTCACAACACTACCTACTACAACTATGCAAATGATACACAGAATGACAATCATACAACATTGATGATGAATTCAATAAGCATGTCAGAGAATGAAGATCTCAAGGTATTCTATATTGATTCTGGTTGTTCAAATCATTTGTCAAGAAATATAGAATTGTTATCAGAACTAGAAGGAGGAATTTCAAATCATACAGTACAAACAGGTGATAATACAAAACATAATGTAAGGTCAATTGGAAAAGTAAAGTGGAAGAATGGAGCTGACCTGCTAACAAATGTTTTGTATGTTCCAACAATCCAAAGAATCTGATCAGCGTGGGACAGATAGTAGAAAAAGGTTTTCAAGTCAGGTTTACAAATGAACGAGTATTTGTAGAAAATGGATACAATCAAATTGTCCATGGTAAAAAGAAAGGTATACTTTTTACTCTTAAAGTACAAGGGAATGTTGGTCAAGCTTTAATCACACATGGTGATGAAGTGTTTACAGAATTGGATCTCTGGCATAAGAGGTTAGGACACTTTAATGAAAAGGGAATCAAAATGATGGTGGAAAAACAATATGTAAAGGGATTACCAAATATGAAGAATCAACATATGATTTACAAATGTGAAGACTGTCAGATGGAAAAAGCACACAGGCTACCATTTTAGAAGAAGGGTTACAAACACGATGGTTTGCTAGAACTCATACATACATATGTATGGGGACCAACAAAAGAAGGATCTATCAGTGGCTCAAGGTATTATGTTCTTTTTATTGATGATGCAACAAGATGGATAACTCTTTATGTTTTGAAAGAGAAGTCAGAAGTATTTGGAGCTTTCCGGCATTTTCATGCATATGTTGAAAGACTTACAGGACAAAAACTCAAAAGACTAAGGTCTGATGGAGGAGGAGAATATTTTTCTCAAGAGTTCAATGATTACTTGTGGAATGCGGGTATCAAAAGAGAAATAACTTGCAGGTATACACCGCAACAAAATGGAGTAGCAGAAAGGAGAAACCGAACTCTGGTTGAGTTTGCCCAGGCAATATTAAAGGAGAAGAATTGTCCAAACTATCTTTGGGCTGAGGCTGTAAATACAGCCACATATCTTGTAAACAGATTACCATGTACAGCTTTAAATGGAATGGCCCCTTATGAAGCTTGGTGGGGTAAGAAACCAACACTTGATCATTGTAAAGTGTTTGGATCAGTTGCTTATGCTTATGTACCATCACAACTGAGACATAAGCTTGAACCAAAAGCTAAAAAATATGTGTTCATCGGATATGATGAAAAGCAGATGGGTTATAGGTTATGGATTCCTTTAACCAAACAGTTTATTGTCTCCAGAGATGTGACATTTGATGAAGGAAAGAGTTGGTATGCAGATAAAGAGTATAATGATGAAACATATCATGAAGAGATAAGAAGAATTGAAAAAGGTAAATCACATATGCAGGTAAATGGAGATGAAGATTATATGCAGGCAAGTACATCTAGGGTCGGATCAACTATGAATAATGAAGATGGACCAAGATTTGATGAAGAAGTGTATACAGATACACATGAAGAATATGAACCAAGAAGGTCAAACAGAGTAAGGAAACAACCAACAAGGTATTCCTATGATACTTCTTATTTGACTCACAAAAACTATGCATACTTAGTAAAGGAAGGTGAAGAACCTCATAATTACAATGAAGCAAAAGGTAAGAAAAAATGCGAAGAAGCAATGAAGGAAGAGTTCAATGCACTGGAAGAGAACAAGACTTGGGAGCTTGTTCCAAAACCAAATGGTAAGAAATTGATTGGAAATAAATGGGTTTACAAAGTTAAAAAGCTTGCAGATGGAAGAATAGCCAGGTACAAAGCTAGATTGGTAGTCAAAGGTTATGCCTAGATGCATGGCATAGATTATGATGAGACATGCAGTCTGGTGGCAAAGATGTCAACCATAAGGACAGTGATTGCTATAGCAGCATCAAAAGGATGGAAGCTAAGTGAGTTGGATATAAAGAATGCATTTCTAAATGGATATATATCAGATGAAGTCTACATGGAACAACCTGAAGGGTTTGTAAGTTCCAGTTACCCAAATCTTGTTTGCAGATTAAGAAGAGCACTCTATGGATTGAAGCAAGCTCCAAGATCTTGGAATTATAGACTTGTGAAGTATCTCAATGACCTCGGATACCAAAGTTCAATGGCAGATGCAAGTCTACTCATTAAGAGAATAGAAGAAGGTATGATCTACATTTGTATTTATGTAGATGACATTATAATCACAGGTACCTCAGATGAAGGAATCAAGGAGGTAAAGAGATTGCTTGAAAAAGAATTCAAGATCACTGATCTAGGAAAGTTATCATACTTTCTTGGAATGGAAGTTACATATACAGATCATGGTGTATATGTTTCACAAGAAAGGTATCTTCTAAACTTGCTGAAGAAGTTTAACATGGAGAATTGCAGAGAAGCTTCAACACCACTTGAGGTCAATCATAAACTCGGCAAATATGATGGTGCAGAGTTTAAAGATATGAGAAATTATCAATCTTTAGTGGGAATTTTGATTTATGCTACACTAACAAGACCAGATCTTAGTTATGCAGTAGGAGTTCTCTCACAGTTTATGCATTGTCCGAAGGATCAACATTGGGTTGCAGGACAAAGAGTTCTTAGATATATCAAAAGAACTATAAAAGAAGGATTATATTATCCTTTTACATCATATATAAAGCTGAGAGCATACAGTGACTCAGACTGGGCAGGAAGTCAAGATGACAGAAGGTCAACACATGGGTATATGATATACCTAGGAGATAAGCTTGTCAGCTGGTGTTCAAAGAAGCAGCATATAGTGGCTTTATCGTCAACAGAAGTAGAATATAAAGGACTTGTGGAAGCAGCTAAAGAAGTAATATGGATGCAGATCTTGTTCAAAAGCTTGGGTATTGATCAAGGTATACCTATCATACATGGAGATAATATGAGCTCGTTGTATCTTGCAGCAAATCCAGTATTTCATGCAAGAACAAAGCACATAGAGATTCAATATCATTTCCTAAGGGAAAAGGTAATGGAGAAGGAGATTGAAATAGTATTCACTCCTAAAAAAGATCAGATTGCAGATAGTCTCACAAAGAGCTTGGCCGGAGTAAAGACAAGCAGATTCAAAGAAATGGCAGGAATAAAAGAAAAGAAGAATATATGAAAGATCAGAAGATGCTAATTAGTGATTGAGGGGGAGCTATTGAAGATTCACTCACTAATTAGACATAAAGACATGAAATATGTATGAAGGATAAAGAAAGACAAAGAAAAACAAAAACAAAGCATTCAAAAAAATCAAAGCCTTAGTGAAGGGACAAATTCACGCCTATAGTATACAACGTAGAAACTTCCAAAATTACGAGTTTTTGAATCTCGGATCAACATGTATATAAAAGATTTGAGAGAGTGTTTAGAAAAAAGAAGAGGCTGAGTGAGCCTAAGATAGCTGGAGAGAAAGGCTTAGAAAGTGTGCGTATGTAGAGATGAATAATAGAACCTGAACAGTTGGGTATTCATATGAGAGAGATGGTAAGGAGAAACTACTCAGCATAGTAGAGTTTTTCATGGCTATGAGCAAAGAGAGGCCAATCCATTTTTGTACACATCTTCTCTAATAGAAAACACATTTTTATGTGGAAGATCTGAGCGCATTCTTCTTGTGTGAAGAAATCTAAGTGATTTCATGTTACTGTGAAAGTTAGTTAACAGTTACAGTTTCTCAGTATACATTTTACGGTACTTCTGCAAGTTAGATCTCGCAGTATAGTGTAAAGTTTTTCATGAGAGATAGCTCATCTTGAAGCCAGTAGTCTCAACTACAAACTGATCAAAAGAGTTTTTTGAAACGGGATATGTATGCACAGTACTGTGTCTGACAGCAAAGACATCCAAAACTGGTGAAGTTTTTCTCAAACTTCAGATAGAGTTCATCTACTGAATAAAGCATAGGTATTACTTTCTTACTTCATCTACAGTCATTTGAAGTAACTACAAACAGAATTGCAGTTGGTTCCGGTAATATTCCGGTAACATTTCAGTAACATTTTGGTGAGATTCCGGTGACAGTCCGATAGAGTGCTGGTGAGATTCCGGTGAGTTCAAAACATAGTTTTGGTATAGTTAAGTGGCTGAAAGATTATCTAACAGTGATCAAGCACAGAATTGTAAAGTTTTGAAGTAAACCAGATTAGTATTGAAGCTTGAAGAAAAGGCGAAGTTTCCTGTAAAGTGAATTTTTGAATTTCACTAAACACAGTTATAAAGTTTTTAGTTTCAGAAAGGTTGCTAAGCTATTGATGATTATAGAGGTGTTCTAATATCACTCTAGCTTAGTTCTCGTTGTGACATGGCAAAGTTCCGCAGCTTAGTTTGTCAAGCTTCTTGTCTTGTCGATGTCAGCATAGCCCATTAGGGCAATAGGCGTATATATGAGCCGGGGGAAAAAAACCTCCCAAAGAGGGAAAAAAGTGCCCCAGTGGTCCTAGAGTGTTCATACACATCACTACCTAAATATATCAACAAACATGACAAAGTGACTTACAAAAGTGTTGCATGGAAAGTATCGCAAGTATCGATAGCCACGACACTTCCCTCACTAGCCAACGCTACAATGAGCACCACACCTGAGACCATGAGGGAGTTAGAAGAAGGTTGTAGATATGTCTAGCTAGATACAAGAATATGAAGTAACTCTGAAGTTAGCACAAGAAAGACTTTCCTTCCCTCTAGAGCAACCCAAAGAAAAATAGATGACAAATAAACTTGGACCCCATGTATGAGGAGGAGTATGACCCACAATAAGTAATCATCCATTGTGTTATAAAAGAAGGAAAAGATGTCTTTGAGAGCAAAGGGCTACATGGATCAAAAAATTTGAAGGAATTGGAAAGACACATTCTGCTAGAGTCAAAGTTCAACAAGGTTATTTGGCACTACTTGAGGAGATCATTCTAAAATCATACTACTGCTAATAGCTAGCCCAAAGGAGAGCAATTTTTACATAGGAATTATAATACTATCCATACTTTGTCTTATTGGGAGAATACAATGTAGATGTAGAGCGATTAGTAGGAAAATTACCAATATTTACAATGTAATTCGAGCATGAAGACTTACCCATGGCCACCAAGAGAGGTACTATCTTTAAACCAAATTGGCATGCCCAACTACTAAAGGATTATCCAAAGATGGTGTAATACTAGAGTAGGGCTCCTTTACAATTGATATATAATCCCTACTACGACTATTTTTGGCTCGATTGAATTAAAAATCCTTTACAATCAAGGTAAAGAATGACTCTAATTGTAGTAACTCGCTAAACTATCCATACATGGCACCACCACAAGTGCCATCAAAAGCTAGATACATGATTCCATTGATAAGACATTTGCTCCCATGCCTCTCAAAGATGTCAGACATTGTTGTTGGCATGAATCCAAAAACTTTCAACATGATGTTGACAATCTTTAAAGTTTTCAAGAAATTTAAAGCTCAACACATCAATGCACTAGGATTTGAAAGGGGACATATAGTTCGTGTATATGACATGAGTGCCACGACATCCATCAAGATATGCTACACATGGCACTATCTCATTAAATATCTCACAACTTGCTATAAACAAACTTTCTAAGATATCTTCGCTATACGCTTTTGAAAATATTACTCTGACATCTTCAATTCAAAGCCAACCAACGCATTGCATGTGTTCTTGTGCAAAACCATGCAATACTCCAAGAAATACCAAATCCAAGAACTTGAGGAAGACCTAGCCTATGGCTTACATGTTGTCGAGCACACTTTTTTTATTGAGTGGCAAACACTTGAGGAAGACCTAGCATGTGGCTATACATGTTCTCCAAAATTATATTAACCACTCCCAACCACAAAGCTTTGTCAGGGATGAAAAAAACGGGGGGGGGGTGGTGGAACTTAGCAAGAAGGAAAAACCAAAGGAGCAACAAGTGGAGGACATGCCTCAAGTAGTCATAGGAGAAGCGGAAATAACTTAGGAAAGCCCCAAAGTTCAACCTTGAAATAAGCAAACATCTTTCTATAAAATAGTGATTCTTATCACTAACCCATCGTACAAAAATCCCAAATTTGTATATATTTTGTCCATTTTGTGCAAGTGGAGGAATCCTCAAACTTAAAGAACTTGGGTGGAAGGTAGAAGGTACGTTTTGAATCTCACCATTTTTGGAGTTTGTTTGAGCCTTCATATTATCTTGAGAAAGTTTTAAATTATGACGTACACTAGGTTTGAAACCAACTATACCTTACTTAAAAACTATAAAACGAGCTAGAGAGCTCATTCTTGGGGTTACTTTGTGTGACTTAGTGAAGGATTAGAAGATTCAAGAGATTTAATTTGTAATCATTATCAAAGAAATTAAAATATTCTATTGTTCCACTCTATCTTCTCTATTTTGTGTGTATGTGTGTGTGTGCATCTTCTGTGCTTTTCACCTTCGCATCTATGCACATCACTTGCTCACAATCTTTATATCATCCTCATGTCTCCATAGATTGACAATTATGAGGTGGATCTCCATCAATCTTGATACTCATCATTGTTCTATGAGAGACATAGAACATTACCCACAAGTCTCAATGTCGCTTCTTGAGATACATGGATTTGCTTTTGAAATTTTTTTATGAAGGCCTAATATTTCCTCGCTAACAATTTTTAACTTAAAATCCGTTGGGATCTTGAGATATAACTTCTGTTGAAGCTACCCTTACACATGTGTATGTCGTTACTTCCTCTTGTCTATCTTAAGTTCCATGAAACATGTAAATTCCTATTTCTTATACCTTTATTCTTTCCTTGGCCTTAGATATCATATCACTAGATATCTTGTCTTTGTTCTTCTTAACTACCTTATGATGAGTGGATATGTTGAGATAATTCTCAATCCATATATCGTATCGATAGATTCAAATACTCCATTTTGAAATAACGTATGCCAATGTGCATGCTACACTTTTCATTCTCAATGACACATATAAGTGTTCCGATGCCATTATCTTGGATTAAATGTGAAGAAAAGTGTAGTCCCCTTTTCTTGTACTTTTCTTTTAATTAATTCAAGTTCGAGAGAGTAAGCTAAGGCCGAACTTCCTTTATTTAAAAAAAATGGCAAATATAATGCATGTTCATGTGCACATGCACCCACCCATGTCCATGCTCTCTGATTCACTTAGTCCCTCTCTCAAATAATGATACACCTTTCTAGTGTTTAAAGGCAACATATTATCCTCCTCACAAAGAATACAAGTAAGCTCGCCCAAAAGCTAATAAAATATTTTTTAAGCTTTCTCTGAACATTGCTAGTAAATTTTAGAGCATTCTAGAATCAAGAATGTGTTAGCACTTCAATGGCAACCGATTGCTTACTAAATGATCATCAGCAAAGCTACCAACTGCATCTTTGTAACTTTCAAGTCATTGTTGTCGAATACTATTTGTTTGTCCAAAAGAATTACTTTTTTTCATCTCCAATAATATTTATATTTTTTGAAATTTTTCATGAAATGATTGGAAAAATAAAAAAATGTCAAAAAAATCCCTCTCAAGCAAAGAACAACATGCATCCAAAGTTGCTCGGATACTAGGTAGTCATGGGCTACAAACAATGTTGGAAGGGCCACTTTGGAAGTCCACAAAATGAATTCGAGAGGTAGTTTGCTCAAATTTTCATTATGGATTTCTTTTACCTTGTGGCCAGATTTTTGCTAGAGACTACATATCGAATGTTATAGTTTTTGAGTCCAAAATCTCCTATTCTATCTTTGGCTTAGTATGTTTTTCATTTAATGGCAAGTAAAGTGGATCTTGAAGACCCACGTTTCCTCATGGAGCTATTTGATTCCACATAGAAAATAAGGTAATTGTTATAAATGGAGTTATAAATCCAAATACGGAATAGATGGTACCTTAGAAATTACACACATAGACTGTTTGTAGAAGGGTTTCCTAGATGAAAGGTTTGATTTACTAGAGATGTTTGCACCTAGGGTTCCCCTAGATGGAAGGTTTGATGTTCTAGAGATGTTTGCAATTACGTATTCTTTTATCTAACTCGCCAAGGAATTTATCAATTAACCATTCTTTCTAATGGTTATTGAATTTGATTGCACATCTTTCTTCCCATGTCTTCCAAACCGCTTCCCCCTTGATTGCATTCCATAAAAGAGAAGAGTGGCCTATTGCTTCTCTTAGTAAAGCTTGCTTCTAGTTGATATGACTTTGTAAACTCAAAATCATTGCAAGAGATTTCCAGATTGAATGCCTCTTAGGGCACGAAAAAAAGAGGTGACCAATATCCTCCCTACCCCGGAAGTAGTGCTTACACCACTAAGGGACCCCACTGATTGTATTAACTTTGACATGAGTCTAGATTTGTGGAGAATCTTCCACATAAGAACTGACTTTTTATTGAGGATGCCACAAGTCCACGAACTTAAATTGTCATCTGAAAAACAAACAAAATTTGACTCATCAACTTAGGCGAATACTTTTAAAAAATATATATTTTTTTGTCAAATACATCTATGACCTTGATCTTATTTTGATTCTTTCCGTCGTTTTTATTTTCCATGTTGATGAGGACCATGTTGGCCTTATTCGATCAATTTCAGGAGGAAAAATTTTCCATTGTAAAGTACTAGAAACATTTGATACTTCTTTGTATTTGATATCTTGGACATGTTTGAGTTGTGTAGTTCGGGCTATGACATCAATTGACCATATTTTGTGGTCTCAAATGGCACAATGGGAATAGCCTACTCAAAATCCCGAACATCAAAGAAACGACTGACCTCCAGATCAGCCTCAACAAGAAGTGGTGCCTGTCCTGGACGCAGCTTCGGTGGGACATGAAATTCATGGGTATCTGGCACCCACTTATAGAGATTAAGAAGTCGGTCCTCTTATGGCAAATTCTTCATCGAGGAATTTGGACTAACCATAAGGCAAGCAAAATTTGTGGGATCCCTCCGTGGTGCAAACGCTGCCACCGTGCAATCGAAGATGTCCCACACATCTTCCTTACTTGCCCCAACTCCTACAGAATCTGGCAGATGGTTGGACTGAAAATCAGAGTTCAGAAACAGCTTAGCTGGAAACAAGTCCTTTTGGGTGAAGCGATTGGATGCTCTGCGGCTCTCTGGAACGCGATCAGAGGGGAAGTCCTGTGGAAAATTTGGCGGGAGCGGTGTGCTCTCAACTTCGGCGACCCCCCCAGGGAGTGGTCGATTGAAAAATCTCTATTCCTCCTTGGCAAAAGGATTGTCAACAGTAAGAAATCCCCCCCCTTCAGGCACCATCAAGTCCTCCTTTTGATCAACAACAAGCTCAAACCCAAGTGGGTCCCGCATGAGGGCGACGAGAGGGTGATCAACCTTCTTTGTATTGCAACCTAGGAATCAAACAAGCTTCCCCTGCTTTGTGGGATTTGGGGGGTCCCGTGGGCACTAGTCCCCTTCTATTGTACCTTTGTTTCTTAATTTAATTCAAGTCCGGGAGAGTAGGCTATTGCCGAACTTCCTTTATATTAAAAAAAAAACTGTATCATCCTAATGTTTTAACTCCATTCAAGGTTGTTATTGATTCTAGAGCATTTATTTTGTTGTAGAAGTATGTGATCTCCATGCATGAAGTCTAGTTTGATAGACTTCTATTGGCATCAAATCATTATCTGCACACTACTATTGCTATACCGATTTGTAACATTGTTGAAGAAGGCCACTTATGAGTCCAACACTAAGTATCAGCCTATGACACGGCTGCATATATTATCAAGGTGATGGTACTACAGAGATTTATAGACATGAAGGTGCACAAAGGAATGGAAGAGAGGAGGTGAGGTCCAAAAATTAGAGGTCGTACAGTTCATAGCTAGATGGAGGATAAAATTTTAAACATATGTTGTCACGGACATATTTCTGTAGAAAGGAATAGGACAAAAGTGAGGAATGCAGAGGAAGGCCGAAGAACAGATACAGCAAAAATTTGATTATTTATTATAGACAGCAAGTACAATGAAGATGATGACACTATCAGTTATGTGCTCTGAAACAGGAGCTTCTACATGTTTTTCTCTTCATCATAAGATTCACTTATAGATTATAGCTACAGCTTTTGCTTGTCTTCCAAGAAGGACACAGATCTTGCGTTAGAAAATAGTAAAATTTGATGAGTGAGAGCCAACTCATACTACTCCTTTGCACATGTCCCAAAGGCTTTGCAACCCTGCACATGATGATCATAAAATAAGTGATGATCTTGAATGGAATTTCCAAGATGTTCATCATAAAAGAAGTGAAGAAAGCACAAGCTTTTCTGAAGATTGACTTAACTAGAGCTTATGATAAATAAGAGGGTGATTGCTTGCGCCTTTGCAAGTTCAAGACCAAATATTCCAAGTAGGTGTTAAGACGACAGCAATGGATTCAAGCACGTCTTAAAAAATGAAGGATGCTCCACTGATTGAGGATGAATGCTTGTAATCTTTAAATTTCCAGCGGCACTCAATGCCATTTCCGCAATGGGATTCAATAACTTGTTGAAAAATGAAGCATATCAGGTGAACTTTTTTTTTGGCAAAAGGAAGTTCTGCAATATCCTAGTCTCCCAAACTTTAATTGATAGAAAGAACAATTATAGAAGTGAACGGGCCTAGAATCTATGGGACCCCCCAAATCCCACAAACCTAACGTTGCTTAAAATTTGCTATAAGACATTACAAAGAAGATTGATAATCCTTTCATCCCCTTCATGGGGATCCCACTTGCTTTTAGTCTTCTTGCTCTCAAGGAAAAACAGACAATGATGCCTAAAAGGCAGGGGCTTCTAAATATCTTAAATATCCAGCAGCATTCAATGCCATTCCTACAAAACGTGAACCGTGGTCTAGATAGTATGGACAAGAAACATGTGTTGTCTTCAAACTTGTGATAGAGTGGAGCTATGGCATGGCTATATACGTACACACGGATACTGTATACATACATATACATTCACACACACACACGGGTATCTCTGATTTGGAACTTGAAATCCAAGACTTCAAGGAAAAGTTGGATGTCCAAATAATGAACATGGGAAGGGTAGACTTGGTATTAGTGAAAGAGTGGCTCTAGAGTTTAGGACCTTCGTTGTCATGAAGTTATCACCCCATAATTTTAAATTCCAATGTGATGGGGTAATGTATAAATTCAAGGGAGAGCATGATGTTCCAAGTACCCACTTGATTTCTAGTTTAAAGATATACAAGCTTGTAAATAATGAAGCAAGGACACAAGCTTTTCTAAGTCCTCAAGACCAATGTAAATACTTTTTATAATAAAGAACAAGTTTTTGATGTCTCATTTTATATTCCTCATGAAGAAGTTTTTATGTTTAAGTATCTTTGAAAGAGTTTAAAGATGTGTGGAACTAGCCCATGGTTTTCCACCCTCTCATGGAAACATTCATCATAGTATAGATCTATTTTTGGGATACAAACCAACATCTCAAAGCCCCTTCTTACTTATATTTGTCGTGATGGTGGAAGTCAAAAGATAGATCAAGCAATACCTAGGCAAAGGTTTTATGTAGCTAAGTCAATCATGTGTTGTTGCATACATCCTTCTTGTACAAAGAAAAGATGGATCAATGAGGCTATGCATAGATTATAGGGTCCTAAGCAATCTAACCATAAAGAATAAGGTCTTGATGCCACTAGTTGAAGATCTCTTTGATAGCTTAAGGGGAGCTAAATTCTTTTTAAAGATTGACCTACATTAGGGATATCATCAAATAAGGATTAAAGAAAGTGATATCTACAACGCAACCTTTGGAACAAAGTATGGTCACTATGAGTTTTTAATGATGTCATTCAGGTTGACAAATGCACCCAAAGTATTTATTACTTTAATAATCAATTGTGAAAATTATACTTGATGAAATTCAATGTCCTACTTGATGAAATTCTATTCTTTAGTAATAAATTATGAAAGTCTTACTTGATGAAACTGTTGTCTTTAGTAAAAATTGAAACTCATTTGGAAGAAAGTCGTTGAATTCTAGGGGAAAGTAAACTTTATGGTAAAGATTCCAAATATGAATTATTTACCTAAGAAGTAAAGCATTTACCTAAGAGTCAAAGAATGTTCCAGAATTACACAGTTCCCTCACATTGGAAGGATATTATCAAAAGTTCCTTTCAGGCTATGCTAAATTAGCAGTACCCTTGATGGATCAAAAAAAGGGTAAGCAAAAAAAAATTAAATGGAAAGAAGAACAATCAAAAGTTTCCAAGAGCTGAAACTTGCTTAAGTTTCAACCTCGGTTCTGCAAATTCTGGATCCAAATAGGTCTTGCGCTCTTTTCATTCATTAAAGCGAACAGTTCGTTGTCCAAGGCCCCAAAACAAGAGTAGGTACAGCACACAAGATTCTGACACGTTAAAGTGAGAATGATTTCATGGCAAACCTGAGAAAGAAAATTTTGGAAAAATTGATGGGTCCCCTTGATCTTGCGGGCCATATAACTATGCGCAAAATATTATGTATTTCAATGCAAAAATGCATTAAGAATCCCTTAGAAAGTGTGCGTGTGAAATAGTTGTAGCAAACATTGTGCAACCCAGGTGGGCTCCTTGATGGATGAGTCTGTTGTACTATAATGATAGGCGCCCCCACATAATTAACCCTTAGCCAAATGTGCACCAGTATATGAAGCAGAACGTGAACACTATGAAGCAGAACGTGAACACCTGAGTCAATGAGTCATGGGCTATGGGAGGCACATATGCATACCAATCCGATACTCCATCCAAACAAACTGGAAGAAATGGAAGTTATAAAATGGCAAGACAATCCGGAGATTATGACTTACTACACCCAGAATGTTGTACGATGCTAGATATAATTGCACCGAAAGGAGGAACATTAACACACCATCGGGCTTGCAGTACTGCAACCATCTAGGTGTTGGATACCATACAGGATCACCCTCGTGGCTAAATCTAGTCCGTGTTCGCTATCAATGGATGGGCTTTGACTTTCGTCTACTCTAGGCAAGTGCGACTACTCACGATGCACCCTTCCGTGTCAATAGTCCATAATCTCATCGGAACAACACCATGGTCCAATCCACCATAGTAGCACCGGACTGAGAAGATAACCGAACTCGGAAGGCACCAAAAACACACCGAAAAAAAACAGCGGGGAGACACCAGAGAATCCTTAGGTAAGCACCGGAATCACACCGTGATATTTCGATATTATCACCGGAGCAAAGCACCGGAATCACACCATGATAATTCGGTATTATCATCGGAGCAAAGCAATGATCATAAAAATCATCAGGTTAACATTAGAAAGTCAACCAAAACGGAATCACCGAACTCAACAAAAACACTAGAATCAACAGCAGGCAGTACGGCTCAGTCCATGGCAGTACGACGCAGTCTAATGATTGCCATTATAACCAACAGCACACCAAAAAGGGAGCCGAGTTTAGATAATAGTGTCTATGAATTGTTTAGGTAAGTGGATTTGAAATAAACTTTCATTGTTGTATAAAAATAAATTTATTTACTAATATCATTCTAATTGCTTATTTTAGGCTTCTTAAAGATGAGTTTCTGCCAAATGGCAATGACATGCCTCCAACACATGGAGATGCAAAAAAACTTTTACAATCCATTGGAATGAACTAACCAAGATTCATGCTTGTCTGAATTATTGCATTCTCTTTTGAAATGAGCATGTGCATCTCCACATATGTCCGAAGTGTGGAGCAAATAGGTTTAGAGAAGACCTTGTGGGCAAAGCAGTCCCTTCAAAGGTTCTTTGCCACTTTCCTATCATTCCAAGAATTAAGAGCATGTTTAGATGCAAATCCATAGCTAACTTAATGTCATGGCATGTAACGAGCAGGTCTACAAATGGTGTAATGCGAGTACCAACTGACTTTGATGCTTGGAAACACATAGAGAGCACGTCAAGAGGGTAGCATCGAAGAGGATTGGCTTGTACAAGACTCTCTTGTATTCATAACAGAGCTTCTACAGATGTCCGACCCAGAAATGTCTTGCTTATGGAGTGATGATGAAGATGTTCATCTTGTAGGCGATGAACCTCAAGGTAAAGGGATGCAAAAAAATGGATGCATCTCTCATAGAGAAGGTAATGAAGTTTTGCATTGTTAACTCTGAGCCTATGTAAAAGTGATTAGAGAGGTATGAGCTTGCCAAGGAGACAAATGCAAAGGAAAGAGCTCAATTTGAGAATCATTCCACTCACTTTTTGCCTCTTCCTAAAGTCTTCCACCCTTTCCAACGAGCAGATGGCTAGATACAGAAGTTTCAATGGCAAAGGTCGTTGGTGAATATCTCTCCAAAGAAGAGGAGGAACTCGCAAAGGGGTATGATTGGGAGTATTCTAAATATGATGCAATATTTCTCAAGAATTACACTTTTGGATTGCACGAATCGATTAAAATAGTTCTACTTTTGATAGTGGGGTTATGGTGAACGTTTTCCAAAAAAGTAGAGCTAGTGAAAGAGAAGACAATGCTCAAGAAGGCATGCTTGATTATTGTGGAGTGATCCAAGATATCTTGAAGCTATAGTTTAGGAGGTTTGATTACTTTTTGTTTGATTTAAAATGGTTCAAAGTAGTAATCTCTACACGAAATGAAAGAGAGAGGCGGGATAAGAGTGGTTTGCTTCAAGTAGACTCCACAAAGCTATGGAAAAATGAAAGAGATACATTTGTACTTCCCAAACACTATGAGCAATTTGCTTTTATGCTAGATTCAAAAGAAATAGAGTGGCTATTTGTTTTACAAGTCTCCCCATGTAGCAGAAAAATTTGTGAGAACATAGATGTAAAAGAAATTCCAAGTGTAGTGGACTCTGAGATTCATTCGATAGTCAAGGAGGAAGAGATCATTGTCTAAAATGAAGAGGTCTTTGAAGAAGACGGGATACACGATGAAGTAATTATAGACAATATGTTGTACTAGAACAATGATCAAGAAGGAGCTAGCATACCAAGAGATCTAGAATTCATCAATGTAGAGATAGATATCCTATGTGCATCAAATCTCCAAGAGGATGCTCAAATACAGGATTTCTGAAGCAAACACTTGTACATGCTAATTTGCGTTTTTTTTTTGCTATGTTCTTTTGTACACTACTATTTCTCTTTATTACCATTATTATTGTATGCTAATTATTTGAGTTTTTTTGTTGCAGAGCATGATGGAAGACAGTCCTTTGGTCACTCCGCATTCCATGACAGAGGAGCAGCTCTTAGAGTTTATATCTCAAGTACCTCTCACTTATATGGCCGCCACATCACAATACTAGATCACTCGCCATAGCAATCCCCCTGGCCTCACTCCTGCTTGGCTCACTTCTACTAGCCTCATTCTTTCCGGCATCACTCCCATGGGTGGGGCTACTCTCACTAGAGATACGTCTCCTAGATTTATGACTCCATCATGACCGCCTTCTCAACTATCCCCTAGTGGCTCCAGTAGTTGACATATGCATTTGACACCTCAGCACGATACACGTGCTGGCCCCCTCTCATCGATTGAGGTCACGCTCTAGGGGAGGAGGTTACAGAAGTGGATCTACATGTGGTTTGGAGTAGGTGAATGTTATGGAGGCAGTTCGATGGATGTAGAGGGAGTACCTTAGATGCAGGTATGCCACGTGGCACACCATGTACACCTTGGGGTGCTCATGACCATGATGACTCCAAGGTGTATAGTATACATGATGGAGCTCTAATGATGGATGCAGTCAGAAAGGCCATGCATTAGCGCATACAACAGCTTTGCTCCATATAGTTTGGACACTCTATCATATTGAAATGAAGTGAATAGGATAAAGATCATAAAATTTATATCACAAAGACAATCTATCAAGAGTACTGGCCAGCACTTAGGCATCCTATTGTCACTTCAAAGTGGATTCAGCATATGGCATGTGAGGTGATGTCCCATCGACGATCTGAGGCTTGTGATGCTTTCAAATCAGGCTTACCGAAGCTTGTATGGTATATACATTGAAGAGTAAGATATGATCCGCAATGAGCAGTAGTAGACTCATGACCGATATCACCAGTAGTGAGATGCGATGACCACATGTCTACATACGGTCAGACCATCATATTTGGGTAGCAACAAATATGACATTATGTATCACAAGTTTGTAAGTATCATTTTTATCATTGAATTTGTTTGGGTTAAGCACGTCATGTATGTTCCTCTAACATTTTGCATATTTGTTGCAAGAGTTGGTAGTGGGTCATCCGCAGACACAAACGGAGGAGGCTTATGGATAGCTTCATGGACTGGTTTCACTGTTGGAGAACTTGGAGGGATGTGATGTTGTCATTTTGTGGGAGCATCTACGATAAGGTGAGTTTATAAACTTGGTTTGGTGTTTTTTGTTGTTGTTTGTAAATATCATGTCAATTTGTCTCATTTCATGAATGTGCTTTGTTGCAAGACTGTAGATATAGATGTTTTGATCCCTCTATGCATGTGTATGGTATTGGTGTGCCACAATTTTGTATTTGGCACATATATGGTAGTGATGCACCAGAATTTTGTATTTGGTTCCTATATGGTAGTGCTTTGCCACATTTTCTATTTGGCTCATATATGGTAGTGGTTTGCCACACTTTCGTACATGGTTCATTTATGGAATATATATCTCTTTTGTACATGGTTCATGGTTCATTCTGCTCATCTCTTTTGCCGACAGTGTTTTACTTTATCAAATCATGTTTTGGTTGCCGGTCATCTAAGCACTAGATCAACAACGTGACATGTACGCGGTCTTTTTTGGGCAGAGTGTATTGTCTTTCGCTACACAAGAGCATGTTAATGTTGTAGCAAGAGACAACACACTCCACCCAAAAAAGAATTTGGAGATATGGTCACCGGTATAGGCACCGATATGAGCGTCAGTATGCCCAGATGCATATCGATGCTCATATTGGTACTTTTGCCCAAGGGATTACCATGCTTATATCGGTGTCTATACTCGCACTTATACTGGCACTTTGGTACTGACACCTATGTCAAAGCTTACACGGGCATCAGGGCAAAATGGCACCCGTACCCCTCATATGTTGTAATGATAAATTTCAAAATTCAAATCAATCTATAGACTTCATGTTAGACCATTGCATTGTGTCTATGCACTATGGGGTGTCCATATGAGCACGCATTAGCTCCAAGATATCTTGGATCACTCCAAAATACTCAAGCTGGCCTTTTTTAGCATTGTTATCTCTTGCAGTAGCTGTAATTTTTTGGAAAAATTTCACCATCACCCCAATATCAAAAGTAGACCTACTTTTGTCAATTTGTGTGATCCGAAAGTGTTGTCTATGAGACCATAGTGCACCATATTTAGAATATTGTCAATCACACCCCTTTGCAAGTTACTCCTCTTCTTCAGAGATATCATCACTTGTTGTTGCAGCTTGTGAAACGGCTGTATCTTTCCATTTGCTCGTTGGAAAGGGTGGAAGAGGTTGCAGACTTTTCGAAAGAGGCAAAAAGTGAGTGGAACAATTCTTTGGAAATTGAGCTTTTTCACTTGTGTTTATCTCCTTGGCAAGCTCATACCTCTCAATAACTCACTCCAATAAGGGAGTTTATGAAAGATCGAGAGTGGTTTCATGCCAGCGACTGTGTTTTTGCATCCCACAGCTACTTCCAATCATGTCCTTTCATTTGGTGTTGCACTTGTCGGCCAATTTTCCCTTCATGTAAAACATGTCCACCAAGCAGATATCTATGATGTCCTTCATAGACAGTTTTCTCAAGTGTTTTGGAGTATCATGCTTTGAGTCATGGTCTGCATAGGGGACAAGCATGGTAACCCAAAATTGATAAACCTGAACATTCACCATAACTGGGCCAATCATGCATAGTCCACATAAGTATCACTACAACATATCAAGGGTATATCGAGGCTTCTACTGAGGCAAATGCACAGGTACCATTTTGCCCAACACCGGTGTAAGCTTTGGCATACGCATCAGTACCAAAGCACTGGTATAGGCATCAGTATTGGCACCGGTATAGGCATCAGTATAGGTGTCAGTATAAGCATCGGTATAAGTGTTGGTAAGTCCCTGGGTATACCAGTGCTCATAGCAGTGACCATATCTACAAAACTTTTTTGGGTAGAGTGTGTTGTCTCTTGCTGTAGCAACATTACCATGTTGTTGTGTAGCAAAAGACAATACACTCTACCCAAAAAAAAACTAGTACATGTGACACGTACTCTAGTGGCAGATAAAGCAAAACACTATCGAACACAAAAGAAATTAGCAGAATGAACCATGAACCATGTAGAAAAGAGATATATATTCCATAAATGAAGCATGCACAAAAGTGTCGCAAACCACTACCATATATGAGCCAAATACAAAATGTGGCAAAGCACTGCCATATAGGAACCAAATACAAGATTCTGGTGCACCACTGCCATATATGAGCCAAATACAAAATTGTGGCACACCACTGCCATACACATGCCCAAATGGATCAAAACATCTATATCAGTAGTTCTGCAACAAAGAACATTCATGAAATGAGACAAATTAACATGATATTTACAAACCACAACAAAAATCATCAAACCAAGTTTATAAGCTCACCTCATCATAGATGCTCCCATGAAACGATTGCACCCCATCCCTCCAAGTCCTCCAATAGTGCAACCAATCCATGATGATATCCATAAGCCTCCTCAGTTCATGTCGGAGGACGACCCACTGCCAACTCCTGCAACAAATACGCAAAACATTAGATGAATATACATCACGTGCTCAACACAAACAAATTCAATAATCAAAATGATACTTAAAAACTTGTGATGCATAGTGTCATATCCGCTGCTACCCAAATGTGATGATCCGACCATATCTAGACATGTGGCCACTACATCTCGCTGCTGGTGATATCGCTTAGGAGTCTGTTGTTGCTCATTGTGAATCATATCTCACTCCTCAGCATCTAACCACACAAGGTTCGATAAGCCTGCTTTGAAAGCATCAAAAGCCTTTGATTGTCGATGGGACATAAGCTCACATGCTATCTGTCGAATCCACTCTAAGCTTACGATAGGATGCCCATGTGTTGGCCGGTACTCCTGATAGATTGTCTCTATCATTTTCACGATGTTTATCATGTTCACTCATTTCAACATGATAGTGTCCAAATTTTATGGAGCAAAGCTATCGTAGTTGACACATGGCTTTTCTAGCAGCATCCATCACTTGAGCTCCATCACATATACTGTACACCTTCAAGTCATCATGGTCATGAGCACCCCAAGGTGTATGTGATGTACCACGTGGCGTGCCTACATCTGAGGTACTCACTCTAGGTGTAGAAGTGGGAGACACAACCTCAATCGCATTGCCTCCAAAACATCCGGCTCCTCTACAGCCACCTATAGATCCACTCTTGGAACCTCATCCTCGGAGCTTTGTGAAGAGATGGATAGGTATGTGCTTGAAGATGAAGAGGTGTTGGAAAATCCTTGATCTACACTAGCCAAATTAACTCCAGGAGTATGTGGTGGGCCCTTTTAGCTTGCCAATGGATGTATTAGACACCCTATGTACCGTGTGAGATCACTCCCAAAAAGATAGATCAAAACAGATAAGTTGGAGTTAGCTCATAGGTGAAGAACTTGCTATTTTGGTTCATACACATGTCTAGTGTTTTGCATAATTCTTTGAGCACAGCAGCAATTAGCTTAATTTTTTTTTAATATAAAGGAAGTTCGGCAATAGCCTACTCTCCCGGACTTGAATTAAATTAAGAAACAAAGGTACAATAGAAGGGGACTAGTGCCCACGGGACCCCCCAAATCCCACAAAGCAGGGGAAGCTTGATTGATTCCTAGGTTGCATTACAAAGAAGGTTGATCACCCTCTCGTCGCCCTCATGCGGGGCCCACTTGGGTTTGAGTTTGTTGTTGATCAAAAGGAGGACTTGATGGTGCCTGAAGGGGGGGGATTTCTTACTATTGACAATCCTTTTGCCAAGGAGGAATAGTGATTTCTCAATCGACCACTCCCTGGGGGGATCGCCGAAGTTGAGAGCACACCTTTCCCGCCAAATTTTCCACAGGACTTCCCCTCTGATTGCGTTCCAGAGTGCCGCAGAGCAACCAATCGCTTCTCCCAAAAGGACTCTTGGGGAACCAATTAGCTTAATTCCTCTTGGGGAATCTAGTAAACTTAAAGACCTAACTTTCAAGAGTAATCTCATCAAAAATAATGAACCACACACTGAGAATGATGTTTAACAAGTGATGACATCATCCCGATTTTCATGGGCTGCTATAGTAATGAGATTAGTGAGCAGAAAAATGACTATAACTCTAGATTTAAGACTCCAATGATTATGTAAGTTTGTATGCTTATAGTATACAGTATTCTAAATCCAACAAGCTTTAAATCATTGAATTTGGTTAAGTACACACTGAGAAACAACTCTGACAAAATGAGTAAAAAAGTCGGGTACCTGACAGAGAAGTGAAGATGAACAAACAGGGTTGAATTCAACTGAACATAACTGAATATTTAAAGATCCAAATGAAATGAAAATTAGTGAGCCTATAGTGGACTTATAGAGCTAACTTTACCAAGAATCACTAAAAATGATGCACCAAGCTGAGAGAAATCATCTCTGCAACCTGACTGAGAAAACTGAGAGATATGGCAGTGAGTAGTATACTTCACAAGTGTTGGTGTAAATCACAAGCCTACACATTTGGCTTGAAAGTTATCATGAAGACTCTACATACATAAAGAACCATAGGAACATATGCTAGTGATTACTTACCACTTTACCTCATTGTAAAAGTCTAATTTGACTTAGAATCTTTTGTAATCACCTACCTAAGTGATTCGTGGAAAAGTAGATCACTGGATTGAGAGAATATCTCCAAACTTTTAGATGCTTTATCATAGGAAGCCAAAGATTTGAATTTGAATTCAAATCCTAAGTCATTTCCTATAAAATTGGATGTGAAAAAGTCGCGGGCAGATCACTCCATTCCCGAGGCTCATTCTGTTGAGCTTGAGTGTGTGATAGGACTATACCATAGCCTACACCTCTCTACACCATTTGGCAATGCTATCCATGCCAATGGGATTGTACACAATTGTTAATCAATAGATACATTTACATCATTCATCTTTGTGTTCTCTGCTAGTCTACTCAAAATTCTGTCAACTTGTCAAGGGCATATCCTAGTCAATACTCCACCAAATTCAGTGATTCAAAGCTTGTTGGATTCAGCTCAAAATCATCTACATGCTGACAAAGTTTGAAGTGATTTCATTCAGCCAATTCAGAGAAATCATTGTCGAGGTGCTCACTGGTCTATCTCTGCTACAGTCCTAAAAAGTCGGGGGTATACCAAATCTTGCTAAATTAATTTCTCTTAGCATAGTTCATTATTTTACATCATTCCACTTCCAACTGTTAGCTTACTAAGCTAATTGAATACCCCTAGAAGGAATTTTATCAATTGCTACTGTGCTAGTCACACTGAGCAAAACATTGAGCAGGTGTCAAGACCAAAATAGAAAGTTTTCTTGACTTTGTGACTTCCAAAGTTATCTGTTTTGATTCAATCATCACACACTACATTTCCAAAGGACATAGGCCATTCCTTGGTGTCATTGGAAAGCTAAGGGAGTCTACTAATCAAGTCTGAAGCTAAAGAGGGCTGGTACAAAGCAGGTTTTAGCAGTACCTATTCAATCTCTTGGATCATCCATCCATCTTTCCCAACAGTGGTATCAAAGCAAATAAGGTAAAATGGGAGATGGTTTTCCTTCATTTATTGACAAATTGGAGAGGAACAACTATCAAGCTTGGTCTCTAAGGATGAAGACCTACTTACAAGGAAGGAGTCTCTATGGATACATCTAAGGAGATGAGGAATTGCCCTCATTCAAGCAAGAGGTTTGCCAACCAAGGAGGAGCAAGAAAAACTCAACACATGGTGTGCAAGGGATGCATTGGCAAGGTCTTATTTACTCAACTCTATATCTGACTTTCTTTTACCTCATATCAGAAATTGTAAGACTTCCCAAGAGACTTGGGAAACCTTGTCATCATATTTTTCCTCCAATACAAGGGCTAGGAAAAATCAGTTGTGGATTGAATTCACAACACTAAGGAAGCAACCTAAGCAAGCTGTTTCAGAATTTGTGACCAAGATCAAACATGTTGCAGATCAGTTAGCAAGCATAGGAGAAGAAATTGAAGAAGAACAAACTGTAAGGCAGGTAATTAATGGAATCAAGGCTGATGACAAGTGGGAAAGCTTCACCACTGCAATGGATCTCTACATCGACATGCACACTCCAGATCTTACAACTCTCATGGGTCAACTATTCACACATGAAGCAAAGCTTACCAAGAGTGGAGATAATACCAAAGGAACAGAATGGGGTAGCTGAAAGAAGAAATAGGTTAATTGTTGAGACAGCTAGATCTATGCTTAATGAGAAGAAATTACCTAACTACCTATGGGCAGAGAGTGTCTCTACTGCCACCTATCTCATAAACAGGTTACCATCAAAGTCACTTGATGGTATGACACCCTATGAAGCATGGTATTGTAAGAGACCATCATTGGATCACTGCAAAATTTTTGGATGTGTAGCATATGTACACATTCCTTCACAGGTAAGAGGAAAGCTAGATCCAAAGGCTGAAAAATGTATTTTCATTGGATATGATTTAAATCAAAAACGTTACAGGTTTTATAACCCTACCAATAAGGGATTTATGGTAAGCAGAGATGTGATCTTTGATGAGAATGATTCTTGGTATGAGAATGAATGGCACAGGAAGGTCAAACTACCCTATGATTTGGAAGAAGAATTTCCAAAACTTACAAAGGAGGAACCTACTCAGGATGGAGAGTCAAGTTCAGATGATGAAGATACAATCAACCTTGAAGAGTTCAAGGCATGGAAGTCCAAAGGCAAAATGAAGATGAAGAAGCTTGAGGACTGTTGGTGGATTCTTAGACAAGAAGGAGTTTGAGGGTTTGTAGGAGAAAAGGGGAAGAAACAAGAAGAGAAAATACACCTGGAACCTTCTGCCGATTGATTACAGTAAGACAATTACAAGGTTTGAAGTACAAGACAAGCCAATACCTCTGTGCACAATCCCACAGAGTGCCCAATTACAAAATACCAAATATCCCAAAGTCTTCTTGTCGCCGGCCTCCTCTGCACCAGACCTCCACCTACTTCAAGCTTATCCTTGTGCACACCTTGCACCAAGCTTCCACAAAGGGGGAGGAGTGAATACCTTCTGTCGGCACGCACGCGCCCACTGCAATGGGACCTTGAGATACTTGGGGGACTAGCTTAGCACTCTCTGCACAATCCCTTAAGCACTCCCTATGCACTCCTTCACTTCCACTTCTCTGCGTCGTCGCACTGGTGACTTCTGCACTTCTCTCTCTTGCTTCCTTAGACTATGCTTTCTTGCTTACTCTAAGATTGGTCCAAGAATGGCCCTTGCCTTGATTTGAGTGTGCCGATCACGTACGCTCCTAACTGCCATGGTATCTTGGTGCTCACTTTGATGTCCCAAGATTGTCCTCCCAAGTGGCAGCCAACGACTCACTGTTTTGTCCTGTAGTGACTTTAGTCTAAAACCAAAAATTTTAATGGGGGGCCATACTTTCACCTGTGCGTACACTTTGCCGCTTCACATACCTTCATGTTTCCTTTTAAGTCTTCACTTTTGCACATAAGAGGGGGTTCACCTGAACCTTCCAAAACACTTTAAAACACCCTTTGAACCTTAGGGAAATTAGAGAAAATACCTCTGCAACCTACAACCCATTTTCTCCAATTTACCCTTTGTGGACAATTCATTGTGCACTACCTGTGCACTTTGACACCTGCACTTACACACTTTGATTTTGCACCTATTGACTTTGACCTTGACCTTGTTGACTTTGATCAGTTGACTTTGACCAGTTGACTTTGACCAGTTGACTTTGACCAACATGACTTTTATGGGCTCAACAGTTGCCCACCACCTAATGTGCTCTCCGTCTCGGAGAGCTACAGCCAAACTTTGAACCTAGAGGACACCATGAGAATAGAGCTGCAACAATTTGAAGAGAACATCTGAGCAGCAACCAATTCCACCAGAACAAGCACCAAAAAAGAACGAAAAGTGGGATTTTGTTATGGAAAAGCAAAAGAGGGGCAATGGGAGGATAGAATGGAATGGGAATGGAGGGCTGAGGGTATGAAGATGGATGGGGCAGGGGGTGAAGGATGTGGCTGGGCAGATTGGTAAAGGGAGGGGTTGGAAGGAGGAATCAGGGCCTGGAGGGGGGCTAAAATGATCAAATTGGAGGGCTACAGAGGGTACAGATGGAATATTATTAAACATAAGGAAAGATAAGGTGAGAATAGACCATGTGGACAATGTGGGTAATTAATAACATGTGATAAATGTGTGCAAATAATGAGGGTTTGGACCAAAACTCAGAGAAAATGTGGGAATTTGGAAAAATAAAGCCAAAAACTGAGTCCAGAGGTGCCAAAAAGCATGAAAATGACCCCAATTTTGTAAAAAACGGCCAACCGAGACACGATCCAGAGCCAAAAGCTTTTAGCCATGAAAATTAAAAAAATAATAAAAATTAAATTATATATATATAATAAAAATTAAAAAAACGTGTTTCCTTTGAAATATAAATAAATAAAATAAGTAAAAACAAAATAGATAAAAGAAATAAAAGAAAAATATTCAAATAATAAATAAAAAAACAAAAAATAAACAATAATAAAAAAAGAAAAAAATAAAATCGGTGGGGGGGGGGGGGGGGGGGGATGGTCGATGAGGGGTTGGTCGGTGGGGTTTGGGGGGGGGGGGGGGGGGGGGATGGTTGGTGAGGGGTTGGTCGGTGGGGTTTTGGGGGGGGGGGGAGGGGGGGGGGGAGGGGGGGTTTTTTTTTTTTTTTTATTTAAAAAAAACGCCTTGGGGGGCTTTTTTTTTTAAAAACAACCCAAAAATAGAAAAAAATGAAGGAAAAATTCAAAAAAATTGCCAAAAATGGCCAAAAAATTCTGAAAAATTTTTCATGAAATTTTCTACAGGGTTAGCCTAAAAATCCTTCATCAAACCACAGAGAGCCTCCATTTATTCCTCCTATTTGGCAAGAAAATGACATCGGAAAGGGATAAAAATTGCCAAAAAAATGCTAAAAATGCTAGAAAAATTTCCAAAAATACCCAAAAGTTTTACTTTTGCAGAGGTTATGAAATGCCTTCTAAGTGTTCTAAAAACACTAGTAACAAGGATGAAATTGATAAAGAAAACTACTAAAACTGAGCAAAATGTGATGAGAAAGCTATGTACAAGCTGGACAGATTTTGCAGTTCCAGGTGATCCCTACTTCTTCAAGTGTGTTGATGATAGGCCTTGAGCCTTGATATGTTGACCAGTGGCAAGGCCTCTCCTTTCAGTGTTTCTAACTCCACAGCACCCCAATTTAGCATTGTTTTGACTCTATAAGGTCCTTCCCAATGTGGAAGCCATTTTCCTCTCAGTTGTGTATGAAGATGAGGTCTATGGAGAAGAACTAACATGCCTACGTCAATGTTGTTGCTCCACAGATGTCGATCATGTGTCTCCTTCCTCTTCATCTGAGTTTCTATCAATTGTTTTGTTGCTAGTAGACGAATCTCCTCTACTTTATGTAGTGCTCCGAGCCTCTGAGAGACATCACAATCCTTCTTGCCTTGCATGAATGCTATCTTAGGTGATCTATGTAAAAATTCAAAGGGCTCAATGGGCAATATGCCATAAACTAGCTGGAATGGAGAATATCCTGTGGCCTCTTTGTAGGCTAACCTGTATGCCCATAGTGTACCTTGATAAGCAATGCCCCATGAAGTGGGCTGTAACATACACTCCTTTCTTAACATTGAGATTAAAACCTTATTTGTCGATTCAGCCTGTCCATTGGCTCTTGGATAGTAAGCACAAGAGGTCCTATGTAGAATTCTATACCTGTTAAAAATTTCCTGCAGGACCTTATTGACAAAATGTGTACCTTGATCTGTACAAATTTCAAGTGGGCATCCAAACCTGCAAATGATGCTACTATAAATGAAATCGGCAATAGTTTGGGCAGTGCAATCGGGGGAGGCAATAGCTTCAGCCCACTTTGTCGCATAATCTGTAGCTATCAAGAGATATTTTTCTCTTTTTGGAATTGCGGGAGGGTAGATGGGCCCTACAAAATCTAGCCCCCACTTCTCAGATGGTTTCCAGGAAGTGGAAACAACCAAGGGGTTATGCCTCTGCTTTGTTGGCTTAGGTCCACACCTCTGGCAAATGTCACATGCCTTTCCCCATTCATCTGCATCCCTAAATAGTGTAGGCCACCATAGACCAGCATCTAGTATCCTCTGACTCATAATATGCCCAGGAAGGTGCCCACCACCTGTTCCTTCATGTGCAGAGTGAAGGACTTCCCTCACTTCTTCTTCTTCCAAACACTTCTTGAACCTGTCATCCTTGCCCTGTCTATACAATTTATCTTCAATGAAGGTATATGGTCTACTCTTGATTAGCAGTCTCTTCTTTTGTACAGCACTAGCCTTTTCTGGATACAACCCAGTTTGAATGAAATTTTTTATGTCATAATACCAACCTTGAGCTTGTACAGCAAACAGATGAGCATCTGGAAAGTCATCATTGATTCCACTAGTTTGATTCATCATATTGATTCTGGATAGGTGATCCGCCATAACATTTTCTTTACCTGGTTTATGGACTACAGAAAAATCAAACTCTTGGAACAACAATAACCACCTCTATGTTCTACCAGTGGCTTGTGGTTTGTTGAGTAGGTATTTAAGTGGTTGGTGATCTGTTATAATAATAAATTTTACTCCCAGTAAGTAATGATGGAATTTTTGGACAACAAAGACCATTGCTACGGCTTCCCTTTCTGTAGTACTGTAATTCCTTTCAGCCTTGGTCAAGATTCTACTGGCATATTGAATTGGTCTGTCCACTTTAAATTCTTCACTGGGTTGGGTCAAAACTACCCCCACTACATAGGCACTGGCATCTACATGTATATGAAAGATTTTTGACCACTCAGGTGTGACCAAAATAGGAGGAGACACTAACCTTGACCGTAATGTTTGATATGCTTTTTCCTCCTCTTCTTCCCATTTAAAAGGTACTTCCTTACCTGTAAGTTTAGCCAGAGGTCTGGCTATCTCTGCATACATTTTTATAAACCTTCTATGGTATCCAGTATGCCCCAAGAAACTCTGAATCTCTTTAGGGGATTTAGGTTTAGGCAACTTTAATATAGAAATGATTTTGTCAGGATCTGGGGCCATACCTTTAGCCGACACCACATGTCCTAAGAGGGTTCCTTCTGTCACAAGGAAATGACATTTGTTTGGATTGAGCTTTAACTTAGTCTCCCTGCATCTTTTGAAAACATTCTGCAACTGCCTCAAGTGGTGGTCCAAACAATCTAGAGGAGTTTCTTTGTGAGATCCTGAAAACGAAGAGAAGTCATCCATGAAGATTCTAAGTGATTCCAGCAATAGGGGGGCAAAAATGAGATTGACCGTTCTGTTAAAGGTGGCTGGAGCATTTCTGAGCCCAAATGGCATTTTTACATACACATGTTCCCCAAGGTGTGATAAAAGCAGTCTTTTCACGATCCTTTGGATGTATTGATATTTGGTTATAGCCACTGAATCCATCCATAAAGCTATATAATGGATGCCCAGCCACTTCTTCAATGACCTGTTCTGCAAAAGGCATTGGGAAACCATCTGGAATGGTCACCTTATTGAGTGCTCTAAAGTCAACACAAATTCTGATTTTATTAGTATTCTTCTTTGGTACTATAACCATAGGTGAGAGCCACTCTGAGTGTTCAACAGGAATGATGATTCCTGCATCCTCCATCTTTTGGATTTCCACATAGACAGCTTCAGCATATTTTGGATTAAGTCTATAACTCTTTCCTCTTATGGGTTTGGCTCCATCAACCAGAGGGATTCTATGCTCTCCATAAGTTGCAGGCACTCCTTCTAAGTCTTTATAATGCCAGGCAAAAACATCTACATACTGGGTCAAGAATGATTTTACCTTTTCAAGGAGCCCTGAGTGGCTCCACAACCAAGTGGCCACCAAAAATGATCGATTATTGTCTTGAGTGCCTAATTGTATTTCTTGGACAGGATTTCTCTCTACCATAATATCTTCGTGTGCATCTGCTTCCTTTTCTTCTTCTACTAGCTTTTCATACATTGCTTCATAAGCAGGTGTATTTTGGACTTCAATGTGTTCCTCCTTGTCCTGCATCCATCCTGCAGGGATTTCTTGAATTGGGAAAGACCATTCTTCACTAGAATTTTTTACCTTGCCTTTAGCTTTAGAAACTTCTTTATCTGTGGTTGTCATATCCTCCTCCAAGTTGTATTCGAGGGGTGTCTTCCTGCCCCTTCTGTGGTCTGTTGATGGGCTCTCCCAATCCATCAACCTGGACTTTTTCCTTATCTTCATCATAACCTTCATTCGTGCAAGAATTATTAAGAAAAATTCCAAAACAAGAGGAAGAGTTGTCTGCTTGGAGCCAATTTAGAATATCCTCTTCTTCCTCGAAATCTATTTGGGGTTGATCCTCTGATTCTGTTTCCATGCAAATGCCAACTGTTTGCATCATGCTAGTGTTTCCTTGATTATCTGGGCCCTCTTCTAAATGAATCTGTGTCAGCTCTTGCCCTTTCTTTTGTACCCACATAGTGTCCTTGCCCCAATCATGAATGACAATTGCATGCCTCAGCCATGGTCGTCCAATTAAGAGAGGAAATCCTCCTTCAACCTGGGGCAATCTTAAAACCACAAAATCCAGAATGAATAGATTACCTTGTACTTCAAGTGGAACTTTTGGGATCACTCCCAAGGGCCTTACTTTGCTCTGATCTGCCAAAGTAACAGTGAAATTTGCAGGCCTTGAAGGATGGAGTCCAATCTTTTCCATTGTGTGTTCAGGCATCAAGTTAATGCCAGAACCACCATCCACAATAACTCCTTGAAATTCATGACCTTTGATAGATACTGTCAGCCGAGGACTTTTATAATCTGTGAGGGGTGCTTCCCCTACAATTTTTCCTTTATGTAAAACAGTAGTCTTTGCCACCAAACTTGTAGTGGAAGCTTCATCAATTATCTACAATAACTCTGATCTGAATTTCCCATCCATCTTTATTAATTCAAAAATACTAACCTCCTTCTTCATGGACTTGAGTAGTTTTGAAGCCTCTGATTCCTTGAGAGCTTGGACTCCAGTTGACTTATCAAACTCCTCATGAGCCCTGTTGAAGGCATGCCCAATGGCATCACTGGTGCATATGAGATCTCCTTTTTGACTTGTATCTGCACCTGTGGTGACTTTATCTTCAGATGGTTCTCTGTTTTGATTCCATTCCTTAATCTTTGACCCTTGTCCTATGTCTGCTTGAGCCTTCCCCTTGCTTCTTCTCTGCACAGTCAAAGATTCTATTTCTTCTAATTGCACCACCCTGGTAGATGGTGATGGCTCATTGACCAGATCACGCACTTCTTCTTTGTGTACCGAAATCATTTGAATATGAGGCCTGGATGAAGAGGCTTGATTCTTCGGACAACAATTTGTATAATGGTCTCTTGCATCAGGGCAGTTCCTGCAAGGAGGGGCATTTTTTGGTAGGGTGCACCTACTTTGATAGTGCCCACATTCTCCACATCTGAAACAGATGATTGGCCTCCTAGGCCCAGGCTGTAGGTAGCACTAATTCCTTTATTTTGCAATTGGGTGGCCACTGGTAGGGGCTTAGCCAACCATTTCTTGACAAAAAAATCGTGTGGTGGATCTGGCAATTTAGCCATTAGTGCTTTGGCCCGAGTCACAAACTCTGGGAACTTTTCTCCTAGACCTAATCTTAAATTTTTTAGCTCTTCTATGATAATCTCCGCAGTGTTGCCATGCTGAAATTGATTTTTAAAAGCATCTTTCATCACATCCCAAGTGGTAAAATGGTTTTCAGCAAACTGACTGAACCACTTATCAGCTAATCCCTCTAATGTGGCAAGGAAGAGAATCAAAAAAGCATCCTCTCTACCCATTAGGCCTCTATTCTTACATAGTGCCAAAAACCTCCTAATGTGTTCATCTGGATCCTCCTGAGCTAGGCCTTTGAAAGAAGGAAACTTTATATTTAATCTAGAGAGTAAAGTTTCCAAGTCTACCTGACCCGCCATGCTCTTGACTGATGATGTGGAAGATAGTGGACTGGGGGACCTTTTAACAACCTTCCTCCTTGTCTGCTTGCAGGTGACCCTCAATACTTGGGACCGGGTTGCGGTCATGAGCAGCTCATAGCCCACTGAATGTAAGACACTTGATAAGAATATATTTACCTTTTGTTTGATGAAGTAGCACTGTGGTTCTGTCGACACTTGATCTCTTCTATGCTTGGCACTTGGTTTCTCCTAAGCTCAAATCTCCTTGGAAGTCCCACCGGGCGTGCCAAATTTTGTTGGTGGATTCTTAGACAAGAAGGAGTTTGAGGGTTTGTAGGAGAAAAGGGGAAGAAACAAGAAGAGAAAATACACCTGGAAGCTTCTGCCGATTGATTACAGTAAGACAATTACAAGGTTTGAAGTACAAGACAAGCCAATACCTCTGTGCACAATCCCACAGAGTGCCCAATTACAAAATACCAAATATCCCAAAGTCTTCTTGTCGCCGGCCTCCTCTGCACCAGACCTCCACCTGCTTCAAGCTTATCCTTGTGCACACCTTGCACCAAGCTTCCACAAAGGGGGAGGAGTGAATACCTTCTGTCGGCACGCACGCGCCCACTGCAATGGGACCTTGAGATACTTGGGGGACTAGCTTAGCACTCTCTGCACAATCCCTTAGGCACTCCCTATGCACTCCTTCACTTCCACTTCTCTGCGTCGTCGCACTGGTGACTTCTGCACTTCTCTCTCTTGCTTCCTTAGACTATGCTTTCTTGCTTACTCTAAGATTGGTCCAAGAATGGCCCTTGCCTTGATTTGAGTGTGCCGATCACGTACGCTCCTAACTACCATGGTATCTTGGTGCTCACTTTGATGTCCCAAGATTGTCCTCCCAAGTGGCAGCCAACGACTCACTGTTTTGTCCTGTAGTGACTTTAGTCTAAAACCAAGAATTTTAATGGGGGGCCATACTTTCACCTGTGCGTACACTTTGCCGCTTCACATACCTTCATGTTTCCTTTTAAGTCTTCACTTTTGCACATAAGAGGGGGTTCACCTGAACCTTCCAAAACACTTTAAAACACCCTTTGAACCTTAGGGAAATTAGAGAAAATACCTATGTAACCTGCAACCCATTTTCTCCAATTTACCCTTTGTGGACAATTCATTGTGCACTACCTGTGCACTTTGACACCTGCACTTACACACTTTGATTTTGCACCTATTGACTTTGACCTTGACCTTGTTGACTTTGACCAGTTGACTTTGACCAGTTGACTTTGACTAGTTGACTTTGACCAGTTGACTTTGACCAGTTGACTTTGACCAACATGACTTTTATGGGCTCAACAAGGACATACCAGAATCATCAACTCAATCAATCAGAAGGTATCAAAGAGAGAGAAAAAAACCTATCAGATATGGGTATGATACATCTCTTGTTACTAAACATTCAATTTATCTTGCAAAGGATTTGTTAAATGAAGAACCAGGATCATATGAAGAAGCAATCACAAAATCAGAATGGAAGGAAGCTATGGATGAGGAGATTGAAGCACTCAAGGAGAGTGATACATGGGAGTTAGTACCCAAGAAGGACTCCATGAAGGTAATAGGATCCAGATGGATCTATAAATTGAAAAGAAATTCTGATGGCACAATTAACAGGTACAAGGCCAGATTGGTAGCCAAGGGTTTTGCACAAACCCAAGGCATTGACTATGAAGAAACATTTTCTCCTGTGGCCAAGATGCCAACAATCAGAGTGTTGGTGAGTGTGGCTGCATCAAAGAATTGGAACATGTACCAATTGGATGTCAAGAATGCTTTCTTGAATGGATGGATTTCAGAAGAGGTTTATATGTACCTCCTGGCTATGAAGACCCTAAGAAGGTAACTTATGTTTGAAAATTAAAGAAGGCTTTATATGGATTGAAGCAGGCACCTAGGGTATGGAATTACAGGCTAACTACATACCTCCAAGACCAAGGTTTTGTCATGAGTAAGGCTGACACTTCTCTGTTCATTAAGAGAAGTAATTCAGAGATAATCTATCTGTGTGTCTATGTTGATGACATCATCATTATAGGTAATGATGTCAATGGAATCAGAAGCATCAAAAGCCAAATGATGAAGGAGTTCAAGATCAATGATCTTGGGCTATTGAAGTATTTTTTGGGACTTGAATTAGTTACACTTCAGGAATATACATTACTCAGAAGAAGTATGTGCAGGACATTTTAAAAAATTTTCACTTGCAGGATGCTAAAGCAGCTAGTACTCCAATGGAGGTGAACCTAAAGCTAAGTGCCCATGAAGGTGATGAAGTCCAAGACATTACAGGTTATCAAAGTATGGTAGGTAGCTTGAACTATGCTACCTTAACTAGAATTGATTTTGCATATGGAGTTAGTGTGCTAAGTCAATTTATGCACAAGCCAAGGATACCTCACTTAGAGGCTGCCAAAAGGATCTTGAAGTATCTCAAGGGTACACAGAACCATGGTTTGTACTTTCCTTATAGTTCAGATATTGATATAAAAGTTTATTCAGATGCAGATTGAGCAGGATGCAAGGATGATAGGAGAAGCATTTCTGGATACATTTCTTTTACAGGTGACAAACCAATTTCATGGTCTGCAAAGAAGCAACCAACTATTGCATTGTCTTCTACAGAAGCAGAGTATAGAGGGCTAGCTAATGCCACTCAAGAAGCAATTTGGATTAAGCTTTTGTATACAAAATTGGGCTTACATACTAGGCCTCCAATTATCTTTGGAGATAATACAAGTTCTCTTCACCTTGCAGCTAATCTTATGTATCATGCCAGGACCAAACACATAGAAGTTCATTATCATTATGTGAGGGAGAAGTTGCCAAGCAAGGACATTCAGCTGACCTATGTGTCAACCAACATGCAATGTGCAGATTTGTTGACTAAAGCTTTGGATGGGACCAAACTTTGCAGGTTCAAATCTATGATTGGATTGCAGGATGTACTTGAAGATTGAAGATGAAGACTTAAGCCAAAATGTTTGGCTTGCGGGGGAGCTGTTAATGTAAATCACAAGCCTACACATTTGGCTTGAAAGTTATCATGAAGACTCTACATACATAAAGAACCATAGGAACATATGCTAGTGATTACTTACCACTTTACCTCATTGTAAAAGTCTAATTTGACTTAGAATCTTTTTTAATCACCTACCTAAGGATTCGTGGAAAAGTAGATCACTTGATTGAGAGAATATCTCCAAACCTTTAGATGCTTGATCATTGGAAGCCAAAGATTTGAATTTGAATTCGAATCCTAAGTCATTTCCTATAAAATTGGATGTGAAAAAGTCGCGGACAGATCACTCCATTCCCGAGGCTCATTCTGTTGAGCTTGAGTGTGTGTAAGGACTATCCATAGCCTACACCTCTCTACACCATTTGGCAATGCTATCCATGCCAATGGGATTGTACACAATTGTTAATCAATAGATACATTTACATCATTCATCTTTGTGTTCTCTGCTAGTCTACTCAAAAGTCTGTCAACTTGTCAAGGGCATATCTCAGTCAATACTCCACCAAATTCAGTAATTCAAAGCTTGTTGGATTCAGCTCAAAATCATCTACATGCTGACAAAGTTTGAAGTGATTTCATTCAGCCAATTCAGAGAAATCGTCGTCGAGGTGCTCACTGGTCTATCTCTGCTATAGTCCTAAAAAGTTGGGGGTATACCAAATCTTGCTAAATTAATTTCTCTTAGCATAGTTCATTATTTTACATCATTCCACTTGCAAATGTTAGCTTACTAAGCTAATTGAATACCCCTAGAAGGAATTTTATCAATTGCTACTGTGCTGGTCACACTGAGCAAAACATTGAGCAGGTGTCAAGACCAAAATAGAAAGTTTTCTTGACTTTGTGACTTCCAAAGTTATCTGTTTTGATTCAATCATTACACGCTACATTTCCAAAGGACATAGGCCATTTCTTGGTGTCATTGGAAAGCTAAGGTAGTCTACTAATCAAGTCTGAAGCTAAAGAGGGCTGGTACAAAGCAGGTTTTAGCAGTACCTACTCAATCTCTTGGATCATCCATCCATCTTTCCCAACAACAAGAACATGGAAATATGAACTCAAATGATCATGAAAATGAAAGTATATTGCTTGTACAATACAATGGACTTACTGATACATATGTGTGCCTTGGAATCATACCTTGATATGGCATAAAGCTCAGCTCTTGGAGGTCTTCACATAACCACGACTAAGACTACCATGTATTTATAGTTGATCTTGGGAGGCTAACTCCCCTCAATCACTCTCCAATCAATTAGTGATTGATTTGATTCTCTATCTACCACAAATCACGAATTCGTGGCTCCTCTTTCCCTTTTTTATCAAGTGGACTCAACCACTTAAGATTCTTTCACTTTTACATTAAGTAAAGTCTTCAAAATTTACAAGAGATAGTTCACAAGTGAACTTTGCATAGTCTTCATTTTAAAGCTTCTTCTATGACTTTGTGGGACTCAAGCCAATACTTAGGCTTGTCATATACTTGCTCCAACAGCTCCCCCTCAAGCCAAGTATGCTTGAGGTCTTCAATCTTCCAAGATTACTTGTAAACCAATCATAGCCTTGAATTTGCAAAGCTTTGTACCATCTAATGCTTTGGTTAGAATATCTGCACATTGTTGATGAGTGGACACATATGATATTTTTGCAGCTCTTCATGGAGGACTTGGCTTGTATGTTTGGTCAACTATAACATCCCACCATGGCTAGCCACAAAAAAGGGCCATTTATTATTAGCTCTTATTGTGCTAGGTAAGTATAAAGGTAAAAAACATGGATGTATACCTTGCACAACTTGTGGAAGAGCTCCACACTTTATGGGGTGGGATTTCTATGTGTGACATGTCTTAACCTATAAGAAGATGAGACATTCGAGTGCAAGGCATACTTATGTGGACCATGCATGATTGGCCCAATTATGGTTAATGTTTAGGTTTATTGATTTTGGCTTACCATGCTTGTCCCCTATGCGGACCATGACTCTAAGCACGTTACTCCAAAGTACTTTGGAAAATTTTTTATGAAGCACATCATAGATATTTGTCTGATGGACATGTTTTACATGAAGGGAAAATTGGAAGATAAGCACAATGCCAAATGAAAGCAAGCAATTGGAAGGAGCTCTGGGATTCAGAAACACCAATTGCTAGAATGAAATGGTTGTTGATCTTTCACGAACTCCCTTATTGGAGTGAGTTATTGATAATTCATTTGGTAGACTCAATGCATATTTTCAAGAATCTGGGAGAGATTATCTGGAAGACTTTGATCAGAAAGAAAGAAAACAAAGCGCAAAGGGAGGAATTGGAAAAGGGAGCTCATCTACAAGAGTTATGGGTAATTACTAAGCCCAACGGAATAGTCTAGCTACCAAGAGCTCCTTGGGTGCTTCGAAAGATGGAAGAGCAACAAGTGAAGAAGGTGATTTCAGAGTTTTGGACACCTACTGGGTGCATGAGGTGTATAAAGACCGCCTTCACATGAAATGGCAATCTCAGAGGGTTCAAGTCTCCTGATTGGAAACAAGTTTTTATAGTTTGTGCTCCCTATAGCTTTAAAATATTACCTTTTTGAGGATGTGCGAACAACCATTTATAAAATCAATTCCTCAATACGGTGGTTCTCTTCTAAAGAGAGAAAGAGAGATAGCATAGAGAGTGCAAAACTCAATGCTATAGAGGTTTTTAGTATGGTAGAGAGATCCTCCCACAAGTACTCTCACAATTCAGCTTCATTTACTGGTTCATGTGGTTGATGAAGTTGCAATAGCAGTAACTATCCATAGTCGATGGATGTTCTTCTTAGAGTGCTTCATGAAGACATTAAAAGGGTTTGTTATGTAGAAAGCACATACAGAGGGCAACATGGCAGAGGGATGGATTGTAAAACTCATCTCTTGTACTCATAACAGAGTTTCTATGCATGTCGGACCCAGAATACCTTGCTTATGGAGTGATGATGAAGATGTTCGTCTCGTAGAGAATGAACCTCAAGGTAAAGGGATGCAAAGAAAAATAGATATAGCTTTTAGAGAGAAGGAAATTAAGTTTTGAATTGTTAACTCTGAGCCTATGTAGAGGTGGTTAGAGAGGTATGAGCTTGCCAAGGAGACAAACGCAAAGGAAAGAGCTCAGTTTTGAAAGAATCGTTCCACTCAATTTTTGCCTCTTTGAGAAAGCCTTCAAACTCTTCCACCCTTTCCAATGAGTAGATGGCTAGATACAACGGTTTCACAAGCAAAGGCAACATGTGAAGATATATCTGAAGAAGAGGAGGAACTTGCAAAGGGCTCTGATTGGGAGTATTCTAAATACATTGCACTATGGTCTCATGGACAACACTTTTGGATCACATGAATCGACAAAAATAGGTCTACTTTTGATAGTGGGGTGATGGTGAACTTTTTCCAAAAAAGTAGAGTTAGTGCAAGCGACAATAATGCTCAAGAAGGTGAGCTCAATTATTGTGGAGTGATCTAAGGTATCTTGAAGCTACCCTTCAGAAAGTTTGATTACTTTCTTTTTTATGTGAAATGGTTCAAAATAGTCACCTTTGGAAGAAACACAACAGTGAGGTAGGATAAGAGTGGTTTGCTTCAAGTAGACTCCACAAAGCTATGGACAGATGAAAGAGATACATTTTTACTTCTCAAACACTGTGAGAAAGTTGGTTTTATGCCAGATTTGAAAGAACCAGAGTGGCTATTTGTTTTACAAGTCTCCCCATGTAGGAGACAAATTTTTGAGAACATAGATGTAGAAAAAATTCCATCCATAGTGGACTCTGAGATTCATTTGGTAGTCGAGGAGGAAGAGATCATTGTCTGAGATGAAGAGGTCTTTAAGAAGATGAGATACACAATGAAGTAATAGACAATATGTTGTACAAGGATGATGATAAAGAAGGAGTTAGCATACCAAGAGATCTAGAAGTTACCAATGTAGAGATACATAGCCTCTGTGCATCATATCTCCAAGAGAATGCTAGAATAGAGGATTTATAATGCAAACACTTGTATGTACTAATTTGTGTTTTTTATTGTATGTTCTTTTGTACACTACTATTTCTCTATACTGCCATTATTATTGTATGCTAATTATTTGAGTTTCTTTATTGCAGAGCACGATGGGAGATAGTCCTCTGGTTACTATGCATTCCATGACAGAGGAGCAGTTCTTGGAGTTTATATCTCAGGTACATCTTGTGTATATGACCACTGTGTCACAATACTAGATCGCTCACAATAGCACTCCCCCCCGGCCTCACTCCTATTGGCCTCACTCCTATTGGCCTCACTCCTACTGGCCTCACTCCTGCCAGTGTCACTCCTCGCAGCCTCACTTCCACGGGCATCATCCTGTGAACGGGGCTACTCCCACCGGAGGTACATCTCTTGGCTTTATGACTCCACCATGATCGCCTTCTCAACCATCCCCTAGTGGCTCTAGTAGTCAATGTATGCGTGCAACACCTAAGCATGATATAGGTGCTAGCCTATCTTGTCGGTTGAGGTCAAGCTTGTTGGAGCAAGTTCTATGACAAGCCTAAGTATTGGCTTGAGTCCCACAAAGTCATAGAAGAAGCTTTAAAATGAAGACTATGCAAAGTTCACTTGTGAACTATCTCTTGTAACTTTTGAAGACTTTACTTAATGTAAAAGTGAAAGAATCTTAAGTGGTTGAGTCCACTTGATCAAAAAGGGAAAGAGGAGCCACGAATTCGTGATTTGTGGAAGATAGAGAATCAAATCAATCACTAATTGATTGGAGAGTGATTGAGGGGAGTTAACCTCCCAAGATCAACTATAAATACATGGTAGTCTTAGTCGGGGTTATGTGAAGACCTCCAAGAGCTGAGGTTTATGCCATATCAAGGTGTGACTCCAAGGAACACATATGTATCAGTAAGTCCATTGTAATGTACAAGCAATATACTTTCATTTTCATGATCATTTGAGTTCATATTTCCATGTTCTTGTGAAGTGTACTACTCATTGCCATATCTCTCAGTTTTCTTAGTCAGATTGCAGAGATGGTTTCTCTGAGCTTGGTGCATCATTTTTAGTGATTTAACTTAGTACAGTTAGCTCTATAAGTCTAATATATGCTCACCAATTTTCATTTCATTTGAGTGTTCCAATCTTCAGTTATGTTCAGTTGAATTCAACCCTGCATGTTCATCTTCACTTCTCTGTCAGGTACCCGGCTTTTTTACTCATCTTGTCAGAGCTGTTTCTCACTGTGTACTTAGCCAAATTCAATACTTTAAAGCTTTTTGGATTCAACATACTGTCTAGTATAAACATACAAATTTTCATAATCATTGGAGTCTTAAATCTGGAGTTATGTTCATTTTCTGCTCACTGGTCTCATTACTATAGCAGCTCATGAAAATCGGGATGATGTCATCACTTGTTAAACATCATTCTCAGTGTGTGGTTCATTATTTTTTATGCGATTACTCTTGAAAGTTAGCTCTTTACATTAACTAGACTTCCCCAAGAGGAATTAAGGTAATTGCTGCTGTGCTCAGAGAATTATGCAAAACACTGGACAAGTGTATGAACCAAAATAGCAAGTTCTTCACCTCTGAGCTAACTCCAGCTTATCTGTTTTGAGAGTGATCTTCCAAGGTACAAAGGGTGTCTAATACATCCATTGGCAAGCTAAAAGGGCCCACCACATCCTCCTAGAGTTCATTTGTCTGGTGTGGCTCAAGGATTTTCCAACATCTCTTCATCTTCAAGCACATACCTATCCATCTCTTCACAGTGGTATCAGAGCAAGGTTGGACAACATGGCAGATGGATTTCCTTCATCAATTGACAAATTGGACAGAGGTAACTACTCAGCTTGGTCATTAAGAATGGAAGCTTATCTCCAAGGTAGAAGTTTATATGGTTATGTGGTTGGAGATGAAGTTATGCCAAGTTTCAGGAACAAAAGTCAACCAACACAAGAAGAGCAAGAAAGATTGAGCACATTGTGCTCCAAGGATGCACTTGCAAGGTCTTATCTCTTCAACTCTATCTCATATTTTTTGTTGCCTTACATTAGAAGTTGTAAGACATCTCAGGAAGTGTGGGATGCACTTGAAGTCTTCTTCTCTTCAAGTACTAAAGCTAGGAAGCATCAACTATGGCTAGATTTCACAACTCTCAAGAAGGCTCCCAAACAAAATGTGACTGATTTTGTCACAAAGCTCAAGGACATAGCAGATCATTTGGGAAGCATTGGAGAGGTAATAGATGAAGAGAAAATTGTAAGGTAGGTCATCAATGGCTTGAAGGCAGATGACAAGTGGGAAGCATTCACCACAGTTATGGATTTGTACATGGACATGCATGTACTTGATTTCAATACACTCATTGGACAACTACTTACTCAAGAGGCAAAGCTTATCAAAAATGGAGAAAGCTCTAAAGGTAATCAATCTTCAGCTTTATACACTGATAAAAGCAAGTCCAAAGATAAAAAAGGAAAGGCAAAGAAAGTGGATGATGAAGCAGGTACATATCAAGCTAACTATGTAGGTAGAGGAAGACATGGCAGAGGTAGAGGAAGAGGAGGTAGACAAGGCAGGGGGAGATCCCAAGACTCCAATCCATGTTCTATTTGTGGATTAACTAATCATACAACTGAAAATTGCTTTAGGAATTCCAGGAATCAAAGAGGCAGAGGATACAATAGAGGAAGTAAAGGCTACTCAAGAGGAAGGTTCAACAATTATCATGGCAACTACAACAACTACAATCATTCAAACTATGAAGGAGGCTACAAAGGAAGGAGAGACTTCAATAACTACACAGAAGACTCAAACAAAGAGGATTCATTATTGATCATGAACATGGCTATGCCACAAGGTAAATCTGATGAGCATGTCTTCTACATAGATTCAGGTTGTTCAAATCATGTGGGAGGAAATGTGGCACTCCTATCAGATTTAGAAGATCCAAGGAATAACAGGTTGCCTTCAAAATCCCTTGATGGGATGACTCCATATGAGGCTTGGAATGGAAGAAGACCAAGCTTAGATCATTGTAAAATTTTTGAATGTATTGCTTTTGCTCATGTTCCTTCATAGGTTAGAGGCAAGATGGATCCAAAGGCAGAAAGGTGTGTATTTATTGGATATGACAACAATCAAAAGGGTTACAGGTTATACAACCCTACCAACAGAGGATTCTTGGTAAGCAGAGATGTAGTTTTTCATGAAAACAATTCATGGTATGAAGATTCATGCAGGAAGGTCAATTTAATACCATATGATCTTGAAGAAGATTTTCCAAAGCTTGGTAGAGAACAACCAAAGATTGAAGAACAAGAAACCTCAGAGAATGATGAAGAATCTCAGATGGAAAAGATCAAAGCATGGAAGTCTAAAGGTAAAGCAAAATTGCAGGAACTTGGACATGAGGCAGAATCATCACATCATGGCCTAAGAAGATCTATGAGGGAAAAGAAAAAAACCAGAAAGGTATGGGTTTGACACCTCATTAGTAACTAAACATTCTATCTACATAGCACAGGACATAAACCAAGAGGAGCCATCATCATTTGAAGAGGCCAAAGCAAAAAGAGAATGGAAGCATGCAATGAAGGAAGAGATTGAAGCACTTACGGAAAACAACACTTGGGATTTGGTGTCCAAGACTTCATCAATGAAGGTAATAGGCTCAAGATGGGTCTATAAACTCAAGAAGAATTCTGATGGTTCCATTAACAGGTATAAGGCAAGGCTTGTAGCAAAAGGCTTTGCACAAACTCAGGGAATTGATTATGAGGAGACCTTCTCTCCTGTGGCAAAGATGCCTACTATTAGGGTTATGCTTTGTATTGCCTCTTCCAAGAATTGGAAGATACTTCAACTAGATGTAAAGAATGCATTCTTGAATGGTTGGATAACAGAAGAGGTATATATGGCCCAACCACCTGGTTTAGTACATATATCTTTGCCCTAGTGTACAGTGGTAAACAGGCTAGTCTTTGCATGTTCTCATATTCTTCATTGGCTTCTACTCCTGGAAATTCTATCGTGTCCATGGAACCCATGATATCTTCTCCACCATGGTGATCTTCGTCCATCTAATAAAATGCTTCGACCATTTCTTCCATGTGTTCATTCTGTGTAATACTACCAATACCTTGTACTTCTACCTCCCTCTTTGTTCTCTTCTATGCACGAAAGGCTATCAATGCAATATCATTTGGGTCCACTTGCTCACCAAGGGGACCATCACAATGGTAGCTTAGGTCTTGTAGTCGATTTTTATCAAAGGATCTATATTCTCTAATGTGTAGTACAAATGCATTGTTTTCGATAAATTAATACTTGCACAGAGTACAAGGACATGCCATTCTCTCATACGGATCCAAAGATGCCATCTGATACCATGTGTACATATTAGAAAATTTAATTCCAAGAACCTAATTTTTCTTTATATATACTTTTATATATTCTAACAGCATTAAATACTCAAATCCTTATATATATATATATATATATATATATATATATATATATATATATATATATATATATATATATATATATATATATATATATATATATATATATATATATATATATATATTCTAATTTTTTTCTTATATAAATTTAATTTAATTAAAAACCCTAAAATGCTCTATTTTATGTATTCGATTATATATATGTAAAAAAACTAAATGTATACATATGTGTGTGAATCTATGTATGCATATGTATGTGTATGCATGTGTATATGTGTGTGTATGTATGCATGTATATATATGTATGCATGCATATACATGAGTATGTGTGTGCATGTATCTCTATCTCTCTCTCTTTCTCTATCTCTCTTTCTCTCTTCTTTCTTTCTCTCTTTAATCTCTCTCTCTCTCTCTCTCTCTCTCTCTCTCTCTCTCTCTCTCTCTCTCTCTCTCTCTCTCTCTCTCTCTCTCTCTCTCTCTCTCTCTCTCTCTCTCTCTCTCTCTCTCTCTCTCTCTCTCTCTCTCTCTCTCTCTCTCTCTCTCTCTCTCTCTCTCTCTCTCTCTCTCTCTCTCTCTCTCTCTCTCTCTCTCTCTCTCTCTCTCTCTCTCTTTCTTTCTTTCTTTCTCTCTCATTTTAATCGCTCTCTCTCTCTCATTTTAATCTCTCTCTCTCTCTCTCTCTCTCTCTCTCTCTCTCTCTCTCTCTCTCTCTCTCTCTCTCTCTCTCTCTCTCTCTCTCTCTCCCTCCCTCCCTCCCTCCCTCCCTCCCTCCCTCCCTCCCTCCCTCCCTCCCTCCCTCCCTCCCTCCCTCCCTCCCTCCCTCCCTCCCTCCCTCCCTCCCTCCCTCCCTCCCTCCCTCCCTCCCTCCCTCCCTCCCTCCCTCCCTCCCTCCCTCCCTCCCTCCCTCCCTCCCTCCCTCTCTCTCTCTCTCTCTCTCTCTCTCTCTCTCTCTCTCTCTCTCTCTCTCTCTCTCTCTCTCTCTCTCTCTCTCTCTCTCTCTCTCTCTCTCTATATATATATATATATATATATATATATATATATATATATATATATATATATATATATATATATATATATATATATATATATATATATATATATAGAGAGAGAGAGAGAGAGAACAAAAAAATCACTTACATCGATGTAATCTTTTGGATTCTTTTCATCGAAGCCTAATGAACATCATATCTCATCAAATTCCAAAGAATTGATGCCAAAAATCCCCCTACAAAACCAAAAAGAAGAGAAATTAGAAAACAAAAAACATAGAGAAAGAGAAAGGCTAAAAGATTACATGCATCGCTTACCAAGATGCGAGATCTAGAGAGAGGGAGAGAGTAAGAGAGATTTGTTTGTGTGTGTGTGTGTGTGCAGAAGATAATGCAAGTCACCGTTGAGGTCATGCACACAAGTTGGACAGAAGCACTACTCACTTCAAAACAAGCACAAAATATAAAAATTTTGCTCTCGAGTTCTAGTATGTTTTAAACACGGTGCCGTTGGGCATCGAAATAAGCATCGGTAATTTCTTGCAAATTATGGATGCTCATACCAATGCTTATTTTGATGCCTATACCGGTGCCTAAACGAGCAACCGCAGCGTATACCAATGATTAATTTCAAACAGTCATATCGACGATCAAATGACCGTCGGTATGACCAACATGATCTTTCCAGGAATTTCCAATGATCATACCGATGTTGGGGCATCACTATCTGTATGAACAGCCCCTCATATGTTGTAGTGTATGCCTTTCACTTGCACATCCCATCTTTTCATAGGTTGAGAAATGTCATGCATAGTAATCCCATCCAATAAAAAGTGCAGCTCTTCCATGAGTGGTGCAAGGTATGCGTCCATGGTTTTTACCTTATACTTACTTGGCACAATGAGAGCTAATAATAAATGGTCCTTTTATGTGGCTAGCCACAATGGGATGTTATAGTTGACCAAACATACATGCCATGTGCTCCATGAGGAGCTACGTAAACCAAATGGATTTACTCCATCCATAGCTAGGCTTAGACATATGTTCTGAGGCTCTCTAGCAAACTCTAGCCACTTACTATCTATGTGTTTTCAAGCATCAAAATCAACATGCACTCACATTACACCATTTGTAGACCTGCTCTTTACATGCCATTATATTAAATGAGCTATGGATTTGCATATGAACATGCTCTTAATTCTTGGAATGATAGGAAAGTGGTGAAGAACCTTTGCAGGGACTGCTTCACCCACAAGCACTACAAGAAATAGGGGGTGTAGCAACGCCCCCGAATTGAAAAAAAAAACGAGCACGGTCGCTTATGCAACGCTAGCGTCACATAAGCGACGGTCCTATTTTTGGATTTTTTTTTTTTACGGCCATTCGTCGCATAAGCGATGCCTGCATCGCTTATGCGATGCTAAATGAGTGCATCGCAAATAGCGTCGCTAATTAGCGATGCTATTTGCGACATTGGCAAACTGGATAGCGTCGCATATGCGATGCTCTAGAATGTTAAAAAAAAAATGATTTCTCCCAGCACATTTGTGCTGGGATTCACATGCGGAGCAATAAGAGAACGAGAGAGAGAGAGAGAGAGAGAGCACAAGAGAGAGAGAGAGACACATCTCGTTGAAGTCAGGTATGCGCACACACACACACTTACACACACATACATATGCATACACACACACACATACACACATAGACACACACACACACATAGACACATAGACACACACACACACATAAACACACAAATACACACACATATACACACATGCACACATAATGTTGCATACACACATGCACACATAATGCATACACATGTACACACTTATACACATACACACACATACACACACACATACACACATATATATGCATACACACACACATAGAGAGAGACATTCACACACATACACATACATGCATACATAATGCATATGCATATGCGTACATACATACATACTTACATGCATACACACACATATGCATACATAATGCACATGCATACATACACATACATAATGCATATGCATACATAATGCATATGCATACATAATGCATATGCATACATAATGCATATGCATACATAATGCACATGCATACATACACATACATAATGCATACACACACATATGCATACATACATGCATACACATCCACACATAGACACATACACACACATAGACACATACACACACATAAATAGATACACACTCATAGACACACACACACACATACACATAGATGTGCACACACATACACATAGATGTGCACACACATACACACACACATAGACACATACACACATAATGATGCATTCACACACATATACATGCATACACACATACACACATACACACACATACACACATACACACACATATATGCATACACACACACATAGAGAGACATACACACACATACACATACATGCATACATATGCATATGCATACATACATACTTACATGCATATATAATGCACATGCATACATACACATACATAATGCATACACACACATACACACACATATGCATACATACATGCATACACATACACACATAGACACATACACACACATAGACACATACACACACATAAACACATACACACTCATAGACGTGTAGTGACACATACACATAGACACACACACATACACACACACATATACACACACACATACACACATAGACACATACACACATAATGATGCATTCACACACATATACATGCATACACATAGATGCACACACACATACACACATAGACACATACACACATAATGATGCATTCACACACATATACATGCATACAACACATACACACACATACAGTGAAGAAAAGAAGCTGCCCTGCAAGCTAATAAGTTTGGTCGCCCCACTATCAAAGTACCAAACATCTAAGACTACTGCAGACATACACTGCTCATGAGAAGATGGGTCAAAACTACAAACAGTAGTAAACACCCATTCTTCTTCCTACACAAGATTAGTTGACTCTGTTTTTGGTGTAGAGGTCTCTGCAACAACCATTCTGACATCTTTCTTCTTTGCCTCTTTAGCAGCCAGTTTTGTGTTGGAGTTGGACATCTGCGAAAGCATGCGAACAGCACAAGGAAGAAGAAGAAGCTTGGAGCACAACACCCAATATTGAATGTATTACTAGAGTATGTACAAAGATAAGTAGCATGTTAGGGCAATAGGCGTATATACAAGCCGAGGGAAAAAAACCTCCTAAAGAGGGAAAAAAGTGCCCCGGCAGTCCTAGAGTGTTCACATACATCACTACCTAAATATATCAACAAATCCCCCCTAGGAGTGATGCGATGAACAAGGAGCTGGCACTCATGTATAAGGAAGTGCCAAGCTATGTGGAAGTCACTCCACAAAAGGAAGTAAGCCCAAAGCTTTGCGAAAAGCTTCAAACTTCTCCCTAGGTAGAGCCTTCATGAAAAGGTCTGCAATGTTCTCTTGTGTGGGCACATATGCCAAGATGATCTCCCCAGCAGAGAACCTCTCCCTAAAATAATGATAATGCACCTCAATGTGCTTAGTGCGAGCATGGAACACAAGGTTCCTCGCAACTCCCAATGCGCTCTGATTGTCAGTGAAGATGGTGGCGCGAGAAGACTGACCAACACCCAAATCAACCATAAGGCGTCTGAGCCACACACACTCAACACTCGCTATCAAAGCTGCCCTATACTCAGCCTCACAACTGGAAGAGGTCACAGTAGGGTGAGTCTTGCTCAACCAAGATATACATGAGCTACTAAGCATGAAGCAAAAGCCACTAGTGGACACACGAGTGTCATAGCAACTAGCCCAATCAGTGTCAGAAAAGCATGCAAATCTGGTGATAGTGATCCCCCCTTGGGATAAAACAACCCAACTAGCCGAGTACCACTCAAGTAGCAAAAGATGCACTTAACCGCCTGCCAATGCTTGACTCCTGGGCAATGCATAAACCTGCTCGTCTGTGAGACAGCAAACTGAATATATGGCCGAGTAATGCATAAGTAAATCAGGCACCTAACAGCCTGCTGATAGAGAACAGCATCAAATGCATCTCCAGCATCATGAAGACTCAATCATAAACATGTCTCCATAGGAGTGGCAATATGTTTACAGTCTTCAAGGACAAAACATTGCAATAATGTGTCAATATATTTCATTTGACACAAAGCCATTCCACCATCAACGTGCATAAACTGAATGCACAAATAATGATGCGAATGCCCCAAATCAGACATCTCAAATGAGGCATGCAAATCAGCCTTAAAATCAGCAATATGCCTCTCATGAGGACAAGTGAGAAGCATGTCATCAACATAAACCACAATGATCAAAAGTACATCATTAGCACACTTAACATATAAGATGCTTCCAGTTGGGCTGTTCTCAAAACCATGTGCAATCAGATAGGCATGTATCTTTTCATACCAAGCACATCCTACTTGCTTTAAACCATATAATGCTTTCTTTAACCTGCACACCGAGTTTTCATGCCCTTTTTGCACAAAGGCATGGGGCTGAAAAACATATAGGACAACTCTTGATGACATTATCATTTGCTTTACAGTATTTGCAAAACAATTTCTGCTTTTTTTATTTCTTCTCATCTTTTTCTTCCTTCTTCGAATGTGCAGCATTTGCATATTTCTGCTTACTAATAGAAGAGCTCCATTTACCTTTGCACTTCTGATTAGCCAAGAAAGCTTGATCTACAACATGCATAATAGACCTGTTCTGCCTAGACTCGTCTTCCTGTAATAGAACAGAGACTAACTCCTCAAATGACAAGGCATTTGGATTGCCTTTCATCATCAAACGAAGAGTAGAAGCAAAACTCTAATATGAATCAGGAAGACCATTCAGAATAGTTTGCACAAGTGAGCTATTAGGTATAACTTCATCAACAGAAATCAATTGTTCTTTCAAATCCTTAATCTTTGTGAGAAAATTTTCCATAGAATCACCTTCATTCATGTGCTCACTCTCCAATTGTTTTCGGAGGAACATGAGCCTCATTCCTAGCCTGGTATAATGTGGTAAGTGTATCCCAAGCATCCTTAGCTGTTCTGCAAGAGCAAATGTGAGGAATAATGGCATGTTTGATAGACAAAGTTGTCAATGCATGTGCCTCAGCATCTCTGCCATCCCAAGAATTTGCTCTACAGTAGGTGCAACAGAA